>JAJEJH010001018.1:0-53792 GCA_026122585.1 Anacardium occidentale
GGGATGAGCTCGTTTCTGGGTTTATAAATGAAAGAATCATTGTGGGTTACATTGTGTTGAATGGGAAATGGTAAAGTGGGATTGAATTTTGAAATGGGAAATGAGAGAGTTTGAAGTTAATGATGAATTTGGCCTTACTAGAAACTACAGGTGGTCAACAGGAAAATCAAATGCGTTCATCAGTTGAAGGGGCAAAGTGTTTGGAAAAAGGCTAACAAGACTTGGGGATCTCTTTACAGGTATTGTCAATTTCTTGAACATTTACTGTTTTGAGAATGAGTCAGTGGTTGTATAATTTTATTTGGCCTCTCCACTTTTCATTTCACAATCATAAATCATCTTTATCATTGGATGCCAATCTTTATGTTCCATCTTACCTCCCACTTTGGGTTGGCCTAATGATGCCCTCTTCACATCCTAATTCAACCATCTTTTGTGCTTAGTTATGAGTTTCAGCTTTATGTGATTGGTAATGTTGTGGCATATTCTACCCAATAGAATTATAATCTAATAATACCTGGTGCGTATTACTTACTTGATAGGTAATGTTTGTCACTCAAAAATGTCAGCATGACGGTTTGATCGAATTGATTATTTGGTTTCAGTTAAGCCGATTCAGCTAAGTGATCTAGTTTGAGGTTTTAAATTTGAGATCGATAGCCAATTTCCAATTTGTGGGTTGTGTGGAATACAGTCCAAAATTCTTGTTTCTTGTTTGAGATCATCATATTTCAACCAAGGTTTCAGTTTCAAGCTTGAATTACACAAAATGAGTTCCAGAGATGTTTGTGATTGTCTCTCCCTCATATTTAGATATGAGCAAACAATTTCTTCACCCACAAAGTTGGCAATTTTATAGATACAATCGAGCCAGCTTCCTGTATGGAAAGTGAGTGGCCTTTGGTCACATCACAAGAACAGCATCCATGAGAATGGAAGAACAGTTTTTTAGGACCCTTTCTTTTTTTTTATTTTTTATTTTTTAAGGGTAGGCCTCATATGAGTTAATTCAGGTTTGACAATCATTTTAACTCAAATTTATTTAATTTGAATTTAAACAGAGTTTAAATAAAATGTTTAATTCATTTTTTTAAACTAAACTCAACTTAATTTGAAAGAGTTTGTTTGACCTAACTTATAAATTGAGTGAATGATTTAATTTTAAATTTGATTTATATTTGATATAAATTATGTTAAAGAATTGTTAAAACAATATTGTTCAGCCTATTGTCGAATAAAATGAAATAGTTTTGTTAATAATCACAAATTCAAATCACAAATACTTAAGTTAAATTCGAACTGAATTATATTCCTTTAAATCAAACTAAAATTACTCTTAATTTTAGTTTGATGAATTCAAACAAAATTATTTTCTATTTGAATTAAACTTGAGCAAATAAATGTTCAAACTCAATTCGTATTCATCTCTACTTTTATTTATTTTTGAATTTCACCTAATCATTCTAATTTTGAATTTGAATTTGTCTAAAATAAGTTTAGTTTAAGTTTAAGTATACAACTCATTTAAAAAAAACAAAATTCAAATTGATTTAAATAACAAATTTTGAGTTCGTTCATATTGATTTCAAAATTAAAATGTTTTTAAACCAAATTCAGATTAAAGTTTTATTAATCTCAAATCAATTTCAAACCGATTTATTTAGATTTCAATAGATTTAGAATAAAGATTTATTTAAATTCAATTTAAATCAAATTTAATCTTAATTTTATCGGTGAAAATGGTAAATGATCACATCAAAAAAAATACCAAATTATTAAAATTGATTTAATCTTGATAATTTCACAAGAACAAAATTTTTTCGATGGAGTTTAACCCCCAAACTAATAATAATAACAAAAACAAAAAAAAAATTATTTATTATTATTTTCTTCCATATATATCGAACAAATTTTTCCCCTTAAAATTGGAAATTGAAGGCCCTAATATTTATAATTTGACAAAAATAGCTTCACAGCCAATTGTGTGTAGCCACGTATGGAACCGGCCATCTGTACTCAGAAAGTTCAACCGAGCACGTGCTTTCTGCCACGTGTCTTCTCACAGCAACGCCACTGCCACGCACTATAATAATCTCCACAGTCTACAGTCACAATCTCCCAGGCACCGTTCTTGAGGGTCCAGAAAAAGGCAGAAACGGAAACGATCTATACGCAGTACTTGCTATCTTCTGTTTTCATTTGTCGAAAACAGGGAAAATTTCGGAAAGACGGAAAACAAAAACCGGAAAGCAGAAATTTTATTTCCATTTTTGTTTTGAAGAAAAAAAAAGTTTTGTATGGCAGCTTATGCTTACAACGACAATCAAATTAATTTCGTGAATTTTGGGCCCTTAAACCCGAACTCCAGTTGCGGCGTGGTGCAAAATCCTAATTTTGATCAAGTTCTTCTACCCTACAATCCTTTACTCTTTGTTGTTCCTCCTTTCGGTGTTCCGTTGAATCCTTCTCTTTTGATTCAAATGGACGAGGAAAGATCGATGTCACTTCTTCAGGTAGTTTCTTTGTATTCTCTTTTAATCAGAGAAAATAAAAACTTTTTTTTAATGATTTTTTTATTTGTTTGTTACTGTTGGGTGGGTTCAGTTGATGGCTAATGAAGGACTCGTGCCGGCAAGAGAGGAAGAAGAGAAAAGAAAAAGTGTGATTAAAAAGCTTAAACAGGTTTTCTTTCAGTTGTTTTATGTATTTCTTTCATTTCTTTTTGTTTAAATGTTAATGGGTATTTTAGATCCTTTTTAATATGGGACCTGCTAAAAGATTGAATTTTGCAGATAGTGTTGTCATGGATTAAGAAGGTTGCTTGGCAACGTCGACTTCCCAAACAACAAATTGCAGAGACTCATGCAACGATATTGACTTACGGTTCTTATGGTCTTGGTGTAAGTTTTTAGCCTTTTTTTTTCCTATTTTACTTTCTTAGTTTGCTTGGAGTTTTCTTGGTGAATTCTATTTTTTCTTAATTGGTCCCGTTTTGTTTTCTTTTTTCAGGTTCACGGTTCAGAGTCAGATATCGATGCTTTATGTGTTGGCCCTCAATTTGCTACAATGACAGTAAGTTTATCTATTATAGTGAACTTCCTTTTGTCGCTTGAAGTGAATAAGCATGGGTTTAAACTTTGACAAGTTTAATTTGTACAGGAGGATTTTTTCATTGTTTTGCGCAATATGCTTAAGAGCAGATCAGAAATTACGGAGATCCACTGCGTGAAGGATGCAAAAGTTCCCCTGATGCGGTTTAAATTTGATGGGGTTTTGATTGATCTTCCATATGCGCAGCTTAAAGTATCATCTGTTCCTGATGTAAGTTTAGAACTTTTGTTATTGGGAAATTTCTGACAATTAATGGTTATGGCCTTTCTAGTTGTGTTGATGTTATGTAAAATTAATTTCTCGTGTATACTACTAAGGGTTGCTTGCATGATTTTAGTGATGTGATTGCTGTTAGGTTCTTTTACAAGCACTTGATTCTTGCGTAATTTCCTGCACTGTGGGATTAAGGTGAGTATTGACGTGGTGTGACCATAAATTTCAGGATGTGGATGTACTCAATCCCTTCTTTGTAAGGGATATTGATGAAACTAGTTGGAAAAGCTTGTCTGGAGTACGTGCAAATCAGCATATTATTCAGCTTGTTCCAGACTTGGAGGTAGTTTGTGCGTCTCTGCATGGCATCCAATTCTGCTTACTAAGCAATGCATGATTGATTTGATTTTGACTTGTAGATTGATAATAAAAGTGTGCAGTTTGAAACTGTTCTAATTGGTTCATACAAAATTTCCTTTTCATCCCTTCAAACTTCAGCTCTTTTACATCTCATGTTTACTGATGTTCCAGAAATTCCAATCAGTGCTGCGATGTGTCAAATTATGGGCAAAGAGGCGAGGAGTCTATGGTAATGTAGGTAGACGGTGCTTGCCTCCACATTCATTTTAAGCTTCAACACTAATTGAGGCACTTATAAACACCTGTTTTCTGTTGAATAGCGATTCGAAAGTTATTTCTTCTAATAATGCAGTTAAATGGGTTTCTTGGAGGTGTCCATCTGGCAATTCTCGTGGCATTTGTTTGTCGAAATTTTCCGAAAGGCAGTATAAGTGCTCTGATTACAAACTTCTTTAAGACATTTGCCTTTTGGCCTTGGCCTACACCAGTCATGCTACAGGATACGATGCTGCCAGTTGGATACCCCTCTGAGACACGTTCTTTGATGCCGATCAGCTTACCTTGTAGTCCACAAGAGTATTGTCATACCAATATCACTAGAAGCACATTCTACAAGATCCGAGCAGAGTTTCTACGAGCACATAATTTGACTAGGGTATGTGTTATTTACATGCGATCATTATTGTTCACATAGCTGTCTCTATGGTATTTCAAATTACAGGTGCAGTGAAGGAAGAAATCAAAGGAAATGAGAGGATTTAAATGTAGAATTTACCACAAAATGCTTTCCTTGTTTAAGTCTTTCACTCCACTTTTATTCTCTTTTGGGCAGGGGAGACTGGTGGATCCAATATGGAACCCCATCTTTCCACATCACTTAATTACTATGCATTGATTAAAACCAATTGGCAAGAGAGCCTTTAGTTTTCCCATTGTTTCCCTTTCATTTCTACTGCGTTTCTTTAACAGAACTTTTATCTGGGCATTGCAGGATATTTTGAGGCCAGATTTTGATTGGCACACCCTTTTTGAGCATTTTCCATATTCAAAGAAGTATGCTCGATTTGTCAAAGTTTATCTTTCGGCGTCTAACCATGATGATCTGGGAGATTGGGTGGGTTGGGTGAAGTCACGTTTTCGAGGTCTTCTTGTCAAGGTAAGTATCTTTACAATGCTGTCAAACTTGTTCATGTTAAATCAGATCTGTGCTGTGCTCGCTTTGTTATAAATTAGGAAATGATATATAGAATAAGAGAACTGGCTACATTCATGTTGTTTGGGAGGAATACACAGATAGTCGCCCAATAAAAGTAAAATTTTGTCTCATTTGTGATCGCTATCTAAGTTTTCCGGAGTCCACCCTAGACATTGTATTATCTTTGGTTTTTTGGGTGTGATCAACGGCAGTCACATTGATGACAGTTTCTAGCAAAAATGTCTTTCCAGACATCCGTTTCTCTGTTGAACCTTGTTTTCTACTCCAGTACACCCCTTAAAACTCTGTTCTGTTCCTGTTAAATGCATCTCTCATAGCATTAATACATGATTTCCACATGCACTGATGATTATCACTACATTAATGTCATAGTTTTGACATCTTTACAATTTTATTGACGCTTGATGGGGTTTTATCTGCCGCAGCTGGAGGAGGTGCAAGGCCTTTGCGATCCTAACCCCACAGAATATGCTGATGCTGATGCTGCAGAGCCAAATGTTGTTTTCTACTGGGGTTTGCAACCTGGTAGAACTCATTTCTTGGATATAGAGCCTGTTCAAAAAGATTTCTGGAAAAATATTACTAATGGCTATCAAGGTTCCATTGGACGAATGAAATTATCCATCGTACAATCTTCTCAACTGGTGATGAAATCACAGTTTGACACCAGAAGTGGGAAAATAACAAAAGCTTGTTGGAGGATTATCGACTACAATCTGCCAAGTGTCCCGACTTACTCACAGCATATGCCAAACTACTTTGTTGGTTATATAGCAGCCAAGGGAGATACCACCAAGTGCCCGAGTGCTGGAGGTTAAAATTATATAATATCCACCCTTCTGTCCAGATTCAATTTTGTTTTGCTGCTTGCTGAATTTGATTTCATAGTTTCCTGAATGCCACCAGATTTTTTGAGAAAGGATGATGTAGGAGTTGCTGAGTGAATAGGACAGATAGAAATGCAAGCTGGAAATTAGAGCAATGAGGAAGAAATTTAGATTGGATTTTTAGATATGGTTCCCTCTCATTCTTTTTTTAAATTCTTTTTTTTTCCTTTTTTCTTTTCACTAATGTGGTACTTTTACCTTGTAAAACCATATACATATTATACCAGAATATAAAAGAAGAATATTCGAAAAAAAGAAGAATTATCACTGAGTTAACATCAGCAATATCTTGATTTTCAGTCGAACACCCTTGAAGCCAAATTATTGAGCCCTTAAAGCACTTGAATTCACCTAATTACCATAGAAAATTATACTAAATAAAGTTGTGCTCCTTTCAGAATGGCCAAACATTTATATATTATTTTAATATCATGTTTATACCAAATGAAATTTTTTAAATTTTATTTTATCATTATTTTAATATTATTTTTTTTAAAAAAACTTATTTTATTTTTTAATTTTTTATTAGAAAGACAAAAATAACTTTTGACCATCAATACTTAATATTATTCAGTAAATATGACTACTAATTTTGGCTTTTCAAACTTCATTATCTTACCATGCATTTATATTTTCTTACCATACTTTGTCATACTGAACCTCTATATCTATATAGATATATTTGTTCACAATGTGGAATGTATCAAACCATATTCTCTTTCAACACTTTCTCTTGTGAAAATGAAGAGCCTTACAGCTTCAAAGCTCATGATTGTTGTTTATGTTGGTTTGTTTATGGCAAATTTTCCAACAAACACATATTCAGCAGCTAAACTAATAGACACAACATGTAACGCAACACCTCACTATGATCTCTGCGTTAAGACGCTGCAATCGGACCCCAAAAGTTCCAGAGCTGACGTTAGAGGGCTGGCGCATATTGCGGTCAAGGAACTTCAGAATCAAGGGCAGGGCACTTGGAATAAAATTTATGAAATGCTTCTGAAGACCAAAGATCTAGAGAAGAAGAGGCCCTTCCTCACTTGCCTTAAAGCATACTCCACCATAACAGTTGATGATATGAACGAAGCCATTCCAGGTATAACTGAAGGTAATCCTAAAGCCGCCATAGATGCTCTCTCTGATGTACCTAAACAGACTCAAAAATGTGAAAGGAGCTTCGCAAAATCACCATTTGCGAGTGACAATAAGCTTGTAAATGATCTTGCTGAGGTGGTTACGTCTATTGTCAAAAATTTTCTGTTAACATGAGGTACTCAATCATCTGCTGTAAGAAGAAAATTTTAATAAGAAGGAAAATTTTTAAGGGGGTTTTGTTTTCTGTATCGATGAAATGAATGAATAAAAACAGAAAGAAAGAAAATAACAAAGTGTTTGGCTTCATGCTTAAATTTTCTGCCAAGAAAATACTTTTGCGGTGAGTTGTTGTCCAAGCATTATATCAATTTTGGAAACAATAATACTTTCTGCACTAACAATAAATACAAATATTATCATATTTGTTTTATATAATTAAATAATTTTAAATTAAAATATTATGCCATAATATTTATTATATTAAAAATCTACGATAATAACAAAAATTTGATACTTGTAAACTTAAAAAATAGAATAATATTATTATAAAAATTTATTTGTTAAAATCAAAATTGTCACCATCTACGAAAAAATGTTTCGCATGAATGTAAGGGATTAGTGACAACTCTAATAAAAATTTACGAAAAGATGAATTAAAATCAATAGAAAATAGTTGAATTTCATACCATATAACTCTAAATGCAACTACTAAAATCAAAACTCAATCTTTTGATTAAAAATCTATACATCCTTCGTGTAATGACTAAAAAATCAAATTAAAATGTTATACCTAAATATTCGAATGTTATAATACCAATTATTTATAAATGAAAGTAAGTTAAAATGATACACATGGAGGTCTTTAATTTAATACGATTTTTTACTGTGGTATATTTTAAAAGGGCTTAATGATATTTTCGAGTTGAATTATATAAATGTTTGGGTAATTTGATGTATTCAGAATTTTAATTATTTTTTATAATAGAACTCGGGCAATTTAATAGAAAAAAAAGAAAAAAGAAAAAAATTAATGATGAGACACAATCCAAAGCAACTTGCATCGGTAGATGATCAAGATATAATATGTCATGCATAAATCACTCATGATTTATGAATGTGGGGCACAAAGTTTAAAAAATAAGAATTATATTTTAAAAATACAAATTAAGAGTATAAATTATAAAGTTTAAGATTATTAATAAAATTTTTATATGTTGTTAATAGTTTAAAAACTGATAATTTCAGTTTAAAAATAAATAAATTAAAAATGCAAATTTTATATAATTGTATATTTGAGGATAAATTTTATAATCTTTTTTGCTAACAAAACTTATTGTGGCATTTACATTATTGAACCCAAACTATCATTAAAACTCCACCTATTTTAGCAAAACACAGCACTGAAACATCTCTATTCTCTTAAATCACCATGTAAAATTATAGCAAATAAAGCTTTACAGTTTTCAGAATTCATGACCTTACTGTACATCTATATTTGCATACCATAGATTTATCATATATAATGGTACCACCATATATTTGTATATATATATATATATATGTATGTTCACAACTTGAAATGCATCAACCTATATTCTCTTCAACACATGTTCTTGTAAAAATGAAGAGCTTCACACCTTCAAAAGCTTATCATTGCTGTTTATGATGGCTTGTTCATGGCAAAATTTCCAGGAAACACATATTCAGCGCCTTCACTGATAGAAACAACGTGTAAAGCAACTCCTCACTATGATCTCTGTGTGAAGACTCTGCAATCGGACCGCGAAAGATTCGGCGCTGACGTTAAAGGGCTGGCGAATATTGCAGCCAGGGGACTTCAAAATGAAGCGACGGGCACTTGGACGAAGATTAATTACATGCTAAAGAAGATCATGGTTCCAGAGTTGGAGAAGCCCTTGGAGACTTGCCTTGCGGCATACTCCACCATAACAGTTGACGATATTGACAAGACCTTTTCAGGTTTAACTCAAAGTAATCCTAAAGAGGCCATAGATGGTGCCTCGGATGTACCTAAACAGACTGAAAAATGTGAAAAGAGCTTTACAAATGCAAAATCACCAGTTACAAGTGACAATCAGCTTGTGCATGATCTTGCTGAGGTCGTTGTATCTATTCTCAGAACATTGATCTCAAATTGAGGTTCTGAAAATTTGCAACAAGAAAGAAGTTTTTTTTTTTTCTTTCCTAAAAGGAAATAAGACACTGTTTTACTCGATGCTTAAATTTCTGTCAGGATAATCCTTTTGCACTGCCTTGCTATGAAAACAATATATCAATTCATGAAAAGGTAATACCAGGTCATCCATTCATTGTACATGCAAACACGGGTATAAACATTTATGATGTCAAATTAAGATACTGAATATTTGCAACAAAGAAGTTCTTAAGGGGTTCGTGCAAACGCATGAAAAAATTAACAATAAAAAGAGTAAGACCGTCAAAATCATAGTTTTATGTCTCATGTATCCTATGCCACACAAGATGTATTTTTCAATACAATATGATATCGAAGTAATATAATATGGTAAACATGTCGTATCATATCATGTACATTTCTCGTATAGATGAATACTTTTTTTTGTAGAGAAATAAAATGTCATGGGAATGTATGTGAGAAATTTAAAAATTTTATAGGATATTCGTAATATTTTGTAAGATGATGATATGATAATTAAAAGTTTTTATTGTTTTGTTAATATTTTATTTAAAAAAAGTATCTTACAATATTATATAATATATAAAATTAGGTTTTTGATACATAATATAATACATCATTCGATTAGTATAGACCAAATAACATTAAATAATGAAAGTATGTCAGTTTTGTAAACTTAAAAAATATAAATAATGTCATTATAAAAAAGATGTTATGGGTATCCCTTTTTAAATTTATTTTTTTAATTTATAAAAAAAAAATAGTTTAGGATTGAGTTCTTATACAAAATTTAGTTCAAATCCATTCAATATGATTGAAAATTAAATCAAATTGTATTTAAATTAACACAAAACCGATTTAAATTAACCTTAAATGAAAAAAATATGTTATTATAGTAGAATTTGTTAAAAGTTGATTGAATAAATATTAAAAGAAAAGTCTTTGCAATAGATAAATCCTTTCATTTTGCATATATGGTTGTGTTGATGTAATTATTTCAATTATTTTTTTTTCATTCAAAAATTTATTTTATTTTTTGATATTGATAATGTGTTTTAAAGGGTATTTATATATAGTTTTTTTGGTATTTTAAATATGACAAATATTATATTGTGGAGTTTGTTAATTGTAGAAAAATTGGGGAAAAAATTAAAATGCTAAAAATATTTATAAATATGAAAAAACGATTTTGAATCAATTTAGGTTTTTTCACAAGAATCCCTTACGCCAAATTCTAAACTAACAATTCCATGATCTAAAAAGTGCTATTATTTACTATAAAAAACACATAGGTCATTCAGTTAACGACATCAATTACAATTCATTGGTCAAACTCATCATCCTCAATCCTAAATATGTATCAAACCATATTCCCTGCAACAATTTTTCTTGTAAAAATGAAGAGCTTCACACCTTCAAAGCTTGTCATTGTTGTTTATGTAGCCTTGTTTACAACAAGTTTTCCAGCAAACACATATGCAGCACCTAAAGGTCCTTTACTAATACAAAACATATAAATCAAACACCCAGTATCATCTCTGTGTTGAGACTCTACAATCAGACCACAGAAGTGTCAAAGCTGACGTTAAAGGATTGGTGCATATTTTAACCAAGGGATTTTAGTATCAAGCGTTTGAGACTTCAAAAAAATCTGATAAAAAGAGTGAGAAAATCATAGATCCAAGGTTGAAAAAGCCCTTGCTGATTTGCAATATAGCATACGCCAACATACTAGGTGCGGATGTGAACAAGGCCTTTCCAAGTATTTGTTATGATGATCCTAATGAGGTCATGAAGGGTGTCTCTGATGCACCTAAACAAACTGAAAATTGTGAAAGAGCTTTAGAAAATCACCATTTACAAGTGAAAATAGGCTTGTAAATGATCTTGCTGAGGTGATTATATCTATTGCCCAAAACTTTATGTTAAGATGAGGTGTTCAAAATCTACGATAAGATGAAAATTTAATAAGAAAGATTTTTTAAGGGTTTTTGCTTTTTCTTTTGATGACATGAACGAAGAAAAAAAGAGAAAAATAAAAGAAAATAAAAAGTTGTTTCATCCAATGCTTAAATTTATTTTAAAATAATACTGTCGCACTAAATCTTTATGAAAACAATATATCAATTCTTAAAAATATAATATTTCATGTACTAATAATAGATATAAATACATGTACTAATTTTAATATTTTATTACGTGATTAAATGATTTTAAATAATTAAAATAATACTAATCATATAATGATACATAACCAATCAAATGAATGATTCTTATGTACAAAAATTCATAGAATTGCCTTCTCATTATAAAGAACAATATTTCACAAGTTTTTGTACATTGTATTCTCTGACAACATTATAACACAATTTTGTAATAAGCGTTGTTAACTTTCTTTTTTAAATGGAGCATTCTGATTTCTATCCAAATTTTATTTATTTGAATGTGTGGGTGCCTTTGCCTTAAGATAAATCTAGCACTTCATGCGAAAGCATGTGCTAGCTCAGGCTCAGCCGCAGAATTAAAAGGATCTTTACTGCTGGTGTTTAAACAACTGCATTGGAAGACGGAGAGAACATGCCGGTTTTGGGAATGGGAAATCCACCCTTCAAATTAGGTGACGATTTTCAAATATATCTCCAATCAGTCTATCCCCTCTCTAGCCCTTCCTGTCCTTATCTTCTAGATAATTATTATATTACCTTTAAAAATTTTAAATTATTACAAATACGCTCTAATGCTCGAGGTCTGAGAGCAAAG
This sequence comes from Anacardium occidentale, assembly GCA_026122585.1. NCBI lineage: Eukaryota > Viridiplantae > Streptophyta > Magnoliopsida > Sapindales > Anacardiaceae > Anacardium > Anacardium occidentale. The sequence goes on from JAJEJH010001018.1 coordinate 11,822, forward strand.
ATTCCAGTTATCCCTATATTAAGGGCAAGGATTGGGGATCGGGGTCTTCTACGCTGCCCCAAGGGTCAGCAGTGCAGGGACAGGGATTGGGGTATTCGGCCCTGCCCCACCCTGCTCCATTGTTATCCTTAGTTGGTTCGGGAAGACTTTCTCATTCACAGTATCATATGTTGCAGATAATAATAATAATAATACAATTATAACTGATATCGAATATTTTGGTTTACAAAGAAAGCAAGCTAAATTTTTTATATCCTCAGTATTCCCATGTTTCCAAACCAACATAAGTACCAAGATAGCTGCATAGTAAGTTGTGGTGCTTAAAAACTTGCCGAGTCCTCAAACTGGCCTCCATCTTAAGTTTCTCAAGTACTCCTATGGACATATCACCGACAAAACATATGCCCCTTCCCATCAGTTGCCCAGGAGGCAGCTTATAGGACATTCGTGATTTAACTGACTCCCCCATTTTAGATAAATGGGACGATTAATTTCCGGGTAAAATTTCAACTCCAGAGGTCCCTGTGTATCAGAGGTGCAAGCGTAATAGCTTGCCAGAGAAACTGCAGGAACTACTTGTGACTTTATTTATCTTACATAGCCTTGAAGAGAAATCTATCATACTTTGTGATATTCTAATTTCATCGAGTAGCTATCTTTATGCTTTGATGTGGATCTGAACCCGCAGCCTGCTCCACCATACTGCAATTCCAACAAGAATCAGAGTTTGGTTTTATTAGATTGCTCTAATGTTGTTGTCATTAATTTTCAAAACTTTTGAACGATTGGAGGGAAAGGTACATAAGATAACTTTCATAGCCAATATCAACAATAACTTACTTGGGAAATCCAGGTCCATTTGCATTACCTGCAGCTGGGTTTCCAGTGAACTGAACAGAAATTAAACCAACCTCTGTTGATCCTGTTGAGACAGGAGACCCCTCAAAGTTTACCTTTGTAGTTCCGGATGACAATCCTGCAAGGGGAATTTCAAGAAAAGGAGAACAAGAAGTTACAAGGCTAGAATAAAAAACCGAGATAAGAATCACTATTCGATTGGCAAGACCTATAGAATTCTTCAAAAACACTATTATAAGTGTTAATTTTACCCAAATGGGCCATAAAATTATACTGAACTGTATATCCTGTTAAATGAAATCTCCCTTCCAAAACTAATTTACTTCGGAAGATAACTGTATCAATATTGATCCTAATCCTACTGGGGACTACAAAACACATGAAAAGAGATTCAGCCCCTTCTCCAAAATTTCAAAACCTGTCAAGAACTAGGAAAGAGCTCTCGTCTAAACTACAGAGAGCATGAACCCAATTCTAAAGGCTAAATCACTATGGATACAAACAATAATCAATAATCAGTTGTGTAGTCTCACTCTCACATAAGTCAAACTCAAATTCAGTAAAAAAAAAAAAAAAAAGGTTACCTTGAAAGATAATCACAAGAAAAAAAAGAACAGTGAACACCATAGCTAACGTGTTGCTATTCAGGGATGAGTGTTTTGCAGCCTTCATCTTCTTCAAAGCTTTCATTCTCTCAATCCTAGCACGTTTCAACATGGCAATTTCAGTAATCTCTTTGATCAGCCTCAAGTCAGCAGAATCCAATGATGGGCCTCTTGGCGGTTTGGGAGGTTTTGGGGCCTTCTTATTGCTTGACTTTTTTGGCTTCTCCTTCACTACTTTCTTCCCCTCTTCGTCTTTACTTACTCCCTTTAGATTCTCCATCGAAACCCCATCAGTACTCGACACATTGCTACATAAACGCGCCTTATCTTCACCTTTTATTGGCCTATCCATAAACCGACTACGGACTTTAGCTAGCAACATCTTCACCTGTTTTTCAACCCCAGATACAGTGTCTTCCCTTGAACCATCTTCACTAACCGCACACCCACTTTCAAGATCAATTAAATATTTTTTCTCTACTGGAACAACATGATCCATTGCAACCCCTATAACCTTAACTTGATTTTACCTTCTCACAAACAAAATAGTCAAAGCTCCAAAACTTTTAAAACCTCACCCAAAGTTCAATCTTTGTAGCCAACCCACATACACTAGATAGCTGTTTTACACAATCCAATACGTTTACAGCCAAAAGCCCTCAACCACCACATCCAACTCAAGAAGCAAAAGTAACTTTCTAGTTTTAAGTGACAAAAATGGGACATAAAATATCATAAAAAAAATCACAATTTTAACTTAATCTACACGCCTATGCCACCTTTACATCAATAAATTAACTCTTTCCTTAAATCCAATCTCCTAAAAACAATTCCAAAAACGAACAAAACCCTGCATTTATCAATACAACAGTAAGAATGACGAAAGACTTAAAAAAAAAAAAATACAATGTGGCTTCACACTTCGTAAAAAAATTTACCTTGTGAACAGAACAAGAAACAAGTCTTAGTTTTTCACCCATATCAAAAGCATAACGCAAAAACCAATCAAATTGAAATCCGCAGAAAGCTAGCAAATTACACAAATAAAAGAACGGGAAAAAAAAACCTTTAAATAAAAAAAAAAAGGAAAAATCCCCAGATCCGACGCAACAAAATAGTGCACAAAAACGCAGAAACAGAATGAGTTATGGGAAGGGTTGTCTGAGTTTTGGTCGATAAAGAGAGAGGAAGAACGAGCGAGAAGGCAGCGAGTTATAAGGAGACACCTCGAGGAGTAATATGTAATTCAATTAACTCTTGCAGCCTTGCTTTATGAGAATGAGTCAGAATTCGCTGTGTATTATAATTCAATTTTAATTACAATTAATGCATTAAGTAACTATATTAAAATTGGACGTCGTCGTTTTGAATTTGGACGCGGAACAGCGACAGAAGCACATCACCGACACCCTTAGCATCAAATTTTTTTATAAGATTAATTTTATAATATATGGGTTCCTATAATCCTATTTAATGGTCAGTTTCAAAAGCCGTTCGAATTGACTTGATATATTTGTCGTTAATGCATACTGTCACACCAACATAATTAATAAAATATTAACAATAAAATTAGTAACAAACTTTATATTTATTAATATAAGGCCAAAGGATACTTTCCCACCCATAGTTTGAGGCGGGGATAAAGTCCCACCCGCTGAGTTTAGAAAACCTGAAATGCCACCCATTGACTGTTAAATCTAACAGTCAACAGTAAGTCAAAGGATAAATTTGTCATTTTAGAGTTAAAATTTATAAAAATATAAAATAATATTTAAATATATATAAAAATATATTAAAAATTTAAACAATTTTATAAAATTATAAAAATATTTAAATTTAAAAAATAAAAACCAGCCACCGCCGCCATGCCGGCGGCGGTGGCCGCAGAAAATAGAACCAGGTGGTCGTTCCGCCACTCACCGACAAGGAGGCCGTATCCCCGCCTCCGGTTTCCTCGGCATTACGCCGCGAGCGATATCCGCCGCCTCGGCGGCTAGATCTGGCCTCCTCCGGCCAAGAAAAAGGCTGAAAACGACTGGAGATGGCCGGCTTTGGCCCCAACAGCTGTTTCCGACCAAGGTTTCGGGCGGAGGTGGCCAGATCTGACCTCCTCCGTCGATTCGGGAGGCCAGATCTGGCCTCCCTTGGAACCAAGTGGCCGGAACGGTCACCTGGTGCCATTTGATGTGGCCACCTCCGCCGGCGCGGCGGCGGTAGCGGTAGCTAGCTTTTAATTTTTTAAACTTAAATTATTTTTTATAATTTTATAAAATTTTTTAAAATTTTTTATAATTTTTAATATATTTTTAATATATTTAAATACTATTTTTATTATAAATTTTTATTAATAAGGGTAATTTTGTCATTTCATAAAATGAGTTAATGAAATTAGATGGAAATTGGATGAAGGGTGGGAATCTAGGCTTTCTAAACTCAGCGGGTGGGACTTTGTCCCCGCCTCAAACTATGGGTGGGAAAATGTCCTTTGGCCTTAATATAAAGTTCATATTAACAAACTTTAAATATTTAACAAGCATGGAATCCTAACTATGCCACATGTTTAAAATTATGTGAAAGGGTTCATATTCTGGACCATTATGCATATAGATTTTTTTGGAATGTGGATGAGATGTCACAAAAAAGCAAGAGTGTGGCACTTTCTTCAATTAAGAACATTGAAATTCACTTTTTTTTTTTTTTTTTTTGGGTTCATCATGACTCAATCTAAAATTTTGAATTTTGAGAAGAAAAACGTAAGTATGTGGGTAGGCCCTTAAAATCCCACCATTCTTAAAGAGTTTTACTGTTTGAGACTTTTGTAATGCGATCACATCCAAATTTAAGTGAGAGGGTTCAATGATCCTTTGGTAGGGTACTCTTGCTCTAAATAATTCAAATCCTGTCTTATGCCTTTGTTTCCTAGAAAGTAATACTTTATATTGGCTCTAAATAATTCAATTCCCGTCTTATGCTTTTCTTTCATAGAAGTAAAACTTTATATCTGTAGATTAAGGGATATAAATAATTTTAATATACCATTACATGCAGGTAGGACCAGTCTTTGAAATAGAAATGGCATGCATCGTAGATCTGTAACTATTATGCAAATGTCACCGACTGGAAAATCTGAGGCCCCAGAAAACACGCACGAAGATCACAAGCATGAAATTGATGGGACCTAAACTTACATGGTTCGAGGAACTTAGATTTTCCTCTTTATAATTCATTACATCTTCCACCTAAAATTTTCAAAGATAAATGTTATTACACACTGTGTTGTTAATTTTGAAGAAAGCGTCTATTTATTTTTTTATAATTTGACAAAAATAGAAAATTATTGAACCTATAATTCTGAGTAGAGTTAGATTTTATTAAGATTAAACTCAAATAAATCAGTTATAAAAAAAAAAGTTTAACCTTTAATTCAAATTTAAATTCAATTTATTTATAAAAATAAATTCACTTTTTAACTCGGATCAAATCAGATCTCTAATGATAAGAAGAGAAAACAGAGGATGCATGCCCTACCACGTGGCATTATCTAGATTGTAAGGAGTGTATCCTTATGATGGTGCATGGACACATGCATTTGGAGTATTTTCTCAATTATAAAGCCATGCTATCAGTTTAATAACATCATATTAAATTTTGATGTAACTAATTAGATAATTTAGAAAAAAAATTCAGTCTAAAATTTTATTTTGTGAATTATTGATAAAAAAAATGGAAACTTATTTGGTGGTATTGAGGTGCACGATTCACCGAAATCACAATGGTCCTAGAACCCATTATGAACCACCAACACGTGATACACTTGAATAGCGATGGATTCAAATCAAACCCAAACAACAGCCAATTCGAGTTTGATCAAATCCAGAACAGCCAATTCAATGCGGCATTCGACTTGCTTAATTAGCAATAAATTTTCAAAAAAGTCATGGGAGATGAAAAAAGACTATAAGAGAAAATAAATCTACCAATGACTTTCTAACAACTCGAACGAGTCAAGTATGGGCTATCCCTACTCAAACTTGGATCACATCAGCCCTACATGAGGATTATTTTCAAAATATCCTTACAGGGACTCTGAAATTCAAGATATTGGATCACAATCCATGACAATCTATAAATTACATAGCAATCAATAAACAAGCTTAAAAAAATCATGCCTGTTTGGGATGATTTCAGGAAGAAGACTAAAACTTGATGATAGCAGCACCGCTTGATGGCTTGGAAGCAAAAACATAAAGCCCAAGATCAGTTTTGCTGATCACACCCTCGTTAATTCTTGCCTGGTAGAATTTTTCCTGATTTAGATAAAACCAGTATTAGACTGTTATTTTTGAAAGGATAATAACCAGAATAATTCAGTCAAGTATTAGAGTACCTTCAGCTCGAGGATGAACTGTGGAACAATTCCCTCTTTCACCAGAGCAACTGCACAACCACCCCATCCAGCCCCTGTCAACCTTGCCCCTAAAGCACCGTTTTCACGGCACACTTTTACCAGTTCTTCCAACTCTGGGCAGCTGTAACAGAATAAGGAAAATGATATAATGCACTGTTCATGGAAGATTGGAAGGCTAAGAGAGCTGATTTATGCTAGGAAGATAAATGCAATTGTGTACCTGCACTCATATAGAACACTACAACTGTGATGGCTGTCATTCATAAGGTCACCAAGCTTCTTCAGCTTGTCTTCTTCACTGCAAAATAATACTTCAGAAGTCAAAATTTGACAAACTAGGGCTTAGTCCTTACAAATCCCATCAAAAGACATGCAAGGAACTAATAAAGAAATACAATCTTCTTTCCAAACATGACTAGTGAGTAAGTTGTGCATAAATAGAGATAAAAGGAATTTATACCAAAAACATCATACATAAATATGAATGGATTTTTTTTAACCTTATAAATCACAGAGCTAATATAGAAATATAGGTGTACACATAAATAAAGAGCTAATATGAATAATAAAAAAAAAATTGAATATTTTAATTTTTAACATTTCACAAACCCTCCCTGAAATGTATGTGCCAAAGATTCACACATGAAACAAAGAATAGCTAATATCTAATGATAAAGCTCACCTTAAATTTGAGGATACAGTGTCCTTGAAAGCATATACCCTCCTGGCTTCAGAGTACACATGGGCAGCTCTCTGGGAGACAAATAAAACTTTAGGAAATGAGCAATGATTGAATAAACAGTCAATTCTGAAGGCATTAAATTCATGAAGAAAATACCTGATGCAACTTGTACTTCTTGGCAGCTTTTAGAACGTCCAAAGAAGTTGGACTATTCGCAAAAACAGATGATAGCTCTTCCCCAATGATCTTTTCAATATCTTCAGCAGTGTATGGTTCCTCATGCAAAAGTTCCTTTACAAAGACAATAGATTATAAGTTGACAACAATCCAAAATCCAAAATCACTGAAGTTATACAACCAGAAACCAAAAATCGAAATACTGTGCAAATAAAGGGATTACTTAAACACTTTAGAATAAAAAACACACAAAAACATTAAAATTCAACCAATAAATACCTTAACAGCAAGGACAGGATCAGAAGATCCATGTTTACCAGCATAAGCTACACATAATCCCTCAACATCGGAAAGAGTTTTCACTTTAGAAACTGCCTCTGTTGGCTGCATTTCCAGCTTTATACCAAGAACAATCTGAAACCCTCAAAAGCACATTTTGAGCCCAAAGACATGAGAATGAAAAGTTGGTTTTAGTAAATTATATGGAAGTCACTGAAATTTTATGCCTAAGTCAAGTTATAGTTATGATAAACCCTAATTTAAATTAAAAATCAGGAATATATTGTAGAAGTTGTTAAAAAGTTCCTAAAGATCTTACCAGAACTTTAGTTCAGGAAATCTAACTTTTCATTTATTTAAACACCAAAATTTTATACAAGCATATGAGGGAGAAATAAGAATTATTATAAAATGCACAGCAGGATACTCAAAGAAAGATAATTAAGAGCATTGCCTAAGCATACATTGGTACTAATAAGAAAAAGTATTTTACTTTCAATGTTGTAAAACTTACAGCAGCCAATCGACATTCAACAACTCTGTTATTGTAATTTGTAGCAGCAGTAACAGCTTTCTGAGATTCTGCTAAAGAATGGGCTATCACAAAAGTTCCATCAGCAGGAAGTTGTACATCAGTTGCACGAATAGGATTAAAGTCAATCAGTTCAGCAAACCCAGTTTTGGCCATTATTGAGATTGCCTGCCAAGGGAGACAAGATAAAGAGTTGAAGACCAACAATAGAAACTTTTGTGTATTCAAAGTTATACTAGCCACTAATTGTCAGTAAGAAATTCCATAATATTTAACTCATGGAATAGATGCTCCGAAATATTCTTTGAAAAATGAGAATGAAATCTCCAATTAAAAATAAAGTTGTATCTAACCTGGTCCATCCCACCAGACTGTGTTCCAATATGTCGTTCACATTCACATGTAAGTTGTGCAAGCTCTTTCTGTCAAACAGGGAAAATAAGTTAAAACTTAGAATAGTAATAATCCCACCTGACAGTATTCTCAAAAAAACTTTCCGAGAAAGAAACCGTATGCTTTGAACCATATTCTAGAAATGTTTTGGAAGTTTGGTATACCTTTGGGATATTGACATCAGAAGCAGCCATAATGGCAATAGTAGAAGAACAAACAAATGCTGCAGAGCTCGATAAGCCAGAGCCTATATTAAAGAAAAGTGTCTCAGAATTGGCAAAAATATGTAATAAAGACAGTAACTCCATGGAAAAACACTAACAATAACTAACTAATCAACTTTCATTTAATAAACCACATTAAACTTATAGAAAATTCACCTGTCGGTACTATCCCATCCACAAGAATATCAAGTCCAACTGGTGGTTCAACTTCCAGTCCTTTAGCTTTCGCATATTCATAATAGCCTTTGTATCTGGATCAGGAAACATAATTTAAATTCATTATGCATGCCATTACAACAAAAATGAGGAAACCGATTTTAAATTCATTAGCCCTCTATTCTATAAATCATTGATTTTAAAAGAAGTACACCAAAAACAGTTTAAAACCAATTTACCTATAAAAACGGAAATACTTACTAGTCCCTTTAACTTCAAATTTTCACAATAATACAGTTGTTCTACTTTTAATTCTTAAAACTAGAACAATGAAGTCAATTTGATTACAAGCAATACATCATAATAATAATTAAAAAAAAAAGGGGAAATAATTTAATGTCTTACGCGCAAATGAAATAATGGCCCCATTTATGGTTCTTCATATCAATTTCCTGCAAAAACATAAACCCTAAACATATGCGCACTTCATAAAACAGAAGCTCGCTAGCTTCTAACTGAAGCTCTAGTTACTTACCTGGTTAGGATCAGCAGGATAAATACAAGTAGTGTACTTATCGTTAACATTAGCAATTCGAAGAAGCTTTTCAGCCTCTCCAGACTCATGTTTTCTTATCGCCACGATTGTGTCTTGGCGAATTGCCATTGGCAACACCGAGTATCCTTCATAGTCAATATGTTCTCCAATCAAGTTGACTCTCCCTGTATCAATAGAATAATTAAAATAAACTAATTTCTATTTTTTCTTTTCATTTTTTTTTTCCTCGGCAACCAAACAGACAGATAATCAATACTTGACCTGGAGATCGAGCGAAGAGATCAGGCTGACGACCGAACACTTCAAGAAACTTAGACTTCATTATGTCAAAACGAAGTTGAGCCTCTTCGAGTTGAGATTGTCCTCCGTACACCGGCTCAAGTGATGCGTAAATCGGTAGTGGTAATTCTTCGTGCGAGGCCGTTTTCTCCACCGGAACTGGTGATTCTTCTTCGTGTACGGTTGTCTTTTCCATCGTCGCCGCCAATTCTTCCTCGTGTTTCAACAACCGAGTCATTTGAATTTATTAACTGTCACTTTTTATACTTTATTGAGGTTTTTTTTTTTCCCCCAATTTTATGATTTGGATTAAGGTGGCTTTACAAAGGAAGAAAAGATTAGGGTCTTCTACATTATTTGCTAGTCGGCGGTAACAACTTCAGATTTCAACTAAATTACAATGTCGCCCAATGTTTGCTGAAACCACACCACCTTCTTGAATTTCTATATGGTATTTCTACGTAGGGGAAGAATCAATAGAAAGACAAGTTTTAACCTAAATTCGATTTTTGATTGAATTATACCATGGTTCAAGTATAGATCATATCCACCCAATTTTTACACAAAATTTAATTTCCTTGATGGAAAGGGGAGCGAGCAATGTTAGAAAGATAAATAACATATTTAATTATTTTAACCTTTGTAAAATTATTAAATTGGCCAAAGGACATTTTCCCACTCATAGTTTGAGACTGGGACAAATTCCCACTCCCTTAAGTTTAAAAGTCCGAAGTCCCACCCATCACTTTTTTTTTATTATTTTTTTATTAAAATTATTAAATTATCCTTTTAAAAATTAAAAATTTATAATAAAAATATAAAATAATTTTTAAATAATAAAAAAAATTTTAAAAAAATTTGGAAATTCAAAAAACCCAGCCGCCATCGCCACTGGCACCGGCCCATAATAGAACCAGGTGGCCATTTCCTACCACCGTTCTATTATGGGCGGCCACCGGCAGTGGTGGCTAATTCAATTTTTTAATTTTAAACATATTTTTTAATTTTTTAAAATATTTTTTTAATTTTTAATATTTTATATTTATATAAAATTTATTTTATTAATTTATAAAATTTTAATATTAAAAAGACAAAAATACCCCTGATTATATATTATTTTTAATAAAAAAATAGGTGATGGGTGGGAAAACAGGCTTTTAAACTTAAGCGGGTGGGAATTTGTCCCAACCTCAAACTATGGGTGGGAATATGTCCTTTGGCCTTATTAAATTACTCTTAACGATAATTATCATAAATCTAATTAAATTTAATGATTGAAATATTATGAAAATATGCAATATAATATGATATCTTCATTTAAGGTGTGATATTATCAAATCTATCTAAATTACATTTGAAAAAGTGAATCAATAATTATATACAATTTGATAAGATTATTTTCTTTTTCAATGTGATTTGGACAAAATCATAAAAGGTATTTTATAATTTCATTACCAAAATTACATTTGTCTGATTGATTTTTATTAGAATTACTCCTTACCTATTACAATTATAATCTAAATCTTCTAAAAATATATATATGTATATATATGATCTAATCAAATTATACATGTTTAATGTAATCGAATCACATATTTTCTAGTGTGATACAGTAATATATGTTGATAATTTTGTTTTTTCCCCAACTTTTTGAAAGAAAAACGATATTTATATTGTTCTAATGCAGTATTCTTTTTGGGTTAAATATAAGGTTTAATTATATTGGTGGGATAAGAAGATAAACTTTTCAAATTTAAATAATGAAAAAGTGAATCATCGTTCGGGTAGAAATGCAATTCCTCCTAACTTTATATATTTATTAGAAATTTAAATTTATAAGCTCAACAAGAATCATGCACATCATCACAATTCCATGTAAGGCAAAAAATAATTTGATAATATTAAACAGCTGGCCAGGCTAGACAAATGGATGCCAAATTTGTGGATAAAACCGAGCTGTGAGCACTTTGTTTACACGAGATAGACTTGGCATCTTCTGCATTTATACTGGAATAGATTCCATGGCCACTCAAAAAATGTGTATCGACAAAACATTTTAGGCACTTTCCACCGATTTGCTCTGTTATTACATACAGGTGTCACTCACGAGAATCCGAACCCAAACAATTTAAGTAAAGAAGAATTACTTTATATCAAATTTGTCAACTGCCCATAAAGGGTAGTTTGATTGATAATCCAAGTAAGCCTATGAATTTGAAACCAGTCGAAGGTATATCATACCAGATTTTTAATTTACTTGATGTAGTTAAACTTAGGAGTTCTCTCATTAAATAAAAATCACTCCAATTCAATCTTGAATTGAATTCAAATAATACCCAATTCCATATTGATTTAAATAAAATAAAATTATTTTGAAATCAAGATGAGATTGAAAAACAACAACTCAAATCTCTTTTAGAAAATAATTTAATTTTGAATTAATTCAAACTCAACTCTTTTATAAAAGCAAATCCAATTTTTGACTTAAACTTAATTTGTTCAATCTAATTTTGCCTCAAGTTTGAACAACTCATATCAAATCCATTCTTAATCATCAGGACGCTTGAGAATTATCCCAAAAATGAATTTCAATATTGACAATTATAGAAGTTGAACCAACTTGAAATGAATTTTCCACACAGGAACGTGCAAAGTGCATTCTAGAAGAAAAATCTTGAGAGACAAACAGTGTGTTAGGTTTTAAGGAAACGTTAAAGGTCCATACAGAGATTTCTGTTTCGGTTTTTGTTTTTCGTTCCAACAGAACTTCCGTTAAAAGGAAAAAGTAGAAACCTCTTCATCTTCATCTTCATCTATAGCATCTTCCTCTTCTTCTTCAGTAAATCTCTCATAATCCTCGTCCTCCTCTAAATCTTCTTCTTCATCTTCGTTGATCATCATATCCCTACTTTTGGCTTTGCTGTCCTTCAAACCAGTGCTCAAGACCACGGTTTCTCCTCTGGACTTCTCCATATCCTTCCTCAGCTTATCCATGCTCTCCTTTCTGCGCTCCTCCTCCAACCGTTGCTTTTCTGCCCGTCTCTTGTCAAGATCAGCCCTAGACAAAAAGAAAAAAAATTATAAGTGAAATAAAAATGATCAATCTGAGGCTTTGACTAATCATAAGGGTCTCAAATAATAAGAAAATATTTTTCCAGGTTCAGGTAATACTTGTATGTTTCCATATACTCATCGGCACTTGCTTCGATGGCCTTAAAGAAGGCATCCATTCCAGCACCAGAAACTGCAGATACTCCAACAGATTTTAAATTCCTATAAAACTCATCCAGTGCAAGGGAGAGGCTCTGTGTTAAAGTTGACGTGTATGAGTGATCAGAATTCACTGCCGCTTGAAATGCTTCAAAGTCTTGCATCCACTGCATTCAGAGCAAATTTCAGACCAATATTATATAAAAATTGCGATTGCCCAATGTTACATAGAGCTTGATGTGAAATCAAATACAGAACAGAACTTAGAAAACTCATAAGAAACAGACACATCCAGAATGGTCCACCCATACTTCATTTTTAATTTTATTTTTTAGCAAGAAACTGTGAAAAGAAAATTTACACAGGGAAGCAAACAAGATGCACGCCTGAGAAACAGGGATATACAATCACTAAAGATAATTGAAATCTTTGGCCAATTAATATCTCTCAAAAGAGGCTAACCTAAACCCAAAACAAAGATTATTTGATACAAAATTTATCTGTACTCAGGAACATGGCCCACAAATAAACAAGAAGACAAAGAAACAGAAGGATCCCAACAGAAGTCATCCTAATGCAGAACGAAATATACCTCAAGAGCAAATTCATGTTGAGCCACATCTGTCTTGTTAAATGCCAACACAAGAGGCAAACGTGTCTTGTAGAGGATGCTACAAGCATAAAGCATATTGCTCATAAAGGTGATTGGGCTTGCCGAACGAGGTGTATCAACTACGTACGTTATCACAGTTGGAAATGTTGAAGCAAAAGCTTCTGTGATGATGGCTCCTGAAGCAGACCAAGTGAATATCTCAATCTGACCAGGAGTATCCACAAGAACATAATCAAGCTGATCTGCCCGCTTCTCAATCAACGAAACAACCTGAAACCAAGATACCACATTAGAAGTACTTAAAATAGAGACATAATGAAAAATAGCTTAACACTGAGTAACCATTAACAAATACAATAAACTGATAGTTTGGTCAAAACAAAAAGAATTGGGGGCAAAACTAGCCAATTGAATCACCGACTGATTTAGTTATTTACTTGTCAGTGAATGTTATACTTCAGGGATGGAACTAAAAGATAAATTAAAGATATAAACATTCAGCAAATGTCAGAACCTATGCATATTTTGTTGATAGAAGAATCAAGGCAGGATTAAAGTGAACAATTCAATCAGATAAAGATTTCGAAGTTTTAAACTATAAAGTTTTACCTCATCAAACTTTGTTGCAAACAAATTAAGTGATGTCATAATTCCTCCATTAGGTCCAAGATTAAACTGCTTCATTACTTCCTTATACCGAACTGTATCTCTTATATCAATGTTTGCTCCAAATGGAAGAGTCATAACAGCAGGGTCAAGGTTCATCACATAACCACGGATGTTAGAAGCTTGTGTGTGGCAAACCAGTCTGTGAAGAAATGTTGTTTTCCCACTTCCTAATAATAAATAATTTCAGGTTATCATTCTCATATTATAGCATTAATATAACCATAACAAAAAAAAAAAAACCCTCAAAAAAGGGAAAAAGAAAAACAGACAAAGATGGTCAGGTATTATTACACTACCTGCCATTCCCACAACAATAATTATAACTGGTTTTCTCTTGAAGTTAATAGATGAAGACTCTGCCAGTCCAGATGGTGATTCCTCAATATGTAGTTTGTCCATTGACTTGGCAAGCTCCTCTCTTTCTTTACCATTGTCCTTTTGGATCATAACCACATTAAGTCCAATCAATGATGAAAATCAATAAGCTAAATCAAGCATACTGTTTCATATGGTTGTGAGAGAAGTTAATAAAAGGAAATACTATTTGTAAAGCAAATGGATTAGTTTGGTCATAACTTAGGCCTCAGGAAATCAAAACACTGCAGTCACTAAGCACTACAGTGAATAAATAAATTATATTAGCACCAGTACGAAGGTATTTAAAAAAATTACAATCAAGTACAAGGACATAAGGGTACCTTCACTTCTGAATAATCCATAGGGTCCATTTGAGTTGATGCACCTACCTCCACCAATTCCATATTTAAAACTTTTGAAATCAGAATCAATATCAAATTTGCAAATTCAAATATAAATCTTGAATAGCAATGCAAATTAAACTTCAAATTTAACCTATTTGCTAAAATTAAAAGAAAAAAATAACAAATTTCCAACAGCATACAATGGTAATATTCTATAGAAAGGAACCAAATTTTCACAATTCCTTACATCCTGATAAAACCCAATAAAAAATATGGTAATCATCAATTTTTAGTCTGGGGTTTAGGGTTTAGCAGATACTATATAATTTTTCTTGAACAACAATCACTATAAAATGAAGCCATAACAGTAGCACAAAATAATGGCACAGAAAAATAAAAAAAACAACCACAAAGTGCACAAAACACAACATATTCATAACCACAACCACACAATATATAGAGCCGCAAATGGGTGAGGATGATGGGGTAAGGCTTTTAGGGTTTTTAAAATAAAGGGTTTAGATTACTATTAAATGTCTCAGAAAATTGAGCGCAGGCAAGAGGCAAAGTTTACTTGGGTTCCATTTCTATCTATGAACAGCAAAATAAAGCGTCTAGATTCATTACTGGAACTAAACGGCAAGCAGCTCTTACCTTGAGTGTCGAGAACGGGATCCCAGGACGACGTGGCGAGGGCTTCTTTATGCGTCGCGCCTGCCTCCCTCTCCTGGGTGCTTTGCTATTGTACCGTGCGTGAAATTTTTAAGTTGATGGAGTTCGAAGTTGAAGAGCAGAGAAAACGCACAAGAAAATTTGGTAGACTCGTGATGGAGAGAACAATTCTTTTGCAGGCCTCAAGGATTGAGAACTTAAATTGACAATAAGAGTTTATTGTAATATAAAATCCTAAGGTTGCCTAGGATTCAATTCTTGAAGTGAAACAATTGGGTAGACTTCACCCTTCTAGTTGTTTGAAAATACTTTAATATCCTTTCTTTCTTCTAATCCCTCACTTATTTTATTTTATTTATTCATTTTTAAATAAAATTATGATATAAAACTTAATAATAATTTAAATATATATTCTTTAATTTTATATTTTTTTACATAAAAAATTAGTACCATTTATATATATAAAATAAAAAGGAAAAAAAAAAAGAACATAGAAAAAGATAGTGTAGTTAGACAAAAATATTATAGTCCACATATAATAAGGTAATCAATTAGCATGTATTTACTACTTTCCGAAACTCTAGGGGTATGTAATTATTTCAAATTTTTAGGAGGAAAAGGTTAAATTTCTCGGTTCGCATGCGTAAGTTCTGGAAAGCGCGGGGTTGGTTGGGCAGAACCACAGGTAGTGGCGGATTCAACCGTAATCCAATAGGATCGAAATCACAGTCAATTCAAATAAATTAAATTCAAATAAAAATTTAAGTTTCATTGACTCGATTGAGTTTAGAAAACAAATAGTAATAGACTTTTGTTAGAGTAATTTTAGCACGGTTCATCGTACCTAAAAATCTAATTGTGGTACGATTTGCCAATTGGCAAATCAAACCAAACTATTATATTATATATTTTATTTTTTTATTAGATTATATTGGGCCAGTCTTTAGAGCTTATCTTAAGATTGATGTCGTTCGCATGAGTCTGACCCTTATGCCATGTCTACGCACATCCTTAATTTGCCCACCGAACACCTATGTCAGTAGGATTGTGATCAAATGCTGGGGTAATGTAATTTGGTAGCCCATTAAATTGGGCTTTTCAAACAAGGCCCAATATAATAATTACCGCGCCACTTCTTCCCGTGCATCGCATCCCTTGCAACACTGCACTGCATAATTTCCTTATTTCTCTTTCAAAAATCTAGGGTTAGGGTTTAACATCAATCAGTCAGGAAAGCTGGATAGACACAGAGGAGATCGTTATTATGGCGGCAACAACAACAATGGAAACAGCGGTAGCAGCTACAATTACGACAACTATAATAATAATGATTATCAGGACTCTCACTACAATCGTCACAGTCGTCCCTCTCGCTTTTCCGACGGTCCTATGAGTCGCTACAACGATAATAATAGCATTAATAATGAAGAATCTTATCAATATAGCAGCCGCCGCCGTAGCCCTAACGATTTTCGAGGAAGTGGCGGTAGTGGTGGAGGAGGAGTAGGAGGAGGAGGAGGAGGAGGGGGTCACCGTGCTTTCGAAAGCCCTCCGCGTTATCCGTCGGTTGGTGGAAGTGGAGGAGGATTCAGGCCCATGGGTGGTGGTGGCAGCGGGGCAGGAGGAGGTTTCCGGCCAACGGGCGGAGGGTTTGGCTCGAACTATCCTGTGGCGCCACCACCTTTGCCGCAAGTTTTGGGACAGAAAAGAGGTTTCTCTGGCCGAGGGTCTTCTCCCGGTTAGCTTACTTCGTTTATTAGTAATTGAATTTCGTTTATATTTTGCTTGCTTTGTACAAGTTAATCTATTTCAAAACTGCATTTAATTATGTTCCACCTGTGTGTTTTGGGTGGGTTGACATATCAATGATCGCGATGATGAAATCGTTGATTGTTAAATTCCTTCACTCTGCTACTTGAAAATTAGTTCCACGCTTCCACTTGGAGCATATGACAGAATGCATCGTGAATGTCAGACCCATTTGATTTCTCTTTCTTCTTATTTAAATACTGATTTGTTGTTTCTTTTTTTTTTTGCAGATCGATTTGATGGTGGCAGTTTTGCCAAACTTTTTGTTGGCTCAGTTCCAAAAACAGCCACTGAAGAGGATGTGAGTGAATCTATTCTCAATCATATCAAATTCAGAGATATTGATCCGTGAAAAGATAATGTGTTAGAAGTGCTTTTCATATATTATCTGTTTGTTCTTGAAGTACCGCTTTCACATTTCATAAAACACATTACAGTAGGTTTATCATATGTTACTGAGTCAGAGTTGACGTGATCTTTCTCGATCAGGAGATTATAGTTCTCATTTAGATTCTGGTATGGGTATATTAGTCTATTTAAGGAATTAATGTGTTTGCCATTATGCATCCTTTTTTTTTCTTAGAGATATTGTAGAACCTATTGCTAAAGGTTTGGTACTTGTAGTTATCTGCTATAATCCTGCTCTGTGTTTTTCCTTTGTTAAGATTCTTGTTGTTTGGTTGAAAATTGCTTATTTGATGTCAGATTCGCCCTTTGTTTGAAGAACATGGACGCGTGATAGAGGTTGCTTTGATCAAAGACAAGAGGACTGGACAACAACAAGGTATGTGTGGATATTATTCTTCATAACTTCGATTTATACCTATCTTATTTCAGGTCTCCTGAGAGGCTGATGGGAGCAAACATAAGCTCATCCTTCGTCTCAGTTAGATTTTGCAACAAGTTTCCAGCTTGTTGGTTTTGGTTACAACCTTTTTTACTTTTTTGGTCTTGTTACACAAGAAGAGCGATGTGAATTAGTAAAAACCAGTTGTGGTATGTTGTATGGCAGATAGATGTTTAAAGAGGAATAGATGACTGAGTTGAAACATTTGTGGGTGAGGTGGCAGGGGTTTTATCTAACAAGTCATTTGTAATGGGAGAGCCTACAGCCGCAATAACTGTAACCTAATACACTAAATTTTTTTGATTATTTTCTTTTCCATGGGTGGTAATTGCTTTGTATTTTGTGGTTTTTTATTGACATCTTAATATCTAATGAACCTGGAAGTTCTGTTATTTGGATGCTTGGCGTGAATATATATATTTTAATATTGATGATATGAGATGGGTTTGGAGTTAGATTGCATACTGGAATTGAATGGTGATTGGATTATACGAGTTTTAAATGTTGCTATACGATCGTTGCAGTTATGTTGACATTTTTTGGATTTGGATGGCTATTAGTGTGATGCTATTCTGTAGTTGTTGTCTTTACATGCTTCAGCAAGTTAGATGAGTTCTTTTGCTTCTACAAATATAAAGCCTATTATTGATGACGTGATCACAGGATGGTTAATGTTCGCTTAAAGAGCCCATTAGTTGGCTTTTCTGATGTTGACATTATGCTGATGTAAATTTGGAAATCGAACCCCTTGTTATTTTTGTGCAATAGGTGTGTGTGGACCGCAATGTTAAATTTCATTTGGATTTTTATATTTTATTTGTAATCGAATCATGGATGACAATGTTAATCTTTCCATGGTATTGGAAATCAGATCATGGATTGCAGCCTCAGTTTTCATTTATCTAATAGCCTATCTCATGAGCTGTTTTGAGGCATTGCTTTTGCCATATTATTGAAATAGTTGAACTTATGGGCCTTTATCCAATGTTTGTTTTGTTTTAAATCATATATGGCAGTGTTAGTCATCCCTGTTATTTGTAAATGGATCATGGATTCTGTGATAATTTTCATTTATTCAAAAGTCCATCTCATGAGCTATTTTGAGTAATTTTCTGTTGTTATCGAAATAGCTGAATGTGTGGACTTTTCTCCAATATTTGTTTTGTTTTGTATGCTTGTAAGGTTAAGTGCTGAAGCTAATATGTGGAAGTGCTGTAGTATGGCTTTGTTTCTTCTACTATCAATTGTAGTACATAACAAGTTACGCACAGCTCTAAATCCATTGTTGTTCTTGAGATCACCGTTGTTGTTTTCTGTTAGAGATTTGGTGTCTATCATTATTAACATTTGAGTTTGGTTGTTGGTTGCTTGCCATTTTGTTGATGGCCCTTTTTCTTGTGGTGAATGGTAGTCACTGGCGATGCCAAATGTGAATGTTGATAGGATAATCCTTGGATGCTGTATTTCGATAAAATTTGCTGCTTCATTTTGTATGCTAATATTATGCGTTGTAAATTTCTTGCTAGTTTGTTTACTTCATGCTGTGTTTGTTTGTGCATGAGCAATTGAGCAAGTTCATTTTGAGAACTTGTAGATCTGGAGGGTTTTGTTTTGGTTGAGGTCCTTTATCTGCAGTGAAAGTTTGTAGTTAAGATTCTTAGTTAGCTCCACAATCTTGTAAATTGTTATTTGGGCCACCAGACAACTTTTGGTACTGTGATAATTGAAGTTAAATTACTATTTTGTGTGCCTTCATTGATGAAACAAGTACTCTCTAGTTGTGGCACTGTGGTAATATCATCAATGCTATCTCTTTAATATCTTTATCACCTGTTATTATCTTCCTGTAGTGGTTCTGCAGAGTGATGTGCTTTGTCTATACTATTAATGTTACATTATGGTAGTGAAGGAATGGTTTTGTGGCCTGTAATGTGTGTTTAAATAAATTTTTGGAAATCCATGATTTGGACAACTAGATTGTGGACAACCACATCCACGTGCCTAAGTCTTGATTATGGAGGTGCAATGGCGGTTTGCTTAGTGGTTAAATCATGAGTTTGATATTTTGGTGGTAGCATGGCAGGTTGCTTTGTGGTTTAATCAATTAAGTACAAATCCCTAATATCAAAAGTGATGGCTGATTAATTACTATCTGATATGCATGAAAAATGCAATTTCCAATAAGTGTGTATCTTTTTGGTTCTAAATAGTTGGTGGTGAATGATCATTAATTTGTATAATATAATTTTTTTTCTCTCTTCTTTGAAATAGATGGTTGGCTTTGCTATTCTGAAGATGAAGGTAGCATGGGGTGATCCCCTTTTGTTTGATCATATTAAGTAGTAACTCTCTATCAACTGATTAACGATTGCCATTTTAGTATGTATGACAAGAAGCAGCATTGTTTACATTGAGATGGATGATTGTATTTTTCCCCATCAAATGCATTGTGTCCTCTTTAAGCTCTATTCTGCTACTATTTTCTGTATATTGGTATTCACTGCAAGGCTTTTTTCTTTAATTTTTTTATTGTTTAGAATTAGGATTAACATATTTGGGGAAGCCTGTAAGTAGTTTCCTTATCCTCAGTCAAATATACATCTGAAATTGATGCCTTATGAAGAGAATGCATAAGGCATTCTCTTTCATTGGTGGTAGCTAACAATCTGAAGGCAGAATATAGTGATCGGGTTTTTGTTCATTTCAGCCTTTTATTCTTCAAATGAAATTTATTCTCTCTCTGTTGTTTTTTTGGAAAGAGAATTGATTCATCAAGTTCTTGAATTTGCCAACATTTAAATTCATGGAATTGTGATGAAAATTTGACTATCAGCATGTGCTCTATTACTATCTCTTCATGTAGATGACTGCATGAGATTTGAATTGATGTTTAGTCGGCTTGACAATCAGGGAAATAAAATAGAGTCTAGCAAATATTTAGCTCTAAATTTGGCTCGCCCTTCATTGATTAATTGGGAATACACTTAAATGAACCATGGTGTGTGTTATGTTGCTATTGCTAGTTGCATGTTCTTCCTCAATGCAAAAATTGAGGAAGAGACTTTGATTATTGATTTATAATGATTAATTTTGGTAGTGGTAGTTGTAATAGTACCAGTAGCTGTAGTAGTTTTAGAGTGATAGTTTGCTGTATTCTTGTCTTAAACTACTTTGCCAAGGGGCTACGATATATATGTGAAAATGTATTTGTTGAACTCTGAAATAAACCTGTTTCACCCTTATTTTTCTCTGTCTTCCTTTTTTCCCTGTGCTGTATCGAATTGGCAGTTACCCTCGTAGTGCTACATTTTTTTTTTTTGGGGATGAGAAACATATTGTACTATCGTACAATAAATGCTTAATGTCAGTATAGCAAGGGTTTCATGCAGGTTGGGACCATGAACTTTGCCTTTGTTGAGATGAATATATTTAATTATCGGCATCTGTCATTTTTTATTTGATCTCAACTGTTAGCTATATTTGTTTTTTTCCCCTCTTTTTGATCTTTATTACACCACGTGGAAGTTGTTTATTTGTTTGTTTAAAATGTCCTTGGATGATTGGACCTTGAAGAATTGTAAAATTTATTTAAGTACGCTAACTTTTCTCTCTTCCCTCTCTGTCTTTTGCCTGTTGTTAACACTGTTATTCACATGTATGTATGTTACTGTTTTATGTCTATGTATACCATCATTGAAGGGTGCCTGTAACCTATTGAAATCAGGATGAAAATTCTTTGGTGGTTCAGGTTGTTGTTTTATAAAATATGCAACTTCAGAAGAAGCTGATAGGGCCATTAGAGCCTTGCATAATCAACATACTTTGTCTGGGGTAACTTTTCTGCTCGCACTTGATTTGCATTTACTAAGGCAATTATGACAGTTTGACCCATAAATGTGTTTTATAGGGAACGGGTCCTATCCAAGTTCGATACGCAGATGGGGAGCGAGAACGTCTTGGTAATTGCATGTCAATTATATTTCTTTTTTCATCTTGGTTTTCAAATTTGCCTGTGTTTATGATAATTCTGGAGTAAGATGTCTGCAAATTTGTGTCATTTGACATGTACTAGCATGCTGTTGTTGATTTAAAGATTTTCCATATCTTTGTTTCTAGTAAAATCCTTATTTGAGTAACTATCTCTTAGTCAAGAAATGGACCTTAATAGAAGCTCAAGAATAACATTGACTCTTTTCTGGTAACATAAATGGTACTGCCTATATGGCTCTTTATGGTGGCAAATGAGAACAGTGCCTACATGAGACTATTCTTTTGCAGCTTGAAATTGGCATGTCTTATTGGAGAATGGTTTTCGCGGAAAATTTTTCAGAAACTTAGTGTATTAACAGATTTATTTGCCGTGTACATGAGTGTGTGATTTCTGCTCCTATGTAATTGTTTTTTGTAACCCCAAAGTTGTTGCTTTTTATGACAGGTGCAGTTGAATATAAATTGTTTGTGGGCTCACTGAACAAACAAGCTATCGAAAAAGAAGTTGAAGAAGTATGCCAGAAGTCAACTTCTATTGTTTAATTTTTTCTGTTTTTGTCTAACTTAGTACTTCTCTAGCTAAAAAACTTGTTTGCACGGCTTGTAACCGCTGTATGTTGTTTTGTTTGACAGATTTTTTCACCATATGGTAGAGTTGAAGATGTTTACCTCATGCGTGATGAATTTAAGCAGAGTCGTGGTATGTCTCCAACCTAAAAATTTCGTCATTGTTTTTATGCTGATAAATTAACTTGAGGGTGAAGTTTCCAAAACTTTTCTGAGATGGTTGATATAATCTTAAATCAGATTGCTAGTCCACAAGGGATTGCCTTTTTTAATTGGTGTAGCATTGATATTTCCTTTTTATTGTCCATCCTTATATGAAAGTTAATGCCATTATGTTTTTATTGACTTATCCCTGATATAATTTTTTTTTTGGGGATTTCTTTCTGAAGGATGTGGATTTGTTAAATACTCTAACAGAGAGATGGCTATGGCCGCCATTAATGCTCTGAATGGAATTTATACCATGAGAGTAAGCATTATTTGTTACATGAGTAATCTTGGCCATGGTTTAATACTTTAGTATTCTTCTGTTACAAGCTACGTTGTTGAAGGATAGATACTTATTGTATTGTTTTTGCATCATAGGGTTGTGATCAACCATTAACAGTCCGGTTTGCTGATCCTAAGAGGCCAAGGCCTGGAGACTTCAGGTTTTTTTCCTTAAGACTATTTATTATCAGATCTGGGGAGTAACTGTTTTCATATTCTGATTCTAGTATATATTTGATTTTGTTTTCTGTTTTCTGGGTTGGGAAAGAGTGTAAATCCTTTTACACTGGATTAGGAATTTTATTTTGTCATTTATATATTCATAAAATGTGAACATAGTTCCAATCTCTCTGTTTATTGCATTGGCTTCCTGTCTATATCTCTGATATATGTGAACTTTGTATTTCATTCTTTTTTAGGAATTCTCCAGCATTTGGAGGTCCCGGTTTCGGTCCTCGGTTACCACCAACAGGGCCTAGGTAACCCACTTTCCATACAAGTTTAGTGAAGTTAAATACTTCATCATTTTTTCCATCTTCTTGTTCATTTTTATTTCCATGTGCTTATCTTTTCATGTTCCTTCAGACCAGCACCCAATTTTGGCGACCCTATGGCTGATCGAGCTCCTCAGAATGCTTGGCGTCCAATGAGTCCCCAAAACATGGGACCATCTCCAAATCCCAGCATCCGAGGTTTTGGGAATCAGTTGCTTCCTAGGTCTGGTGATCTAGGAATGCCTTTAAATACGGTAAGAACTGATTTGATGGTTCTACACATTCTCAGCATTATTCTATATGATGGTAGCACTAATGTGTGAAATGTAAGGCATCTATAGCAGCTTGTGTTCAGTTATGGTGTTCATGTTATTTTGTAAAATCTTGTTTTTTTTTTTCTGCTTACGATTTTATTGGAATATTTTAGGGTGGCCTTACCGATGGTCCTCTTCCAGGACTTCCTGTTCCATCAACTTCATCTGCTTCTCAACAGGTATCTACAATTCAAATTTGTGTATGTTTGCGATACCTTCACGCTCTTACCTGGTTATTCCAGAAGTAGTAAGAAAATTTGTTCTCAATTTCTCAGAGTTTTAACCAACCTTTATCACGAGTACCATCACTTGGTCAGCAAATATCACCATTACAGAAGCCTCTTCAATCCCCTCAGCATATGCCTCCTTCACTTCAACTACATCCTCCGGCTCAATCTTCTTACCCACAGACTCAGACCTCAAATGTTGGTCAGCTGCAGGTTCCGAGTCAGACACCTTTCAGCCAAGCAATGCCATCACAGCATTTACATGGCTTAAGTGGACAGTTGACTGGTTCACAACCTCAGGTTCAGCAGATAGCTTCATCTGCTCCATTACAAACTTCTCAAAATCTGAATGTTCAATCCAATTCACTGTCCAATGCTACAAATCAACAGCAGTTGACTGCTCCTGTTCAGCAGCAATTGCTTCAACCTTTTCAGCAATCCCCTTCTCAGTTAGCTCAGATGCTGTCACAGCAGACTCAAACTCTGCAAGCGACCTTTCAATCATCCCAGCAAGCATTCTCTCAACTGCAGCAGCAATTGCAGTTGATGCAGCCATCTAATCAAAATCTATCATCGCAGCAGGGTTCGCAGTCTACAAAACAACAGGTATGAGTGGATTGTAGGAATTGTGGCTTTTAGCTTGTCAATTGGAATTCTTGAAGCTGTTATAAATGGATCAATTTAATCAATTTTTCAGTTCAAAAAATAAAAAAATGCCACAGAAATTAAGTAGTTTACAGAAGTAAAAATAATCAGAGCTAGATTTGAGTGTAGTAATTGTTTAATATTCATCAAGTTTTTGCTTGGGTGAATCCTATAATACTTGCTAGCGGTAGATCTTGGTTTTTCCTCATGCAATCCATGTACCTAGATGTCTGCACTTCTTTCACTTGGTAATCATATTTTACCAGTTTCCTCCAGTAGGATGGCTAGATTAGAGTGCAAAAGATTGGGACCTTCAAATGAAAAGGAGCACACACATTAAAGTCGTAGGCTTTTGCTTTGTTGAAAAGAATTCAGGAGAATATTTTTCTTAGATTGGGTTGGTTGATAAAATTGTTGAGCTTGAGTTTGTATTGTTTGTTATTTACTTGTAATTGAGTTTTTATTATATAATGTTGTATATATAATATGATACCATATAACATATATTAATAGTGGCCTCAATCTATTGGATGGAACTATGTTTTTCTTGAATGAATAAATGGACTATAAATCATTATCAAACTGTGTTTCATTTTTATTAGGAAAGCTTGAGTGGGTACGTAACAGTTTATCTATCCTATTACTAGTTAGGTTGTTTATATTCAATCCTCATTCTACTGTTTGGTAAATTTGTGCAACATTAATTTATTTGTGTATATTACTTGGTCCTGCAGTCTCAGTGGGCTGGGATTGCACCACAGACTGTTGCCACCGCCTCTAGCTCCATACCAGCCACAGATGCACCTCCATCTACGTCAGCTGCCCCTGCTTTATCTGTAACAACCCAGACTGGACCTTCTGTAAAATGTAATTGGACAGAACATACCTCTCCGGATGGATACAAGTACTATTATAATGGCATAACTGGTGAAAGCAAGGTGAGAGCCACACGCCCCACACCGCCCCTCTTCTCGCCTTCTCCTGCCCCCCCAAACCACCACTCACACACGCACATGCCTTTTGCCTTTTATCTACGTATGTAACAATTGTTTCCTATGAACCTGTAGTGGGAGAAACCTGAAGAGTTAATATTATTTGAGCAGCAGCAACAACAAAAACTGCCACTTCAACAGCCTCAAACCCAGTCAAACCCCCAAGTTTTGCCTGCACAGCAAGTTCCACAAGCTCAACTAATGCAACTTCAACCACAGCTTCGTCAACAACAGCAGCAGTTGCAACAGCCATTTCCTTCATCGGTAAGTATTGTTTCATATTATATACAATATTTATAATATATGATTCTTATTGTTTACTGTGTTGTGTTAATCCAGTATCCAGCTTCTGGAATTCGAGGTCAACATAGTACTCAGGTAAATGCCATATTCTTATAGTTATTTTATATTTTTGCTTTTGCTGTTAATGCTTTGTTTAAACACTATGGAATTAAGTCAAATTGATCATGATTGTGATGGAATTATGTCGCAGTTGTTTTGTTGTCTGCCTTTACAAGTGTTACCTTTAACTAAATCTTTTGAACTTCTATTTATCCTCTGTAATGAGCTTACGTGTTTATCAAGATTATTACTCAACTTTGCTTTAGCTTTTGTTTCTTTCTTAGGATGTTTTTGCTTTGCAGGAACATCGATATCCTCAATTACCTGCTGCAGCTGGTTCAGTCAATGATCCAACACGCTTCCAACAGGTAGCGGCTGTTGTAATTTTGATAATCTCATATTCCCTCTGTTTGACATTTTATTCTTATGTGCTGCAGCAGGGGCTTCAGGCTTCTCAGGAGTGGATGTGGAAGAATAACCCATCAGGTTATCTATCTCTCCCTCCACCCCTTTAGAGAATATGTAGAAGTTCCAACGGTTTTTTGTTTTTGGGCATGTTTTATTATTTTCAACGACTCTAAGAACCTAATCTGTCTGCAGGGACTTGAAGTGTAAAGATGATATTGGAGGTGGCACAGGGCTGAAACTACAAGTTTGAAGAATGCCAAAGCCAGAGACTTTATAATGAACTTTCACCAAAGATGGGCTTCACAACTGCTTATAATTTGAATGCGAGACCAGAATTAATCTTTTTCATATCAATTATTGTCCCATTTTCTGCCCCGAAGTAATTGGCTTTGATGTAATAATCACCTCTGATGTTTAACATCGAGGCATTGGATGCCTTTGTAACACAGTTTTTTATGCCATTTGTAACATAATACTAGTTGGTATTGTAACAGTAATCTGGGATTGCTGAGCTCTCTGTACATCTGATGCAAATTTATGCATAGGAGTTGAAGGCCAGCCTATTCTTTTTACTTTGCTTAAATCTGGATACTGATATTGAAATTAGGGTTAAAAGTGATAGCCATAAAATAAAAGCATTGTTATTAATCAAGAGGTCAATTAATAGAACGGCAATTCCTACGAATTTCACCATTTTCTCCGGTAAGTGGTGCCAGCCTCCCCATTCTCAACATAGAGTTCTTGAAGTCTTCAAAGAAGATGAATGGGTCTTCAACATAGGATTCAACAATCTGGCGTGTACGATCGTTGCCGGTGACAAGGGCTTGATCAGACGGAAGCAATCCCTCGCCAGAAAGAAGGTTGACATAGTACTGATTATCGAACGTAGCTGGGGTGACTAGATCAAGATGTGCTAGCGCTGTGTTCCCAGGTTCCAAGCACAGCTGCTGCAGAGATTGAAGGAAGTCCACATTGACATCTGGGCCATTTGAGTCGCTGAGATCCTGTAACCTGGAGCTGAAAGTCGAGCATCGGGCCTTTCCCATTGTATGTGCACCTGCCCAGTAATCTCAATCAGCAGGCTTGACCCTCGAACTAAATTTTAAGCACCACAGAAGTTTTTTTTTTACCAGAAAGGGCAACCATGTCATCGAGTGTGAGGCCCACATTCTGGAACTTGGCCACAAGATTTGCCACTGTAGAATTTGGAGCTGGGATATTGATAGTTGCAGCTGCTTTGCTAGCACTCGAACTGTCCCTTCTGCCCATCTGCACTTCCCAACTTGGACCGCCAGACTGCCAAATGTCAGTTACATTTCAGATCAGTAAGTTTCTCAGGAAAATGCATAGATTTACTAGTAAAACATCACATACTAAAACAACTGAGTCTCTGGCAGCAATTGCCAAAATATCGGCACAAGAAACAGTCTCAGGACAAACAGATTCGAGTGCAGATTTGATTGAATCGATCACTTCAAACCCCCGCAATGAATTCAGGTTAGGTGGTGCTGTTTTTTCTCCAACAAAGTCCCCAGTGTCATCTAATAACACTGAAGCATCACAACCCTGCAACCAAAACTCAAGTAAGAGAAATATGAGAATGAATGAAAACATGTAGGCAGCCTACTTGCATTGACAAAGCAGTCATGGAAATGAAGACGAAGCAGTGAAGCTGCCATCCGTGAATCTTGGGAGACGGCATTTTCAACTCCGGAGAAGATGATGGCTTCAGCCTCTGGACAGCTAGTTCTGTATATATCAATTTGCAAATCAAAACCAATGTCACCACCAAGACATGTCTCATTCAAAGAAGCAAATGTGGTTGCTATCTTAAGGAGGAGAAAAGGGAAAACCAACAACTTAGCCATTTTCCAGGTGAAGTGAGTTGGGATGGTGAAAGTTGCTTCTTATATATGCAAGAAAAGAAAGCTGCACGGCAGTGTTGTGACAATGGCAGATTGTGAAGAGATGCGTCATGCAACAGAGAGTGGTTAAGTGAAGACAAATTCAAGTCATGGAAGAGGTCAAGTCAAGCTACTTCACAGTTGGTAACCTAATGCCATGTGCTTCTCCAAGCAATTCAGGGCACATTCTCTTGAAGTTTGGATTAACAGAAGTGGAACGCTTCAACAATTTTGCCAAGAAACAAACACAGACAAATGTTTGTTTGATACATTTATACGGTTTTAGCCCTTACGAAGATAAAAACTTTAGTAGTGTTATTAGGGTTGGATTTGAACCGAATTAGTTCGATAGATCAATTCGAATTCAGTTTCAACCTCCATCCAGCATTAATGTTCATCCTATGAGCAATACTATTTACTATGTTGGTGATATTATTCATTTCATTGGTGATTTTTCAACCACATTTCCAACCCACCTAAATGAGCTCAAATTGGCAAATCATAAATTCCAGTCAAGTTCAAGCAAAAACATATATTTGATATTAACTCAATTTCAATCTGACTCTGGTCTCCATGAAGTTAATAGCTAATTTTGGCTGTCCATTACCAACTTATGAAGGTTAAACTTTTCCAATCACGCGCCATTACAGACAAAATATTTGACTGTAATCAACTTGTTTCTTTAAAATGGCTCTAAAATTGAATATGAACTATCTTACTCTTGTAAGTAAATGATCCGATGGCCTCACATAATCTTACTGGATGATTGTTCGTGCATCCATTAAGAAGTAGGAATTTTTTAGGATGGGGTTCTATTTGAGTATTTTGAACTTAAATTTAAATTCATATCAAAGGATTTAAATCAATTTGAATATTTGAATTTGAAATGACTTAGATTAAGTTCAAAATTAAATTATTTTTAAACTTTAACTTATCAATGGGTTTTGAATTAACTCTTTTGAATTTCAATTGGGCCTTGTGCAAGGTCAATTAAAATTAATTTCAGGTCTTGATTTTCCAGTTATGGACAATTCCACAGCCATAAACAAATTCCAAACCTACATGGGTACATGGGCCATATTTCTGGAAGCTTATTGTTCACTTTAGGTCCATCAACGACACTGTCAGCGGAAGCCCATTAAGGATGAAATAATCTAGGGCTTGATTCTATTCGAATTCAAATCCAAATTTAAATCAAATAAGCCAAGTTTAAGGTAAAAATTAGAATTATTTTCATAAAATGAGTTGAGTTTAAGTTGATCCAAATAATTGAGTTTGAACCAATTTGAATTAAATCTAAAATAAAATTATTTTTAAACCGAGTTTTAGTTTTAGTTTTAGTTTTAACTCGTTGATTTTGAACTAATTATTTTTAAATGGAGTCAAGCTTGAACTGAGGTTGCCCAAGCTTGGCTTGCATCGAACCCAATCCCAAATTAATTAATTTCCATAAATTTTCTCAGGTCCAATTATGGATTTTGGATGATAAAAAGAAGCATAGTGATTCCTCCTAATGCAGAAACAAATGCATAAAGAACAATACACATTGATTTTCAACTCTCAAATCCTATGATCTCAAGGCTAAATTTGCAGCCTTTAAATGTGTGATAAATTAATTATTTTTATTCGTACAAGAAAGAGCCTAGCCATACATGTATGCCCAGAATATAGTGTATGTATGGGTCACCTCTTGAATCATCAGCCAACATTACACACGAGAACTTATTCTATTGGTTGGTGGATTCTCTATCCTTTTTCTCTATTTTATTGGTTGGTGTATTTGGTTTGAAAATCATAAAATGCTAAATTTGCACCCACCAATAAATTAGCCACACAATATGGTATTCAAAAATATAATTATCTCATATACTTCTTCTACTGTATAATATAATATTAGATTGATAAATTAAAATTAAAATTTGATATTTTATTTTACATTTGATTTGAATTAATTCAAGCTTTATTCATTTATAATAACAATTTAATCTTTAGTTCGGATTTGAATCAAATCTAACTTTTACATATAATCACAAAACGATACTTGAATTGTATACGTAAATAGTATATTATAACATATTATATATTAAAAATCTAATTTTTCGTGTTGTATTATAAAATACATTTTTATTTATAATAATAATAATAAATTCTAATTATTATACCATCATTTTGAAAAATATCATATCCTTTGGAATTTCTTTAAGTACATTTTTGTGTCATTATTTATCTAAAAGTATATATTAGTTTCTACTAATAATACGTATAATATTATACATTATATTTATTGTATTATATCAATTTTTTTATATATTTAAAGATAAATATTATTTTTTATTTATATTGTATTTTATCTAATTTCATAAGAGTGGGGCATCAGGTTTTGAAAATAGACAAAAAAAAAAAAAAAGTTAAATTCAAAATCCTTTTCAAATAATATAAAATGTACAGAAGAGGGGTATGGGTAAAGGATTGACAATGCATTTGTTGGAAGAAACGAGAAAGAGCTTTCCATTATTTGATGCTCTTAAAGGCTATTAAACTTTCGAAGAATCTTTAATTATATATCATCTGCATGTTAATATTTTGTTTTATTATTTTGTGCATGCTATCTGAATCTGAATTCAGAGCCACTTAGCCCTTCATCAAACAAGAAACCATTATCATCGTCCTGAATTTTTTATGGCTTTTGATAGTGTTTTATAGGATAAGTATAATTTCCAAGAAGTTGCATCTGAGAAGTTTCCACAAGTCTAACACGGAGATAGAGATTCCAAAACTAAGGAGAGTGATTAGACATTTTGGAAAAAAGAGATGATGACACTGATTCTCCAGAACATGTTGCATATCTTTTAAAAAAAATAAATAAAAATCGGCAACTCAATGTGAACCCTTGAAGGTTCTCATGTATTTGAGGTATGCATGCAACAGCATACCATGTGTTAAAACTCAACCAATCTTTCTCTTTCACATTTCTACAGCTCACGCGCACTTCTACAAAGGAGCTTTATACATTATGTCGTGATTCTTTTAACATTCATGATGACAATATATATATATAGTTCAATCTAAATGAGATAAATTCAAAGTAAAACTCTAATTTAACTACTCAACTTAGATCAATATATTTAAACTTTTATAAAATTATTTATCTTATTTTTTGATATTATTTATATTATCAACCGCTTTTTAGTGACATTATATACTAGTTTTAAGTGAATTTAAATTTGAATTAAGTATTATTGTTATTTTGATCCAAATGAGCCACCCTTAGGCTAAGCAAGTTGAATGATAATCGAAGTGACTGAAGTTTCCTCATAAAAGGTAGAGAAATTAATATGGACCAAGACCAAGAAATTGCGTTGATATTATCAGTGCGTAAAGCAACCACAAACCTACCTAAATTGTATTAAATCTCTCTCATCATCCTATATTATTTCTACACATTTTAGCTAGTGATCCAGGTTTCTTCTTTATGAAAATGTGGGTTAAAGAGGAAGGAAAAGACATGAATGGTTAGTGGTGGCATGCCGAATAGATAATTTTGGTAACAAAAAAACTTTGCTTAAGTCGGATCATCCCTTCGCTTGGGAGCCACCACCTTTCCAAACCCATGCACGTTCCAAGATGTCGCATTTAACTCTTTTTAACCATTTCCATATTTAGGGTTTCACACTGTCGTAGGATCAAGTTCCTAAGTTCATCCTAGATTCTTCTCATTTTTTTCAACAGAGTAATCCCAAAGATTTTACACAGCGGAGAGAAAAATATAACAATTTTAAACCGACTTTTCTCAATAATGGCGAACCCTAACCCTAATTCTGTTTATCATATCCGTCTTTCCAACCAATGAAGAAGAATATATATAAGAAAGCATGCAAGAGCTGAACGAAGAACACAAGAGATGGATAAATAATAATTAATGATCATAACTAAAGTAAGCAGAGAAAGGAAAACCCATTAACTCCACAACTGGATATATAGCTAGTCTCGCATCTCTAGATACAAAGAAAGAATTAACATAGACATTCACAAGCACAGAACCATTCCTCCATGGACTAGTCATTTAACAAGTGAGACAATCTGAAATGGTGAAGTGGGTTACGTTAGAGAATTACATACCAGTACAATAAAATCAGCTATGAATAAATAAATAATACTAATAATTCTCATTTGGGTCATTGCGCATCTGAGATGGCACCATGTCCTGAAGAAGGCCGTGGTCTCTGAGCAATGAAGCCGGTGAAGGAGTAATAGTAGAGGTAATGTTGAGAGAAGGTGAGGAGGCATATGTAAAGGGATAATGTTGATGGTTCAGAAGATATTGAGGCTTCGGAACAAGGAATGGTGAAGCAGAAGAAGCACCAAAAGGAGTTGAATCTGAAGCCATAATCCCAATATTTCCTCTAGGCATCATTGGCCCTGCGTGTGTGTGCTGGCCTTCATAAGTGGTCACAACTATGGCTTGATCAGTAGATGATCTCTCTACTCTCTTTTTCACACCACATCCTGCACTGGTGCAACGATAGTAGCTTCTGTTCCAAGCGAAAAAAGGAACAGAGCTTAAGTTTTCAAATCAAACAGGAAGATGGACTAGATGGGTAAAATTTTAGTACCTTGGATAAGGACTATTTTTCACCGCTTTTTGGCCGTACTTTCTCCATCTGTATCCGTCGTCTAATTGATCAACCTCGCTCCTCGTCATGAAGGCAAATCTCGGCTCTCTCTTCCTTTTTGTGTTCTTCTTTTTGGGTTTCAACCTACACCAACCAAAACAAAAAAATTCACTTAATGAATACAAGACAAACACTGTTCATCCTCAATTTTTTTTTTTTTGGGTTACATGAAATGAAAGATCACTTACTGTTTCTTAGTCTTATCTTGATCCTGCTCTTCTTCATCCTCACCTTTATTATTACCTTCATTTGAAGAAGAAGAGATCGATGAGGAGTTTGGAGTAGCTGGGTTGTTCAAAACCTCTGAATATTCCGGCACAGTGGAGGAGGCCGGCGAAGGGGGTGGCGGCTGCTGCTGCTGGTGGAGATGTTGCTCTTGTACTGGCTGCAAATTAATCGGCGGGTATTGTAAAGAATCGAATAAAGAAACACTACCACCGCCACCAAAATCTTGAAGCAAATCCACGAACCCAAAAGAAGACCCCCCCTTAAAATCTCCCTCACAAGACAACATGTCAAAGATGCTTGGTGAAACAAAACCACTCACCGCCGGATCCGCATCGGAAAACGTCGAATTGGCCATCGTCGACACAAGACAATTTTCATCACCTTTCTTCTCCATTCAACTTTCATAAATTAAACCCAGATATTCTGCTTCTTCATCAGTGCTGTGTTTTCTCTCTTTTCTTCTTCTTCAAGCTCCCTTGTTATCGCAGTTTGAAGTGTGAATAAGACTTTGGCTGGGCTTTTGTATTTGGAAAACAGCTTGGAATTGGAAGGTTTCCCATTTGCAGTCGACCGCCACTTGCCGGTTAGTCTAGTGTACGGAATCATGTCGACTGGGACGGTGTTGGCATTAATGGCTCGAGAACGATCATTGGGTCCACACTAGCGTCAGCGGATAGTTTTACCGGTTTAACCGGTTGTTTCTGTGTGTGAAGTGCACTGGAGGTCCTGTGTACCACGTGGCCTCCTGCGCATGTGAACTTAAAAACTCCGTCATTTCGCGTCTGAACGGCAAAATTCTCAATCTTAAATTAATGGATGTCAAATGACTCATATGCCCCTCCTCGGTGTTTTTGTTGACAAGTCCGTTCTTTTGCATTCAAGACGTTGTCACTTCTAAAACATTAAGATTAATTACATTTTTATGATTAAGATTATGTTATTTATGTATTAAGAGCTTGAATTAGGTAAAAATAATCTCATCATATATAGTTTGCACATGGTATGCTAATATTATTTGAAGTGTATTATAGTATAAAGTGATATAATGCCAATCTTATAATTAGATTTTTGGATAATAACTAAATGAGTCGAAATTAAATGTTTAAACTTCATTTCTATCCTCTCAAATAAGGTTTTTCTCTTTTTTATCCTCCTTATAATAATAGCAAATACGAGATAAATAATGAAATATATATCAAATGTTAAAACATATTCTTAATTATTTAAAATATTTAAAGGTAATTCAATATTATAAAGTTTAAGATACATGTATATAGAGTTATATTCAAATCGAATATATTTAGATTCGTTTTTTAGTTTAGTTTGAACAAGCCCGAAATAAACTATACTAATCTGAATACAAACAGTAATTTTAAAAATCATTGAACACGAGTCCAAAGCTGAATTATACGAATCAAATACGAATGCGAACCCAAAATTAAATTAAAAAATTTTTAATTATATTTTTTTAATAATTTATATTAATTATAATTTTTAATAAATATAAATACAAATCAAATATGAATACGAATATAAACTAAATATGACTCGAATACGAATTTTGTTATAAAACTATTTGGCGAATATGAATCCAAATAATACAAACAAACCCAAAAACAAATATATATATATATATATTTATTCATAAATGATTCAATTCAAATCTAATCTTATATATATGAGATTAGACAAACAGAGAATATATTTATTCATATCTCCGTCTCATCTCCAATAGTAAGATTTTAATAGTCTGTCGCTATTTATATGGAGGAGGGGTAAGCTAAGGATTTGATTTGAAGGATTGAATTATCATCCCTAATTAGATTAGATCCAAATTACTACAAAATAAATAAATCGAAATCCGAATTAAATTAGAAAATAATTAACCAACTTTAATATCCCGACAAATATCATTTCTTAATAATACTCCAACTCCCAATTGCAAAATAGAATGCAAAAGATTCCAACATCCTAGTCAAATCAAAGCATGGATGAGATAAGCTAATTGAAGCGGACCTTTTTGTTCCACGTACTTGGTAAAAACAGAAGCTTCACTTAATTGATGCCCACCAAAATCAAGCTAGCTGGCAATAAGCAAGAAATATATCACATAAATGTGACACATACATAATATAATTTGTTGTATTGGTACGATCCATTTTCATGGGTTAGTGGTGATAGTACAAAATTACGTTCTTAAAGATTTCACGATAAATTATCCCAAAAAAAAAAAACAAATTACGTTCTTTTGATGAGAATTTTTTTAATAAATTAATTAAAACAAGTTAAAGTAATAAATTTTTAAATTTTTTAGGGCTGGGATGACAAAATAATAATATAAAAAATGAGCTATTTTTGTGTCACATCAGTTGGCACTAAATTAAGAATGAATTCAAATCCAAACGAACTGTAAAAAAGAAAAACCTCTTAACAATCTGAGCAAGTGAATGCACACCCAGTGAAAAAAAGAATTAAAAAAAAAAAAAACTTCACTAATTTCTTAAAATTGAAATCTCATTTTGGCCAATAATTATATATAAAAGTTGATTCGATTTAAATCGATTCAAATTCAAAATTATATTTAATATAAATAAATTAAATTAAAACTGAATTTATGCTAATTTAACAATTTAATTTGAATTTAAATTATCTATCTCATCATCAATGCAAATCAAATCATTCCCTATTAGCACATGAGTTGGGCATAAAAGATTAGGGTTGAGTCTAGTGGCAGATATTTACGATGGATTCGAATCTACGGTAACTGGGCACATGTTTATCACCTGTTGACAAAATTAATAAAAAGGGAAACTAATATTTGGAATATTTGGTGAACCATGTTTGCTACGTAACATGCATAAAGGGTTGTGTGGGACCAATCTTAAAAAGCAAGTGATGGGCTCACACGTGTAAGATTAGGTGAATTTTTATAATGCCAAAAGGTTTCGTCAGTCTGACATGTCTAATCGGACGGCTGTTGTTTCTTAATCGACTTTCAAGGCAACGCGGTTTTAGAGTGTGTGTGTATATATATATATATATATATATATATTTATATATTCCCCGAGTTTGCTTGCTTCCATCACACGATTTGTCTAAATCTTGGCTAGATTTTCCATTTCATTTCTTTCTCCTGAATTGTGGTGCAATCAATATTTCAATTCAAGCTTCAAATGATTTATCATTTGAACCCGTTTCTGTGAATCAGGAGGGAAGGATATTCAATCTGAATTAAATTTTAAATTCATAATATTCTCGTTCAATGTAATGTGTTATTATGAAAATATTATCAATATAATAAATAACATTATATTAAAATTTATGTAATATAATTAGAAAGTTAAATATAAATTATATTTTATATGAATTGTCAAAATAAAATTTTAATTCTAATTGAACCCAGCAATATATTCAAAAAAACTAACTCAATTTGAATGTTCTGATTGGATCAAAACGTGCATTAATCTAAAAAAGGAACAAAGTTCAATTGTAACACTGTTGGACTTTGTTTGGTTGCATGCATCTTCGTAGCCGCTATAGGTAAATCTGAACGAGATCAGAATCACCCTTTATTCCCATGTCAACATTAATCAATATCAAAATAACAAAGTTTCAATTCATGAATATATCAGCAAAAATATGATTCAAAATAGTATTCGACTTCTAGATTGATACGGTCATAAATAGGGGCTGAATGTGATCCAAGGTAAACTGAAATACTGTTTAATTAAAACAAAATAAATTTCAGTTCAACTGAAAAAATATTAATTCAAATTAAAATCAATATTTTTTTTATATTTTTATAATTTTTTTTAATAATACTATCTACTAATAGAGAAAATTGAGTGTGATTTTAAATATATTATTTTAGAATTAGAGTTAAACTCAAATTAATAATTTTTTAAGTTTAATTCGAAGCAGCCCCAATCTATTGGATGAGGCGTTTTCCAATATTTATTCACTATCTAAGATCATTTTTATATCTAATTATAAATTATTCGTAATCGACAAACATAGGTTCGGCGTCAATTTTTTTGGGATCTGAAAGTCTGAAAACGCAGTGGTCAAAAGTCAAAGGTTTGCAAAATGTTTGTTCAAATTGAGGGTTTCGTTCATTTATTTATGTCTTCTCAATTTGGAAAGTCTTGATTCTTGCACATGGTTGTCGAACAATTTCACATGCCATCAAGTTTGCTAAGCTGGATTCAATTTGAATGCATGATATCTAATTTAAATTCGAATTTATTTAAATTGTTATATAATATTATTAGAAAATTATTAAAATAATATTATATATTATTATCAAGGATATTAATAATATTATTAAAAAGATAACGAAATTAAACTTGAATTGAGTTATTATACTCAAACATCAAGACATTCAAGCCGAGTTTATTCAATTCAAATTGAATATAAAGTATGTTGTTGATTAATCAAATACAATTAATTGTTTAATATTCATGTTTAAAATCAAAAAACATATAGGAATTACAGGTTCAGAAATACGGAGCATAATCCGGGAGCATCAGATAATTTATTTTATTCAATTGATATGGCCAAGTCAAAAGTTGCAACGGAAGCCTAACTGAAATTCGAATATATATGGCAATATATAATTGAAGATTAAACTCTTCCTCGCTTGTGTTTTTTTTTTTTTTTTTCTTTAAACGTGGTCAGGTGTACAGTATCATCTATAATAGCATATTTAAATTGATTCGAATTCTGAGATCATTCAAAATAGAGATGAGTTGTCAAACAAGACCTCGATAAATTATAAAAGAAAAAGAATAATTAAAAGTTATTGTTAATAAAAAAAAGTCACCAAAGAATGCAATTTTTTTCTAAGATTCAACAAATTGAGCTGTTTTTGTTTAAACTTAAATTAGGGTTATGCAGACTCGAGTTCAAATTTGTTCAAATTGAACGCTAAATCAAAACTAACTTAACCTAAATTCAACTCTATCCATCAGAGTTAGTTATTACGCCACCCTCCCAAGTTTCAGGCTCAAACAATCTTTACACTAACCTCAAGAGAATCAAATCTTGAATCTGACTTACAAATTGATTCTTGCCTAACTAACCCTTATGAGGTTTCACTAGATGAATTATCAATACATTTTCTAACTGAATTTTAATTCAAAGGCTTGTGTCATTTTTATAATCTGTTCTTGCAGTAACACTACTGAATAAGATATACAAGATTCTCTGTTGCATGATTATAAGTATACATATAAAAACGATAATTAGGGTTTGTCAATTACGCATTGTATAGTCAGTTGTGTTCTCTATGCATGCAGCGACGTGGTGATCAGAAATATTTATAAACAACCTCCAACTGCCTGGTTTAAGGTTTAAACGTTTGAAATTGAAACAGTATTAAGCTTTAAGCATATATATTACTATATATGTGGGATTAGTGGCAA
This sequence comes from Anacardium occidentale, assembly GCA_026122585.1. Taxonomy (NCBI): domain Eukaryota; kingdom Viridiplantae; phylum Streptophyta; class Magnoliopsida; order Sapindales; family Anacardiaceae; genus Anacardium; species Anacardium occidentale. The sequence goes on from JAJEJH010001018.1 coordinate 50,188, forward strand.
GAAATAATTCAGAAGCCCATAGCTAGAAGCTTTGTTGCTTTCTTTTATATATATATATATATATATATATATATAGAGAGAGAGAGAGAGAGAGAGAGAGAGAGAGAGAGAGAGAGAGAGAGAGGCAGAGAGCTAATATATTTAAAATCTATATTCTAAGACCGCCCATTTCGTTTCATTCTTTCAAAGTAAATTACCAGATACATCAAATAGAATAATTCTGGTAACAAATTCAACAGTTAATTCAACTTTGTTGTTATATGTTTTATAAAAATATTTCCACTTGTCTTGCCTTCACAGTCTGAAAGCATAAAAATATATTGTTGAAGTCTTCGCGTATACTGACTACGATAATTTTATATTGCTCTGAGCTTACCCCTCCACACGTCACGCTCAGGGTTTTGTTGATTTTTAATATGCCAATTCTAGCTGCAAGCTTTGCCTTCAACCACGGGAAGTTATAATCCCAAATGATACTTAGAGTCCACCTCATATAGCATGTAAACAAATAATTAACTTGGTGCTTTCGAGCAATATTTTAGGGTTAAAATTTTGATAAATGAGCGAAAACCTCTCATGAATGGCCACACTTGATGATTCCTTTCCTAGATTAACGTTGACATCATGCATTACTGCCAGTTTTAAACTTCCTGCATCGTGATTACATATTCGTTAACAGGGTTAGATTCCAGAGAAACCAATATATATTCCTTCCTTCATTATATTCTAGAGATCTTTGCTAGATTTTCCCTTGAACGAATAGACAGAAATATCCTTGACTCCTTGATTTATAGGGTTAATATCTTAACAAGGATGTTTTTTTTTCTACCCTCCATCTTTATTTATCTCCATTTTTTACGAGAAATAGATTCTATCCAAACTAGTTTAATTTGAATGAGACAATCTTAAACTAGAGTTTTAATTTGATAATTTAGATCAAAATTACTTTATTTGTCTATTTAGTAACATTATACATCTTTCAGTCAGTGATTCTGATAACATTGTTTATTTTGTTTGCAATCCTTCAATTATACTTTGTACCAATTCGAACGAGTTCAAACTAATTTCAAAGTTGGTTTAGATCAAATTTATTGTTTAAGTCAAATTAATTGATTTCAAATTAGAGTTTTAGCTCAATAATTCAAATCGAAATCAACTTAATTATTTATAAATCAAGGTCTTGAGTAAAACTTATAAATCTACATCATTTTCTATGGGGAGAGGCGTAGTTCATTTGGAGCACATATAGAGATATTTTTGTGTTTGTGCATGAAGTGCAAGCAGTAGAGATGATTGTGAAAACTTGCAAGTTTCTGTTTAGAAACAACGTCAATGCTTCAAATTAAACTTTGATAATCTAGACTGAATTCAAAAAACTCAATTCTGAATTCAAAATAATTAATTTAAAATTCATTCAAAATAAATAAGATTTAAATTCGATTAAAAAATATAGTTTTAGATTTTATCAAAATTAACTCTAATTTAAATATTCAAATAGATTTAAATTATATTTGTTTACCAAAACAAACTCACGAGAACCAACCGTTGACCTGTCCACTTCTATTAGTTTGATGAACGAAAACACTACCGATAATTGCGGCAAATTTAAGTTACCTCGAAGGTTATTTTGGGAATTTCGTTTTTTGAAGTGGGATTGGTAAGGATCTTGACCGCAAATTGTTAGTCAAAGTCAAACAAAAAAAGAAAAAGAAATGATGGTTATATTATAAAAATGTGTAAGGCTAAAACGCGTCGTATAGAAATAGACAAAACAACTTTAGTGTTTCCGTGTACGTCTCTCTCAAAGTTTTTATTACAAGCATTTCAGCTGAACGTCTACCTCCTCCAACCCGATTTCACATTAAATCTTTTAACATGTTTCGAAATTTAGATTTAATTTAAATTATTCGAATTAAGATCAAACAAGTTGAGTTTGAGTTATTGGTTGGATTTATTTTTATAAATTATGTAAATCAATTTTAATATTTAAGTTTGAATCAATTTAAATTAAATCTATAATAAAACAATTTTAAATTAACGTTTTTGAATTAAACTCATTTAAATTAAGTTTTATTTGAATTTGAATTAGATCGAATTCAATTATTTGGGAATATTACAATGACTTGATTGATAAACTTTTTAATTTATTTTACGAACCAATTTAAAAACTAAATTTACTCTTTTTAATAAAACAGTTTTAGGTGATTTCTTGTTACTGATGTTTTCATGAAAAGAAAAAATAAATATTAAGGAATGAGTGAGAATTTCATAACTAATTATTAATGAATATTTTTTATGGAATAATAATATTGAATTATCATTTTTTTATTAAAATAATCTAAATTTTAAATTATTTTATTGAATCAATGAAACTTTTTTTTATATATAAAATTTTCATGTTTTAATCAATTAAAAGGTAAAATACATGGAAACATTTAGTCTACAAAAGATGCAATATGCATTGCCACACCAACACACGTACACAAGCATTTCTTTTGTATCAAATTAAAAGCTTAGATCAAATGAACTGATTTTGAGTTAAAAGTTAAATTTATTTTTTCGTAAAATAAATTAAGTTTAAATTAATTTAAATTAAATTTAAAATAAAATTATTTTCAAATCAAATATAACTGTTAATTCATCAATTTCAAATTGATCACTGTCTCTTTTTATACAAATTTGAATTTAATCCTAATCATAATGATTAAAAGTAGTTGAAATTTTGATGTTGTAGATGAGTTCATAGTTTGTGATTCTTTTCCCACACCAAGAAAAGACACCCATCAAGCTCATGAAAGCATAATGTGAAAAAAGAAAAAAAATACGAAGAAAGAAACAAGATACAATGTCAACAGCAGATGAGGAAGGCAAGGAAGAAGAAGGTAAGAAAGATGTTTGTACTCGACTACTTCAAAGTGTCAAAGGCACATGACAGAGAATTGGGAACACCATTTAATAAACTGGGTCCACCTGGGTCAACCAAGAGAAGATAAAAACGAAAATTTACACCTTGCCCTTTCAATGGAGATGTATCATCTTTACGGCCATTGTCAAATTCTTGGTCTGGTCCATCTGCAGCAGAAGAAGAGAAGGAAGAAGAAGCAAAAAGACAAAATAAAATAAATACCCTTGTGTTGGTCTTAGCCACAGAAAAAGTCTGTTTTGCTGCAAGATGACAGACCACTGGACTTAATTCTCGCTCACTCTTCTTAACCGATTATAAAAACGCTTTTATATTTCCGTTTTGGTTTCTTCTTTACCCTTAATTTCTTGTTGAAATTTTGAATTCTCGGCGTTCTCAAGACGAATCTAGTTCGTTACATTTTCAACCTAATCGGGTTTCTGTGTTTTATTCAAAAAACAGAATCATTTGCTTGGTTGATTTGATCATGGCAAACCCCGAGAAATGGCATCGACAAAAGACTGGGCCAGACAAAGCGTCTGGCTTCACATTGAAGCTCATTTGGGTCCCTAAGCATTTCTTCCGCTAGCCCATGAGTTCAGAATTTTACTACTTTGAAATTTGAACTACAAGTTACCCACCAACAAGAAGTCCATGTCCAAGCAACTGTGAACTAAAATACACATAAAATCAGGTGAAGCTG
>JAJEJH010001019.1:0-53726 GCA_026122585.1 Anacardium occidentale
ATATGGATATTTAAGTCTTAAAACCTTGACAAATGAAATTTTGTTATTGAGGAAAACCTTAGAGGGAGCCAATATCTTAATGTAAATCCATTTATTTTGCACCCCTTCTTAAGTTGATAAGTGCATAATAATGATATATACATATATATATATATATATATATTTATAGCCAAATATTATTTTAAATTTAATTTAAGATCATTTAATCATAATAATACTATTTAAATGTATAATAACTATAATAGGCATAAAATTATTGTTAGTACTCTCATCAATATTCTAGCTAGACATATTTTGATTAAACTCATAGAGATTACATGTTTTAGATGATCACAAAGTCAAATATGTGTGTTTTATCGTTTACCTTAGAAAATATGTACTACTTTGTTATATTGAAATTTGTTTTTTCTTTTTTCAGTGTCAATGACTACTCTTAAATAAATTATACAAGCCACAAAAACTAATCAATTAGGTTGAATGGTTATTTCCCTCAACTTTAGTGGGATATGATTTTTAACATTAAAAATTTATTTATCTTTCTATTATTTGTTTTCATCAATCCATTTCAATTATAAAAGAATAATTTATAAAAATCAAATGAACAATAAAAAATAAATAAAAATAAGTAAAAGTAAAAACTAAAGTACTTTCATATGAACTCTCAAATTCATGTAAGAGTAAGATAAAAGGTTGAAGTTGAGATAAATTTTAGTCATAGATTAAATATATTTTGCAAGGGCATCAAGTTTAAAAACAACATCTATGTTATGACTTCCAAATTAAAGTGATCAAATTCGATTTACCTTTGTGACATAACTAAGAACCCACCAAGAGTTGTTGAACAAAATTATTACGATTTGAGCAACAATATCCCGAAGGATTCAAAATACAATTTGCCAAGATATAATTTTTTATTTTAAACCCTAACAAACCCTTATTTCTTGTATTTTCTCATTTTGAGATCAAAAGCGAAGATGATGAAGACAATCAAAATCATCTGATCGTGTTAACATCTTGTTTCTTGAGAAAAATCTTTATTGTGATAACTAATGATGCGAATATCTAACATGAATGTCTTGACACAAAAACCTATTGCAAGTGATTCTCCTCTATATACAAGAATATCAATTTTAAGGGCAATAAAAGGGAGAGTTACAAAAATGTTAAATGAATATGTACAAAAATTGATATTTTGTATTAGATAGTAAAAGATTTTATTTATTATACTAATAAACAACAAAACAATATTATACAAGCAAACAAAAGGCATACATTAATGGAAGTTTACGAGGGTGGATAAAAAACCACCTTAAAATGAAAAATCTCGTTTCGTTATGTTAGTCAATAGCCATTTGATCACACACACCAAAGGAATTAGCGGGGCCGCCTCAATATCTATACAGTACAATACCCTCTTCGTTTGGAGGTGATGACTCCAAAATTCCAAATTGCCAAAAAACAATTTAATGCCCATTTCCTCCTCAAAGCCTCTACTCTTTTCTCTTCTCTCCAAACCCACCAAAACCTACTCAAAAACCAATTCTTCAATTGCACTTTCAGCGAAAATGTCTTATGATAAGGAACTTGCGGCTGCCAAAAAAGCCGTTTCTTTGGCTGCATAACTTTGCCTGGCCCTGACTGGTTTTGATAATGTAGCTGTTGTTTTTCCAACTGTTTTTTTTTATTTGTTATTATTCTTGCTTTTGGATGCTCAATTGGGCACTGAAATTTGATTTTTGAAAATGACATGGAATATGTTGTGATTTTTGTTAATTATGTGTAGTTTTTTCTGGGTGTTTGTGGTTCTTTGTTCTGTGTGTAGGTGATTTGATGTAGTGGGGTTTAAAGAAAGGATTTTATTTATTCAGGGGCACGCTTTTGCTTTTGACTATTTAAGTTTGTCGTTTGATTAATCGATTAAAGATATATTATGGTGTATGAAAATTGTAGGCAATAATTCATTTTTATGTATCTTTTACTGTGATTCATTGTAAGTGTTGGTTCTAAATCCTTTGGCTTTTAAATATTTTCAATTAAGTTTTCCATATGAACCTCGTTTTGGAATGATATATTTGTATAATTATTAATTCTCTGTCAGTTAAGCTGATTTCTGATGTTTTCGTTTTTCTTTAGAGGATGCAAAAAGTACTGTTGCAATCTGATGTGCAATCAAAATCAGATAAAACTCCTGTAACAGTCGCCGATTATGGTCTACCTTCCAACTTTCTTGTGCTTTGATTATGTGCAATCTGTTATTTTCTTTGTCTGCTAATAATTATTAACGATACTGTCCCTCTTTATTAACAATCTGTATATTACTTTCTTTAGCATTCATTATTCTCATACTGCTGTCAATATATAGCATGAGACATCATTATGACATGTGTGATTTATGCATTTGTTTTATCTCTATTTATTTTTTCTCGCTATAGGTATATTAGTTGTGTCTTAATGTGTAGCATGTGAAATTTATTTATCACATGTGGTGTTCGATTAATTTTTAGCTTTCCTTAGTCAAGTCAAATACAGGCTTTATTAAGTTATTATGCTAAGAACGAATTTGGTGTGTTACAATGTTGCCTACTTTTAGGTTTGAAACAAAGGGAGCTGAAACTTACTAATTCTTTATTGTTGTTGTCTCAATGTGATTTTTGGGATTCTTAGGCTCACAAGCACTGGTGAGTTTTGTACTGGAGATAGAATTTTCTTCAGAACCATTTTCATTTATAGGTGAGGAGGTACAAAAATGTGAACTTTTGTTGAAATTTTTGGAGAGGCAGGCGAATACTATTTTGTTATTTCTATGTGGGTTTTAACTGATATTGCAATATTTTTAATTTCCATAGGATTCAATAGATCTTTGTAATGATGGTGCTAGAGATCCGCTAGAATACATTACAGAATTAGTGAATGAAACTATAACTAGTGATGGATCATATAGTGTTCCTACATTATCCATAGAAGATGTGCTTAAAGCCATTGATAGTGGCAAATCTGAAGGCAGTTCTGTTGGGAAACATTGGGTTTTAGATTCCTATAGATAGCACTAAAGGGTGAGCTTCATACTTTATTTCTTGTACCATGATTGTTCTTTGTTTATGTACAATTCCTTGTTTTTTGCAATGTAAGAAGTAGTAGCGTTTGTTTTTGTCATAGCATGGAGTTATTTACTTGAATTTGTGAATAATTTGAATTTTATTTCATATTTGATAATGAAGTGGATACATGATTATATACAATTACATGTATATGAAAAAAGAAAATAGAACCCCCACTTTTTTATTCTAAGGATTCCAATTCTAATTCTTATCTACAATATAATTTACTGCTCAACACTCCCTTTCAAGCTGGAGTATATAAATTATATGCTCCAAACTTGTTACATAAACTTAATTCGAGGTCCTTGAGAGCCTAAGAATATATGGTAATTGATCATTTGAACTGACGTATATAATGGAGATGCATCCAGACAAACACTTTTTTTTTAACAAAGTGACAATCAATTTCTATATGTTTGGTCCTTTTATGAAAGACCACGTTAGAAGAAATGTGAAGAAATATTTGATTATCACAGAGTAATCATCTGAGAAACATTTGTGAACCTCAATTTTTGAACTAACTGCTTCAACCATATAAGTTCACAGGTTGGGAGGGCCATGGCATGGTATTTACTTTTATGCTTAATCTGATGACAACATCTTGTTTTTTACTTTTCCAAGATACAATAGTCCCTCCAACACTTGATGTGGAATAGCTATCTGATAGGGAATCTACTCAGTTTGTATCAGAATACCCAACAACCTGTGTATGACCTTTGTTTTCATATAATAAACCTTTGTCGTGAGCTCCTTTTGTATACAGTAAAATTTAAACCACTACATCCCAATGACTGTCAGTCAAATTCTATAGAAATTGACTAATGATGCTAACAGAGAATAAGATATCTAGCCATGATAGTGAGATAGTTTAATTTTCCAACAAGTCTCCAGTATCTTCTAGAATCAGCAAAAGGCTTCCGCTGTCTAGGTGAGAGCTTTGAATTGGAATCCATAGAAGTATCTATTGGTTTGTAGTCTGACATACCTACTTCATCGAAAATGTCTAATGTATACTTCCTTTGTGAAATAATAATACCTGAATTAAATTGTGCTACTTCAATACCATGAGAATATCTGAGTAACTCTAAATATTTAGTTTGAAAGTGACTGAACAAGTGTTGTTTTAGCTAAGTTAATGCAATTTTGATCACTTCTTGTAATAACAATGTTGTTTATATATACCTCCAGATAAATACATTGTCCCATTGACATGTGTTTATGGAACATAGAATGATCAAACTCACATCGAACCATACCAAATTCTTATAGAACTGTGTTAAAACGACCAAAACAGGTACGAGGAGATTGTTTTAATCCATATAGAGAATGACAAAGTTTACATACCAAAGTAGACTTTCCTTGAGCAACAAAGCCAGATGGTTGCTCCAAACAAATCTCTTTTCAAAGTTTACCATGTAGAAAAACATTTTTAATACCAATTGGTATAAAAGCCATTGGCGAATGGCTACTAAAGAGGTGAAAAGGTGAACAGAACACATCTTGGCAACAGGCGAAAATGTGTCATAGTAATCCAGCCCATAAGTCTGAGTATAATCTTTAGCAACCAAACGGGCCTTTAAATGATCCATCATACCATTTGGACCAACTTTGACAGTATAGGCCCAATAACAACCAACTGTGGACTGACCAGGATGAAATGGAACTGAATCACCAAGTGTGATTGTCATGCTGAGTAGTTATTTTCTCAACTATTGCTTGACTCGATTCGGGATCAGATAGACCCTTATGAGTGCTAGAAGGAAGAGGTACAAATGATAGGGTAGCTAGAAAAACATAATATGATGGAGACAATCGGTGATAACTCAGAAAATTATAAATAGGATGAGAATTACGGGAGGAATGTGTACCTTTTTGAATGATAATGGGAAACTGATCTTCATGTGGGAGGACCGCAATAAGAGAGGAACCTGGAGCAAGAAGTGTTTCCTTTAGTTTCCTTTAGTTTTGAAAAATGTGTGAATTTATTTATTGGTAGAGCTAAAAGATAATATTGTTTCCTTTAGTTTTTAAAAAATGTGTGAATTTATTTATTTGGGTTTCTTTTTTTCCTTTTTTGGCCAACCATGATTGAATGTTTTCCACCTATCAAACTACCCTAAAGATCCATTGAAAGAGGAGTTTATTACTTTAGTTTAAAGAGGATTACTTGCAAATCAACTCTCCAGAGTTGAGTTTTTTCAACCAAAGGAGAATGATGTGGGACCTATCAAGGACTCTAGGATCTCATATTATAGGGAAAATTCATATTTCAATTAATATTTTGTCTATTTTATTTAGAAAATTTTAGATTATCTTATTTACAAATTTTATTTAAATTTTGATTCCTCTTTTAATAAAAATTAGAAATTTTATTTAGATTTTAATTCCTATTTTGATAAGTATTAAGGGTCTATATAAAGGGCTCAAATATTCATTATAACTCAGTTTATTGAGATATTATTTTCATAATATAAAATTTAGATTGGTTCTCTTTTCAATCGTTAGTCGATTGTCTTTTGGGTCGTGTATCAATCCTGATCGTTCATCGATCTCTAATCGTTTGTCGATTGTTTCCCTAGGTCGTGTGTCGATCCTGATCATGTGTCGATCGAAATCTATTCTCAATTTGTTCTACATCAGAAACCAACACAAACTTTCTTAAATAAAGTTTAAAGATGAAGTTCATGAGGTTTTGAAAGGTGCATGGAGCATTGGTAAAGACCAAAGGGCATTGCCATGAATTTATAATACCATTAATGAATCGTAAAGGTTGTTTTCTCTATGGATGTGGAGTTCATTCTAATTTGCTAGTGCTTTCACTTGAGGTCTATCTTGGAAAAGGTCATTGCCCTCTCAAGTTCATCTAGTAACTCTTCTATAAAGGGTATTGGGTCCTAATAACCCACCAACATCTAACATCTCCTTAACTATCCTTTCTATCACAACTTTTTGCAAGCTTTCATATCTATAAGGCCTTACAGTCATTGGTTGAGCTCCTTCCTTAAGAACTGTTTGATAATAGCTTCAAATATATCTTTGAATTACTCTAGTAGAGTTTTTATTTCTGGCCACTGATTTGTTTTCAGACCATCAGTGGCTTGCGATTCATACAATTGAGTACTTTCCTCTGCACCTTCTTGCCATAACAATTTTATGTAATAGCTTATGAGGTTTCCCCTCTTCAATCACATTCACCTTTTTACTCTTGGGTCCCTGTAGCACATGTTGCAGACCTTGAATGGTAATACCATCAAATTTTTAAAATTCCACAATACATCCTCCAAGTTAAGTATTGTATTGTAATTGTCCAAGGTAGAGGTTAAGCATCAATGCATAAATCTTGCCCTTACGCTCTCCATTCAAAATTATTACACAACCTGCATTGTAAGTCTTGACCATAAGCTATTGTAACTTTTACCTCCTTAATTGGTTTCAAATAGCATCATAACTTGTGAGCAGTTTGTTCACTCAAGAATTTATGAGTACTACCCTAGTCTACCAATACATACAACCTCCTCTTTCCATGCATCCCATTCAACCTCATGATCCTAAAGCCCATTGACCATGACGAGACAACTGCATCAAGTTATACTCATCTAACTCTTCTAATTTTTCTACTATCTCATTTTCGTCTTCTTCCTTAACTTTCCAATTGTAGTTGCAACACAAATGCTTGTTTCTTTTTGACCAAGGGAATACTTCTCATCACGCCAAAAATGGAGCCTTGTAGCCCTCTTGTAATCAAAAGCCTTACTGATCAACACCTTAGTATGTTGTTGGAATGAAGAGTGAGGTAATCTATGCAAGTTGGGTGTAGGTAACAAGCCAAGCATAGTGTTTGGTTTAGTATTTGTAGTAGATATGTTAGTGGTTACATTATGAGCATAGACCTTATGGGGATTGTGTAAGTTTGGAGCTTTTGTGATTGGTTTAGGTTGTACTCTCAAGTATTTTCTACAGCTTGGCAAGGAAATAAGCTTCTACAAGTGTTTTTGGCCTCTCTACTAATTCAGAGAGGATGGAGCCAAGTGTTTGATCCTCACAGATGTTTGTCCTAGGATGCAATTCATCAAAAAATCTGAATATTGTTGGAGATTACCTACTTGTTTCAAGTTGCACAAATCCGATAAGGGGTCATTGTAGGTGTGGCTTCCAAAACGAGCTCCCATAGATTGAACATATTCTTTCCATGGAACTAGTGTGTCACCCTTTGATTTGACAAGCTTTTGATGCGATTGTATTGTCTTGCTATTGAGGTAAAGAGATGTAATTATAACTTGATTTTCCAACGGAGTGCCAACAACTTCAAAAAAGTATTCGGCCCTTAAAATCTAGTTATTGAAGAATTCCCCATTAAAATGGGTAAATTCTAGCTTGGTGGCATGCCCTCAAGGAATCTTGGACTCCATGTATGCTCTAAATCCATTTCCTTCTATATGGCTCAATGAACTATGCCAATAGTACCTGCATAGCACTGTTGGCATAGTTCTACCTGCATAGCACTATTGGCATAGTTCTACCTGCATAGCTATTATAATTTTTAAAGTTAACTACTCTATTTATAAATTTTAAGTGACATTGCATTGCCCTAATTTATTTAAACAAAGTGTTTTTTCCCCTCCTCTCTTCCATTCTCTTGACTACATTTCTAGCACTTCAGTGTGTATTACAAATGACACAATGTGATACCATTTATTTGTTTTTCAGACAAAAATGATCTATACCTAAATCTTCTTGTTGTTGGTGGAGTAAAGATTGCGAGCTTGCTGGTGGAGCTATGTGCAAATGAATAGCTATCCTTTGCCCTTATTTTTCTTGATGAGAAATGACTCATTTATATAGGTGAGGATAGGGGCTTCCTTATATGATCCAATAAATTGACATCCCATTTAGAATGTAGACGAAAAAAGCATATATGTTGTCAATTTATCATATATTTTAAGGAGTCCCTACCCTCACCCTTATATATTATATATATTCTAATGAATCATTTATCATCTTGGAAAAATAAGGGTAGGAGTGGTTATTCTTTTGTACACACACCCCATAACAAACTCTCAAATCTCAATTTCTACAGCAACTGTTGCAGCTAAAACAATAGAAGGATTCCAATTTGAATCCTTGTATGAGTTTGTATTTTTTTAGACACATGTTAAGGACAAAATCTGTTGATCCTTGTTTAATTTTGTTTGAAATTCTAGCAAATTGTATATGTATGTACATAGATACATACATACTCTTTTTTTTTTTTTTTTTCTGATTTATTGACTTTGTAATAAGAATTATAGGGATGGGTTTACTTCCCTACTTTGTGCTTGTATTTTTTGTTTTTAAATCTAGATAGATCTTGGCATGACGTTACATGGACTACCCAATATTTTGTTGCAAAGTAAGTTCACAAGTTGAGAATCTCTCAATGAACACAACATGATGAATAAACAACTTGAGTTTGTCCAAATGTACAAGAGCAACCTTAAATCATGTCAAATTCCAATTGTCTTAGCAGATTTTGTTAAAAATTGCCACCCCTATTTCTAACTCTTTTCAATCATTGTTTTTTACACTTTTATATTACACATACTTTCCCATCAGACAAATCAGACAAGAACTCTGCTAGGTAATGTTGTCTTTTGCAGGGTCCCCTGTACTCAAACCATGCTTTTTGCAAATTATAAAACAGTTATATAAGATTGGTTGTTGCAACTGACCGCTCTTTTGCACATTTTAATATCATTAATTATCTGAAAGTGGAAAGGGTAAATGAACTTGCTGAATTTGATCTTTAGAAATTTGACAAAAATTTGCTTGTTTTCCATTTCTATGCTATTGCTTTATATCCCCTGTACATGTCAAAATATAATCATCCATGTTAGTTGTAATAATTATTGAAATTGCATCTCATAATCTATTCTAATCATAAAACTGCTTTGTCGATCAACCTTTTGCAGAAGCCGGGGGTGTTGTCTTAGATGTTGCTGGAAACCCTTTGGATTTTTCCAAAGGAAACATCTAGATCTTTATATCATTGCTACGAATCCGAAGTTGATGTCAAAGCTTTTGAAGGCAGTAAAAGAATCCCCGGAGGAGCAATCTTCAGCCCCGTAATTTTATGGAGAAACCTGACTGATTGCAGCATGTCCCTGGTTATGTTTGCCAGTAACTCAAAATTGCTTTTACCGTGATCTTTTAAGTGAAAATTAGTCGTTTTTTTTTTTTTTGTTAATCCGGGAACTTCACAGACCAAGTAAGTTAGAGATTATTAGCTTCATTGTGACTTGAACCCTGACCACCTGGGTGACCTTTGCCCTTACCACTAGGCTAAGCCCTTGGGGTCTATGAATTGTATTTTATACAAGTCAAGAATAACGTTTTTGATAAAGACTATGGGGATCAATAAATTTGTAGTGATATCTCTGTTTTCTGTTTTCACTTTTCTTTTTGAACTATTAATAATAAAAATTCTAAGTGGCGTTATAGTTTTAAGGTCCAATAAATTTAAAGGTTATCTTTTGGACATGGTTTGTTAAAATAGAAAAATTTATTTTTAGATCATTTGGGTTCATCTATCTGAAAATTCTCGATCGGACGTCTTGAAGTTGTGACAAGCAAAATAAAGGTAGGCGTCGTTTTCTTTGATTTTGCATGTTGAACGCAACGACTTAGTTTCATTAAAAGATGTATGTGATTTCATCTGTTTGTGCATCCTAGGCACCAATAAAACTTCATCTTTTAAAACAATGATAAAATACTAGAAAAGACACAATTAACTCTGTTTTATACGTATCGCTGCAATTTTTATCGTTAGAACAGACAACCCACGAAATGTCAAAAACTGATATAACGATTTACTATTCTGACATGCAGGAGAGTAATCACAGTCAGCATGCATGGTCCTTGGATGACGGTAGATTTTGACAAATCTTCGACTTATCAAGACATAATTTGAAGCTAAATTTGTATTACAGTCCCGCCCAAGAAGTTCAATTGCTTGTTGAGCTGAGTAAAATGGCCTCAGCAGCGTTTTATCACATGCATACTACAGAGAACCTTTAAGCATTGTGTTTGTTTTTATCTAATGCACTAGTTTCATTAAAACTACGGAGATCAAAAGTTTGAGCTTTAAATTACGACCATATATATACAATTGTGTATGCATCATTGAATTTACCTAAACAGGAACATCTGGTGGATAGTCTTCCGGGTGTCGTTTGATGATCTCTCTAAGCCAATCCTCTTGTTCACGAAGGTTAGACGGAGGAACATTATATACGTCTGTGAACAGTTCTGCAATTGGAGGTTTACCAGCTTTCTCTGCTGCTTGAATTGCATGTAACAGCTGTTAAACAAATGTAATTAGCAACATTTTTCAAACCATTACACAACAGAAATATCTACCAGAATTCTAGTACGTTATCAAAACCAAGTACTGCCATTTAACTTGTACCGACTAAGGTGTTGTGTCTGGCTTCTTTGTTGCAACTAAACATTAGAAGTTCCAGTATTGAAGTTTCAAAACTTCTTCTAAACATATTAAATTTACCTGCTTCCTCACATTGCTTCTAAGCTCTGACTCATTCTCATCACTCCACCAACCATTGCTTTGAATCCATTTTCGAAATCTTGTTACAGGGTCTTGTGCAGTTCTCCACCATTCAATCTCATCAACTGGCCGATACTTGGTGGAGTCATCTGAAGTGGAGTGGTGCCCAGCTCGATATGTTAAGGCCTGCCAGTGCAAGGGATTGAATAAAAAAAACAAGACACCACTGACAGGGTTTGAATATGATGCCTCTTGTAAGGCTTGAAAATTTTACAATATATAGACATGTATTTTACCTCAATGAGGATTGGTCTGTGTTCACAAATCACCATTTCCCGTGCAGCACGAACTGCACTATATAGTGCAAGAGCATCATTACCATCTACACGTATGCTTCGCACTCCATACGCCCGACCTCTTACAACAGCACCATCACCTGTCATTCCCAAATAACAGTGCAATAACAAATAAAGAAACTTCATGTAATCAAAATTGATATGAGAATGCAAGAGGAAGAATACTTCGAAATTGGTCAGAAACCGGGGTACTGATAGCCCATCCATTGTTCCGACAGATAAAGATAACTGGAGCCTCCATAACCGCAGCAAAATTTAAAGCAGCATGGAAATCTCCCTAATTTATGTTGGTGTGTCAGAGAATAAACAACTGAAAGCTTCATTTATTGAAGGTCTGAATGGATATCAGTAATCGTATTTACCTCACTTGTTCCACCATCACCGAAGTAAGTGACTACACACGCATCTTTTTTATCCATCTTCAAAGAATATGCAGCACCAACAGCATGGGGAATTTGTGTTCTGGAAAATAAAAACAATTACTGGCTATGATTTTCAAGTATGAGAGTAACAAACTAGGACTATCAATAACGTTTACGTCTTACGCGATAGTTGATGCTACAGTAAAGTAATTGTGCTTAATAGATCCGTAATGGATAGGCATCTGCCTTCCTTTTCCATAATCATCTTTATTTCCAAAACATTGGTTTGCAAATTCTTGCAAAGAGAAACCACGCCACAATAGAACTCCTGGCTCCCTGTACTGCAAGCAGATGCAAAAGTAATAGTGCACAACAATCTGATTCCACAATTAACTTTGAATAGTTTGATCTGGATTTTATGTAGATGCTTAAACATGTGTTTTTGTGTACATGTATAGTATGCACATCAACATGTGGTCATGGCTCTGCAATTGCAAGGATATTAGTAGATGTATGTGCTTATTACCTGAGGGAAGACAAAGTCGTCAAAAGATAATGCTGCTGCTGATGCAACATTGATGGCCTCTTCTCCAATTGCTGTGAGATAGAATGAAATTCTTCCTTGCCTTTGTGCTTCGTAGAATGTAGTGTCCATTGTTTGAAGTGTGACCATATCACTGTACATTTTCAAGGCAACTTCCTCACTGACCTGATTGAATTGGCAGAATGCATGTAAGAGTGTTTTATCTGAATCAAATTCATAATCAGAGAAAAAGAGAAAGAAACTACTGCATCACCCTTGTTTTATCTTCCAGGAACAGAGAACAGTTGGAGGAAAGAGGAAAGAAGAAGACATACCTTAACATAGCTGCTCTCTCTAAAAGGCTGACCATTATCATCAAGCACTCGGTAGCAGGGTACTCGCTCCTCATAGCCTTCAGATATGAACCTCATGTCAGGAATGAAGGCAACTTTTCCTCCTGGAAAATCCAGAACCTTGCAAAGAAAGCAAGAATCAATAAGTTCAAATCAATATTGAGTGACACACGCGAGCAATTTCATTTCATTCCTTGTTTGCACATTCTAAATTCATCTTGGAAGTGACACCAAATCGATTGAGCATAAAGCTGAACCTTAAACCTTCAGTGCAACATATATCTGCATTCAAAAGATCTCGCATTTATCCACAAAGGGAAATTGATATTGCTCTCTTTATTAGTCACTTCTACAATGATAGCCTAAGAAAAGAGGACGATAAATTCTCTTTATGAATTACTTCTACAACGCTAGCCTCAGATCATGGCATTATGTAGCCATATGGTAGGCTACATTCTAAGGAACAAACCTAAATTTTGAAACAATTTGATAGCAACTCATGAACTCAGGAGGTTGCTAATAAAACAATAAACTGAAATTTGCAACATTGTCTGGCCTTTTTGATATCTAAGCATCATTGAAAAAGTGAGACGCACGTAGAAACATTCAAAGCAGATTAACGATATTAATTCAAGAATCAGTAATGCCTTACATCTTTTCCCAATAAAACCACGCAACGGTAATAACTATAACAAATTCTATAGCCATCAGTATCAGCATCCTGCACAACAAGAAAATTGGTTTTTCCCACAAAATACACGCAAATAAATTACCAGTGAATTTGCAAATTTTGTCACTTTTTTCCCAAAATTACACTATAGAATTGCCCGTCTCTTGTTCATCAATCACACTCCCAAAAAATCAACTGCAGGGTCCTCCAATGTTGATGATCAAAAACCCATTTTAGCATCAGAATATTTAGTTTGCCCACCCTACAGTACATACATTATACAACCACTCATCAAGCTAAATTCTTGACAAAAATTAAGCCCCTATGTAAATTTAAACACAAATGATCACAATTCACTAACATGCATAACAATATGTGCATTTGATGCTACGCGAAGAAAAAGGTACCTAAAGGAATCATATAATTCATAAATAGTATGTAAAATCATCCAAAATTTAAGCACAACAACTTTGCAAACAAATAACTGTATGAAGGTTCCAAATCAATGATTAAAGAAAAAAAAGTACCTGATTGGGATCAAGTTTCAAGGATTTTTGAGGTCTGGTGGACTCAAACCGGCGAGGACAAAAAAGGGTTTCCGGAGAAGAAATAAATTGTTGTGTATCTAAAAATGGTGAAGGAGGGTTGTTGCAGTGGTGATGGAGTACAGAAGAAGAAGAAAGAGAAGGGTGGCTGATGAGAGAAAATGAAGCCAACTTTGATGATTTGAATCGGTTAAGGATGTCTCTCGAAAGCTTGGAGGCGATGAGAGCCATGAAAACAGATGAAAAATGGAAATAGAAGTGGAAGTGAAAGTGATGAAGAGAAGAGAAGAGAAGAGGAGGATATTTTTTTGTTTGTTTGTCAGTTATTTAAATTTACCCAGTCCAATTAGATTATTTCAAATTATTGTCACAAATTAATTTCAGACAAATTAATTATTTTAAGGCCAAAGCATTGTTCCCCTCCCCCCCCCTCCCCCCTAGTTTGAGGTGGGACTTACTGACTTTTAAAAGCCCAAATTCCCATTCTTTATCCAATTTTCATCCAATTTTATCAACCCATTTTATGAAATGACAAAAATACTCTTATTAATAAAAATATAAAATTATATTTAAATATGTATAAAAATATATTAAAAATTTTTAAATTTTATAAAAAATTTAAACAAGCCACTACCGCTATGCCGATGGCAGTGGCCACAGAAAATAGCATTAGGTGGCCGTTTCAACCACCTGGTTCCAAGGGAAGCCAAATCTGGCCTCTCAAATCGACGGAGGCGGCCAGATCTGGCCGCCTCCTCTTTTAGCAAAGGCAGCCAGATCTGGCTACCTTCGCCCGAAACCTTGGTCGAGTACAAAGAGAATAAGCATGCTAATGATGCTTTGATGTAATTATATTTGGATTTAGTTGAATATATATGTTATTATGTTTAATTTGGTGTATTGGCATATGATATTGATGGTATACTGTTTTCATATTGAAATTATGACCTTTGGTAATGATTTAGAGTTGAAATGGTAAACAGTTACGACTGTTTGGCCTAGGATCTATCGTGGTAGAGCATGATGCACGATTATGCATACATGAGATATATGGTTGTGCACTCATATTTGTAGCATTACAATCATATATGTTGTCCATACATGATCATTTGAAGCATGAATGTGTCTTTATGGTAGCACAACCACGAGTTAATGAGTCACAATCATAAGTGAGTCAATTCCATGCATTGTGAAATTTAAGCTGAACATGGCCATGTAGCTCAATAATATACGATTGTACATGAAATGCAAGAATGAAACTTAATAATCAATTAGCTTTAATTAAGCAGATTGTTAAATAAGTTAAATTAATAAGACATAATGCATTTTTCATAAATTTCATGTCACAAAAATGCCATAATGAAATGATTCACAAAATAAGAAAATTGTTTTACATGTTTTATGATGTTTAGATCAAATAGGCATGTTTTATGAAAAGTAAAAAATCAATGTTCTAAACAGTTTTTAGGGGTAAATATGAAGGGGTATCTATGGGTTCACATGCCCGTTAAAGAGAGAAACTAACATCTACTAAAAAGGATATGGTCATTAGCTAAGTTCGTTAGAAAGAGTGTTGGTCATATATTAGTTGAACTTGTAAGGCTGAGGTCTCAAATCTTTGTGTTCATTAGGTTGATCAACATATAATTTTTATCAATGATTTTATGAAGAAATGATTTATAATAAGTTTTGTGATGAGACCTATAGAATGACTACGATATGCTTTATGATGCAAACTAATTATGAGATTTTCAAAAAAAGATTTTAAGTATGAAGCCTTTGGGCTAAGTCATGGTTTTCAACATGTTTTATATTATGTCTTACATGGCAGAGCATGATTACAAGAAAATGATACAATATGCAAATACAAGTCTAAATATGATTAAGGAAGAATAAGATAGAATTTAAATATGCAAATTCAAAGTTAGGGTTAGCATTATGCATGTTAAGTTGAAGAATTGTTTGTTGAGTGACTTGTCACACATTTGAAATCACTTTCCTTACAGGTTATGCTTATGCTTGTTGAGTAACATTGTAGAGGCTATCGATGTTAAGATACATTATTGATGATTCATGTATAAATGCACAATTTATGTTTTAGTTTACTGTTTTTAAAACAATTCATATGGTTTACAAGTTTGTAAATATTCTTAATTATGCATTATAAATAAAGTCATGTTATATTCAGTATGTTTAAATAATGTATAAATTTTATTGAAATATAATAAAGAGGTATTTCATATGTATTTCTGAAATTTATATGTTTTTTATGATTATGAATTTGTATTCCTCATATGGATGAATGAAGTTTAAATATGTTATGTTGTAATATTATTATATTGACAAAAATATAATATAATAGTATTACAATTATTAGTATCAAAACATGATTTTGGGAAAATTGTTTTAAAAACAGTTTTCAAAGTTGTTCTAAAGGTCCATTTGTGTTAAAAATTGCATTAGTTTTGAAAGTTTACATTTAGTCATGAGTTCGAAGATCTTGACAATCACCCTCAATGTGCCTACTTAATTTAAGTACCTTAGTTTTCTTGATTTGAGTGTATTATAATTAAATTTGGTTCTTAAAATTTTTTATATGAGGAAAAATAACTTGTCTTAATTTAGTTGTGAGATAGTTGAAAGTAGTGTATCTATGAGATTGAATAGTATGAGAAAAAAGATCTCAAGTTAATCGAGTGAGTTTAAGTGTTGAGGGTGTGAAAGAGATGATTAAAAAGGCCTTGAAAAGTGATGATAAGAGATATCAAGAGCCTGTGATGGATAGGTAATTAATGCATAGATCTAAGGCTAATAGCGATTTAGATTAAGGTAGAGAGAGACTGTATCATATCTATACTCTACCAAGAGTTCATCAACCATATAAATTTAATGATTCAAGGGATCCTTCAACTATAGAGGAGTGGATGGAGTCCATGAAGAGTGCAATGAGATTCTTTAGGATGTCAAATTAAGAGAGAGTAAGAAATGCTATTTACTGGTTAAGAGGTTATGCGAGGATATGGTAAAGTTTTGCTAGGATGTCAGTGGATGTGGATGTGGATGTGGATGGGTTGAGTTAAAAGGAGTTTTAACAGATGTTTTATAAGGATTTTCAGAGTATAGATTTGTTATATGCTAAGGCCCTAGAGTTCATAAAGTTGACTCAAAAGTCAAGTTTGGTTAAGGAGTATGTTATAAGATTCAATGCTTTTGGGAGGTATATGTTTGGCTTAGCTAGTTCTAAGGAGTAAGGAGTATGCTAAAAGATGTCATAATGGGTATATATCCTTTATAGAGATATAGTATGGCTTTAGGGAAAGCTCTAAAGTATAAGGTGTGTTTAAAAAGGATGGGTATGTTTGTTGAGGTTAATAAGAGTAAAGATAAAGGTAAAAGGCCTGTTAAGAGCAAGAAAGATTTCAAGGGTTATAAAAAGGTCATAATGGAATTGTCTACCTATTTTAAGTGTAATAAGAAATATCCAAAAGAATGTCTATTAGCTCAAAAGGTGTGTTTTAAATGTCATCAGCCAAGGCATTATGTGTCAGAGTGTTTTTTTAAAAGAGGTGCTATTGTTTTTAGGGGTAGAGCTCGGGTGCATATAATAAGTTAGGAGTAGGCTAATATTAATCTACTTGTAATGATTGGTAAATTACTTTTTCACAATACTTTTTTATTTGTATTAGTTGATTGTAATGCTACTCATTGTTTTACTTATAAAGGTATTGTAGACAAACTAAGATTGAATCTTATGATTATCGATCATAAAATTTGTATTAAGCTACTTGATGGTAATATAGTGATGAGTGATCAAATATTGGTAAGACATGTTGTAGTGTTTTAAGATAGATTATTAGTGGTAAATCTAATTATTATAGGATCCCTAATTTTGATGTTATATTAAGCATGGATTTCTTAGAGAGGTATAGAGCTAAAATAGACTGTAAAAGGAGGAAAGTTTGATTTTAGTTGAATGATGGTGATGATTTCATGTTTGGTAAGGGCTGGACTCAGAGTGTGATGATTTCATATGCAAAAGCAAGAAAAATTTTGAGTAAGGATTGTACTGGTTATTCGGCTAATATAGTATGTAATAGTGAATCTAAGTCAAGTATTGATGAGATGACAATAGTCTGAGAATTTGCTAATATGTTTCCAAATGATCTTTTTGGTTTGGCTCCAAAGAGAGATAGATTTTTGTATCAAATTGGTTCCAGGTATGACTCATATTTCTAAGGCTCTATATTGGATAGTTTTAACAAATTCATAAAAACTGAAAAGTAGTTTCAAGATTTGTTGGTGAAAAAGTTTATAAGGTTGAGTTGTTCTTTATATAGTGTTACGATACTACTTTTCAAAAAGAGATATAGGTATACGAGAATATGTATTGACTATAAAGAGTTAAGTAAGGTGACTATTAAGAATAAGTTACCTATTGTCAAGGATTGGTGATTTGTTTGGTTACTTGAGAGGGATTATAATGTTTTCTAAGATTGATCTAAGATCTGGGTATCATCAAGTTCGATTTATAGATATTCATATATCTAAGACTGCTTTTAGAATGAGATATAAACGCTATAAGTTTATAGTTATATCATTTGGTTTGACTAATACTCTAGCTGTGTTTATAGATTTAATAAATAAGGTATTCTAAGATTGTCTTGATAAATTTGTGATAGCTTTTATTGATGATATTTTAGTGTACTTGAGAAGTAGAGAGGAGTATGAGAAGCATTTAATGATTGTTTTGCAAAGATTAAGGGATAGATAATTGTATGCAAGATTTTCTAAGTATGAGTTTTGGTTGGATAGAATGACATTTTTGGGCCATGTTGTATCAATCGAAAGCATTTCAATAGATTTAAAGGCTGAGGATAGTTAAGCAGATGAGAAGTTTCCTTGGGTTAGTTAATTACTACAAGAGGTTTCGAGTTTGACAAGACTATTGGCTACTTTGACAAAAAGAGATGTTTCTTTTGTTTAGACTGAGGAGTGTGAGGTTAGATTTTAGGAGTTAAAGTAAAGATTGACAAGTGTTCCAGTTTTAGTGCTACCTGACAAAGAAGTTTAGTACAATATCTATATTGATACATCCTATCAGGGCATTGAACCAATTTTGATGCAATCTGGTAAGGTAATTGCTTATGTTTATAGATAGTTTAAAAATTATAAGTTGAGGTAGCTTACTTATGATTTAGAGTTACCAATAGTAGTGTTTGCTTTGAAAACTTAGAGACATTATCTTTTAGTGTGAGGTGTATTATTTAATCAGATCATAAGAGTTTAAGATATTTCTTTTCTAAAAAAAAAAAAGCTTAATATGAGAAAACTTAGATAGTTAAAGCTGGTTAAAGACTATGATTGTGAAATTAAATATCATTCTGGTAAAGCCAATGTGATTGCTTGCTTTGAGTAGGAGAGTAGTTTTATCCAAGGTTTCAATTCAAAGGGAGTTGCAACATGAGATTTATTGTGATACTACTATATATATTATTCTTTTTATAACTTAGAATACATGCTAGCATCACAAACATACATTTACGAAAGCTTAAACATTCATACATTCATGCTTTAGCAAAAGTGTAAACATTTCTTATTATATACATAAAAAAAAAAAAAAAACTTTTTTTATTACTTATACATAAAATGTTCATATAAACTTCAATCATAATACTCACAAAATGTAAATTATACAAAATATATGAAAACTATGTAACATATACAACATATGATATCTTGTCCACAGTCATCTCATAGCACTATCTTAACAGCACAACAACTTAGCCTGCAACGAAAGGAATTTTGAATTGAGTGATTAGTCACTGAGTAAGCACTTCATAACCTAACATACATAATTCTAGCCCTGAAGCATTAATTTCTTATCTTATTTCTTAACTTATGTTCTTTCTTCTTATTATCCTTAAGTTATCTTTCCTCTTGATCATGATATGTCATGTTGGTCATGTTATCAAACATACTAAAAATCATGTCTTAGTCCTAAAGGCTTTCTTTATTAAATTTTTTTTTTTTTGAAAATTCATAATCAATCTGAAGATCTCGTCATAAAATATGTCATAATGATCCGAAGAATTGATCATAAAAACTTATCATAATTAATAATCTTATTATCTTATTATAAAACTTATTTTGAAAATTTTTTTTCATAGAAATCCTTTCTAAAATCATTCATAAGACATTCATGAAAATATTTATGCTAATCAAACTAATGAACGTAGGGATTTAATGTTTCGGCTATTTAAGTTTAATTGATGCATAACTAGCAATCTCTCTAATAAACTAGGTTAACAACAATGTCCTTTCTAATGGATGTTGGTTTCCTTCTCTAACGCGCATGCAAACTCATAAATACCCTCTCATATCCACCCTTAAAAGATAACTGGAACATCAGGTTTTCTACTTTTAAAACATATACATATAAAACATTTTTCCCTCTTAAAACATTGCTTTGATATGTTATATCATGTAATGTTTCTCATGTATTAAATGTTATTAATTCTTTATAGTAATTATTAAAGTTTCACTTAATATTTATTTATTTTCGTATAACCCTGTATTTTTATAATTATAAATCTTATGGTTCTATGTTTTTTAATTCTGGATAATTCTTTTAAAATTTATTTTAATTTATTACTTGCTTAAATTTATCATCAAATTAATTAATTCTGTAATTCATTATTTTGTATTTATGTGTTGTGTAATTGTATACTATAGGATCGCATGATTGTGTTCTCCTTAAGTTCCACAACACACGTGGAACTGACATGTGCACACGAACATGACTCAACATGTCACGATCATGTCTTTAGCAATACAACAACCTCGCTTCACTAGTTGTGCATACGTAACATACATGACTGTGATGCTTTAGAATACAACTACACGGTCGTGCAACACATTCTACCATTGAAAATCTTGGCCAAACAACTAACGATTTGGGGAAATAAGCATTTATAACACATTTAACTCAATGTAGCAACATCTTATCCTCAATATCATTCATATACATCCATATATCTAACAAATAACATTACAATCATCACTAAACAAATCAAAACTCATTTACATCAATTAAAGCACATGTACAAAGCCTAAGCATATTTATAAAGTTTCACAACATTACAAATCATCAATCATCATCAAAAACATGTAAAACTAAATCAATTACGTAGTTGGAAGCAACATTCCACATTTTATACATAATTTAACATAGATCTTATGTAATTAACCTAGATATAAACAATTTAAAGCTAATAATCCACAATTGTCATTATGTTATCCATCATTATCATTAATTCACATTAATCAAACATTAATTAACATCAGATCAGGCTTTAGCAATAGTTCATCATGAATCTAGCATTATAACAACACGATTAAGCAAGAATCGGTTATGAAACACTTACTTGAAAGCTTATGAATGCACTCTCTCTCTAAACTTCCTCAAACTACAACTTATGCCTTAACTTGCTTTTCCTTTCTTTATACTTTCTGATGTGCACTCCTTAAAAGACGTAAGAAGATAAGAATGAAACTTATAAGAAACTTTGAATTAAAAGATGTATTATATAGTCACTCTAAAATGCAATCATGTATGGCTATGCAAGCAAGGCACACACGATCGTCTGTGATAAAAATGAACAATTTCTATGCCTATCTATGAAATACACATGGTAGCCCTCAAATATGACATATGTACAAGCCAAATAAAGCTCTTAAATGACCATTTTACACCTAAACTCACTTACCTCGATTTTTAAACGTGAAAACCCCTCTTCCTTACCAATTTCCATCCTAATTTATCATTTTTAACCTTGAGCCATTACAAGTCTCCCTCTCTTATAAATTTCATCCTTGAAATTACCTTAATAAATCTAAAAACCTTTGCCTGAAATCTAACTCCTTTTCCCAAATCATCTTCTTATATATTTGATTCTTTCATAACACATTAACCAAATGAATCTCCTGATTCCTCGGAGCCTTAACTCGATGATCCAAAATCTAAATTGATCACTTCTGATAACTCAAATAGTTTGCCAAATCCAAATCCTAAACCTCAAGCATAAGAAAAATGTCTCTAACATACCTCTTTAAAATATAATCATGAAAGACATTATGAATCTAATCCAAACTGGCAAGCAAAGCTAATTTACAGGCTATACTTATCATTCTCTCCAAAATCTCATAAGGACTAATGAAACAAGAAGTTAATTTCCCTTTCCTACCAAGTTTGAATATATGTATATACAGAGCAACTCTCAAAAACACATTATCTCTAATTAAAAACTCTATCTACCTATGTCTTTTATCAGTAAAACTCTTATGTCAATCTTGGGCCTATCTTATATGTTACTTAATCATCTGAATCTGATCAATCATCCTCTGAGTCATCTCAAGACCCACAGTAGCCACAAAGGAATCTCTCTCATCAATCTTATCTCAGTGCAAAGGTGATCTACACCTCCTACCATACAAAGCCTTATTTAGAGCTATTTGAGTAGTCGACTACTAACTATTATTGTAAACAAACTTTATCAATGATAATAATTCAACTTAACTCATCTATGATCTATGTAACAAACTCTCAATAAATCCATTAATATCTTATTAGTCCTCTTAATCTACCTATTAGTCTGCGGATGATATGTCGTATTAAAACACAATTTGGTGCCTAAAGATCTCAATAAACTACCCAACAAAGCTAACATGAACCTTGAATCCCTATTTGAAACAATCACTTGACCTTTCACCCTTTTATATTTGCTTCTTATTGTATATTCTCTCTTTTAACCCTGATTTTTAGCCTAAAAGACTGTTCTAACCTTGGGATGTTACAATTGCTCCAAGTTCTTTAGTGAGTAATAAGAGTGACTCGAAAAAAAAAATATGGTCCTAAAAGGTCCCATGCGAAAAAACTTAAGAAAAACCATAGTCTTTACAAAAAATATTCCTTAACCATCTTTATTAATAGGTTTGTGTAACCAATATGCATAAAGGACTATTCTTATTTGTTCCAAATGATATTCGCCATTGCATATGTGCATGTGCACACGTGCACGTGTGTGTGTATATATATACACACATGATAAGTCCAATTAAAAGAGAAAGAGAGAGAGAGAGGAATTATAATGTGAAAGAGTCTCAACAACCTTATGATGGGAGGTAGAAAATTAGGTTACCCTTGCAACCTCTTATATAGTGGATTCCTCAAAAACTCTATCCAAGACTCGTCCAATGGAGTTAAGTCATATGTCATGTATCACTATAACATAAAAGGGTTATAACAACATTTTTTTAGTGGCGTTTGCTCAAACATTGCTAAATACCAACTTTTTAGCGGTGTTATCAAAAAATGTTGCAATAATGCGTATTTAGCGACGTTTAAGTTAACTATCGCTTAAAACGCTAGTAAAAAATAGGGTTTTATCAGCGTTTTTGAAACGCCGATAAAGACTACTTAAAAACACCGATAAAACCCCTTAAATACCTAGTGCACGTGTTCTTCTTCTTCTTCACTTTTCTTCCTACTGCCACTTTGTTGTGCTCTGTCGCTGCTATTGCTGTTTTCATCGGTTCCAACCATTTTCTTGATGGATTTTGGTCATTTCTTCTTCATTTAGAGACTACAACTTCTTCCCTTCTTCAGCTACACTACCATTTTGCTTAAAAACTTATAAGTTAGCTTAAAAGTTTGGATTTTTTTTTTTGTAAAGAAATATTAAAGTTTTGTATTAATTAAGTTTTTAGACATTATATTAAGCAAATGATTGAAATCCAGCCGATTAGAGGGCTGGTTTGTATGTGTTATTGAAGTGTTTGAATGAAATCCGTAAATATATTAAAATCCTAACAATAATAATACTTTAGCTTATATTAGGAACTCTTAGATTGGAAACAAATTAAAAAATTGATATTTTGAAAAAAAATTCAGTTTAAAAAATGGAAAGGTTAATTCATTTTTTTATTGGAAAGGAGGTAAAAAATACATTTTTGGAAAGGATAAAAATTTTCATGAGTAAATTCACTTTATTATTGGAAAGGAGTAAAAAAAAAAAATATTGGAAAAGAGTATAAAAATTCATGAGTATAATCGCTTTACTATTGGAAATGAGTAAAAACATATATTATTGGAAAGAAGTAAAAAATTTCTGAGTAAATTGATTTTATTATTGGAAATGAGTAAAAAATTTCATAAGTAAATTCACTTCATGAGTAAAAAAATTCAAACACAAAGGAAAACACTTTAAATTTTTTTAAAAATAACGGAAGATGCTAAGAAAGAATTATATCTAGGGTGTGAGAATTTTACTAAACTGGCCTTTATTTTGCATCTATATAATTTAAAATGTCGTTATGGTTGGTTTACTGAATCGGTTAATGATATAATTAAGCTATTAAAGGATGTTTTTTCTAAAAGGTGAGACACTACCAAATTCTTTTCATGTAACTAGAAAGATTATTGATACCTTGAGACTTAAATATGTTAAAATTGGTGCTTGTCCTAACGACTGCATGCTATTTTGGAAAGAAAAAACTTCTGATGATGGATGCTTAATTTGTGGGGCGTCTTGATGGAGAAATTCTGAGATTAATTCATGCAGCAGCATAAGAAATTCTATTTTGGTCAAAAAAAATTCCGTCCAAAGTGTTACGGTATTTTCCATCAAACCATGACTTCAAAGGTTATTCATGTCCCAAAAAACTTCAAAATTAATGACATGACATGACAAACACCGTATAAAGGACATAATTATGAGACATCCAACTGACTCAAAAGCATGAAAAGATTCAACTCGATTTACCCTATATTTGGTCAAGAACCACGTAACGTTATACTGGGTTTAGCAAGTGACGGTTTCAATCTGTTTGGTACTATGCAAAGTACGTCCAACACATGGTCAGTTTTCTTAATTCCTTACAATTGACCACCGTGGTTGTACATGAAACAATAATTCTATATATTCTCATTGTTAATTTCTAGTTTTTTTGTGTCTGATAATGATATTGATGTTTACCTGCAACCTTTGATAGAGGACCTGAAAGACTTATAGAAGGTAAAGGTGAAAACTTTTGATGCTTTATTGAAAGAAACTTTCCAATTACATGCAACAATTATGTGGACTATAAATGATTTCCCAGCTTATGGTAATCTATTTGGGTGGAACACTTATAGTTGTTTTGTATGTCCTTATTGTAATACAATGATAGACTCTAGGATCTGAAGAATAATAAAAAGTTCTAATTTATGGGTCATTACCCGTTTTTGAATAGTACTCATAAGTTTCAATTTGATGCAAAATCATTTGATGGGACAAAATCACCGTTTGGGTCTTAATAGTAAATCAATTGAAAGATATCAAGTTCAGTTACAAAAAGATGCATAAAGAAATTACGGGGGTCAAACCAAAAACATGGAAAAAAAATATTTTCTTCTACTTAACTTATTAGCAGTCATACTTAGTAAGACATAACCTTGATGTGATACATATAGAGAAAAATGTTTGTGACAATGTGGTGAATATAATTCTCAACATTGATAAAAAGTTGAAGGATAATATCTATGCTTGTCGAGACTTACAAGCGATGAACATTAAGAAAGAGTTATGACCTTAACAACGGGATTCTTGAAGAGCCTACTTGCCTCTGGCCTACTATATGATAGCGTCACATTAGTGAATTTTTTTTGAAGTGTTGGAAAAGGTCAAATTTCTAGATGACTATGTCGCCAACATATCTTGATATGTTTGTAAACAACACAAATTATCTAGTTTAAAAAATCATGATTGTCATGTTTTAATACAACAACTTCTTCAACTTTCATTACGAGGTACGTTACCTGTTAAAGTTATTTCGACATTGACTGAACTATCAAACTTTTTCCAAGCTTTATGTGGTAAGCTTCTTCAAATTTGTGATCTTAAGCAATTCGAAAGAAAGATTAATTGACACTCTGTAATATGGAAACAATTCCTCCCTCACTCCTTCCCTCGTATTTTTCATGATTATAGTGCATTTGGTTGTTCATTTGGCCGTGTAATAACTCGAGGGTAGAATTATCTTTTAGGCTTTGAAATCAAGGGTAAAAGAGAGATTTTTCAATAGAAAATAGATTTGAGAGGGTTCAGGGGTGGAAGAGTTATTTATAAGCCTTTTGTGGCTTGTACATGGATATTATGAGAAGAATATTCCATGTATAGCATGAAGATAATGGAAATTAAGATTTCCACTGCACATATGAATGTGTGTCTAAGACATACAATTGTGTGTCGAGTAAGTCTACCATAAACGCTTTTATATTTCAGTTTGACATATTTTCCAACTTTTACCTTTTTTCTTCTTTTTTTTTTCTCTTAGTTCCAGTAAACCCTAGGGTTTTTGAAAGAGATCAGCCAACAGCTTAACTCCAGACTAGAGATCTAAAGGTTCTTAAAGAGAGAGAGTCATCTTCCATGGCTAGAGGTAAGTGTTTCCTTACCTTTTTCATTTTGTTTCCAAGCATTATCTACTATTTTAAGCTTTTGAGAACCATTGTATGCTTGTTTGTAGTTTTATCAGTATGCTTGAGCTTTAGATGATACCATGGATGATTAAGTCGTTAATTTTATGATTATACTCGTGTGGCCTCATTTTTGTATAAACATGGTCATGCATGGCACCCGTGTGCGTATGAAAACCCAGGCACATGCCTGTGTAGTCGATGTATATGCCCGTGTGTCCTTTCCCAATATTACACGCTTGTGTAAGCAAGACACAGGGGTGTTGAAGGCAACTACACGCCTATGTAAGTATAGGACATAGCTTTGTGCCTTGCATGCATGCCCGTATGTTCATACCACACGCCTGTGTGGCTAGCCAAAGTTTAATAAAATGATTCTAGAAGCTAGCATGACCGAGAACATGCCTAGTATATGGTCCCATATGCCTTCACACACGCCCGTGCAATTAGAGACATACGCCCATGTACTTTAAGAAAAATAGAGAAATGATTTTAAAGAGAAGCTAAGCCACTTTAAGCCATTTATAAGCACCCAGAACTCAATAATAAAATGATATAATAGCATATCATGCTATGCATGATTACCATTATAGAGCATGACATGTCATATCAGATGTTTTCAGAAAATAGATCCAAGGATCCAATAACATGGTTTTACAATATAAGTATACGATATTATAGATATCAGTTAGGAGTGGATACAAGGGGGCACCTGTGAGTTTACACACCCGTTAGAGAGGGAAACTAACGTCTACTAGAGAGGACATGGTCTTTGACCAAGGTCGTTAAAGAGAGTGCTGGTCATGCATGAGTAGTTTCACTATAAAATTGAACTCACACGACCAAGGTACCGAATCCTTGTATTCATCAGTCTGGCCAGCACAGTAGATATTTTCAAATGTAGTACTTTCTGATTCAATGTTTAGTAGATATTATATATATATATATATAT
Source organism: Anacardium occidentale (assembly GCA_026122585.1). Lineage (NCBI taxonomy): Eukaryota > Viridiplantae > Streptophyta > Magnoliopsida > Sapindales > Anacardiaceae > Anacardium > Anacardium occidentale. The sequence continues at coordinate 26,914 of JAJEJH010001019.1, forward strand.
ATACAGGATCTTCAGATCATAGTTTTTATATCAAAAAGAGTTTTCTAAAAACCATGCCCAAGGGCAAGTTTTATGATCTTTCAATATATTCATGACTTTAACATATACATGTAATGCCATGTACAGTATCTTATGAGAAACAAAACAGAGTAAGAGAAAGTACTATACAGAATACAGATATACATTTCAAAATAAAGAAAATAGTGAAATGAGAAAATAAAAAAATAGAGAATAATGTGACAAGTCACGAAACCAGCTAAGGCTTGAAACCTACTTGTGTTAGAGTTAGGAAACACTTGCTGAGTGATTTATCACTCACCCTTTTTTTCTTGTTTTCTTCTTGTAGGTCAGTAAGTAGAGGGCTGAGTAGGGTGAGATAACTGTCAGATTTTGGGGGATATGGCTTGGCAGCAGTTGGCATGTTTGACTAACATGCTTTTATTCAGTTTTACTCATGCATGTGTATGTATTATACTGTAAATACATACTGTATGAAGGATATGTTTTATAAATAGAAAGAACTTGGGATTTTCAATACATGTTTAATATTTTCTGTTTACTATTATAGTAAATTATATTGTGCACAACTTCCGCACATGTTTAAAATTTAAGCAATAGTTTTTATTGTATGGATTCTAGTTATAGGCATATTTTAATATAATAAATGTGGTAACTATTTACGTACAAGAGGCATGTGATGGGATCACTATAATGTTTGGTATCAGAGCAATGCTTTGAGCCATTTAGAAAAGTTTGAAACATATTTTCAAAAAATAGGTTTTCACATGCATTGTTTTCTATAAATTGAGTGGGCCTAGAGCTAGCATGTCCCAATAATTGTTGCTCGTGTCCTCTCAGCGTAAGCATACAAGTGTAATTTTAGTTTGTTTTGATATTAATTCTCATTGTGTTTATGATTCTCTAGATAGAATATCTCACCTTTCGAGAGATATAGGTGATGAGAGTCGTGTTTCTATTAGACCCATGAGTACTAGTGACACTAAGAGCACTCAACACTCCCAAGTATCTCTTAGAACAGAGGTTGTCAGAGAAATAGTTAGAGAAGTTATGAAAAAAGGATTATAGTGTACAGAAAGGGTAGAGACTCGAGAACCTGTCAGAGGTGAGGCCCATCAGGTGCATGGTAAAAGGTTTTATGAGTAGAAAGTAGAGGGATTTCAGGTACCAGGGTTTGAATTTCAAAGGGTTTAGAGTTTTGGCACAGGGACAACAGGTATTAACAGTTCTAAGAGACTTTATCTGATTTACAGCTTGCCTGAAGCCCATCAGTCACCTAAATTTATTGGTTCTAGAGATCCTATAGTAGTAGAGGACTAGATAGAGATAGTTGAGAGTGTCATACGGTTGTTCTTTATGGCAAATAGAGAGAAGGTATGCTAGTTATATGCTTAGAAGTGATGCGAGGGCATGGTAGAACCTCGCAAAGCCATCAATTGATGAGCAGAGTTTGACATACGATGATTTTAAGAGATTGTTTGATGAGGAGTACCATAGTACATATATGGTTCATACTAGAGCCTAGGAATTCAAAGAGTTGAAATTTATAAAAAGATTATGCTATCAGGTTTAATCAGTTAGTGAGGTCCTCCTTAGAGATTAAGTGATGCCTTAGAAAGAGCTTTGAGGTCAAAGGTTTACTTGTAAAGAATGGGTGTATTTAATAGACTAGTAGAAAGAGTTTTAGATAGAGGTTTTGACAAAGCTACTAATAGGGGTAATAGATCTATACTAGCCAAGAAGTTTACCAAAGGAAGGAAACAGAGAATAAAGCTACCAATATGTAGGACTTGTAGTAGAAGGCATTCGGGTGAGTGCCAAGCAAAGCAAAGTGTGTTTCAGATGTCAGTAGCTTGGACATAGAGTGTCAGAGTACCCAGTTAGTAGAGAAGTAGACAAAGGTAATAGAGTAGGTAGAGGTGGTCCCAGTACACCTGAAGGAAGTGCTGGTCCTTTAGATAAAGGTGGAGGTAGAGCTAAAGTGTTTGCAATCAGATAAAAGCAAGCAGAGGCTACTTCGTATACAATTACCAGTCAGTTGTTTTTTCTTGATACTCTTATTTATGTGTTGATTAATTATGGAGTCACACATAGTTTTATATCCAAAGAGGTAGTAGAGAGTTCAAGGTTAATCCCTAGTATGATAGATAGAAGTATATATATAAAGATGTCAAATGGTAGTATAGTTCTGAGTGACCGAGTATTGATAGATTAGAATGTAGAGATTATAGGTAGAAGATTGAGGATAAATCTCATCATATTGGAGTTAACTGATTTTGACATGATTTTAAGTATAGATTTCTTGAATAGATATGGGGCAGATATAGACTGTAGAAGGAAAAAATGTTACACTACAGTTAGGGTGTGATCAGTTTATGTTTGGAGAGGAGAGAGTAAAGACCTCACTTATTTCTTGTTTGCAGGCGAAGAGACTTTTGAGTAAAGTTTATGTAGGGTACTTAGCTAATATGGTATGTTAAGGTATAATTAGGCCAAGAATCGAGGAGACGCCTATAGTGAGAGAGTTTCTCGATGTGTTCTTAGAGGATTTACTAGGGTTACCTCTTGAGAGAGAGTTAGAATTTTGTATTGAGCTACTTTCTAGTATGACTCCTATTTCTGAGGCTTCATATTGGATGGCTCTAGTAAAGCTTCAAGAGTGAAAAAGCAACTTCAGGAGTTAATTGATAAGAGATTTATTAGCCCGAGTTATTCACCGTAGGGTGTTCTGATATTGTTTGTGAAGAAGAAGATAGATCCTTGAGGATGTGTATAGATTATAGAGAATTGAATAATGTGATAACAAAGAACAAGTATCTGTTGTTTAGGATCGATGACTTGTTTGATCAGATAAGTGGAGTGGTAGTGTTCTCTAATGTTGATTTAAGGTTTGGGTATCATCAAGTGAGAGTAACAGAGAGAGATGTACCTAAGACAGCTTTTAGGACAAGGTATGACCACTATGAGTTTGTAGTGATGCCTTTTAGATTGACAAATACTCCTGTAATGTTTATGGATTTGATAAACCGAGTTTTCTAAGCCTATCTAGATAGATTCATTATTATATTTATCGATGACATCTTGATTTACTTAAGGAGTGTAGAGGAGCATGAGGAGCATTTAAGTTTTGTTCTACAGAGATTGAGAGATCGTTAGCTCTATGTTAAATTTAGCAAGTGTGAGTTTTGGTTGAACAGTGTGGCATTTCTTAAGCATATGGTTTCAACATCTGGTATTTCAGTATATCCTAGCAAGATAGAGGTTATTTTCAGTTAGTTGAGGCCAAGGACACCTACAAAGTGGGAAGTTTTCTCGGTTTGACTGAGTACTACAAGAGATTCATTGAGGGATTTTCTAGCATAGTGAGGTCATTGATAGCTTTGACACGTAGAAAGGTTCTTTTTGTATGGACTGAGGAGTGTGAGGAAAGGTTTTAGGAGTTAAAGTAAAGGTTGACCAGTGCTCCAGTATTAGTTTTACCTTAAAAAGGTGTTGAGTATGAGATTTATACAGATGCTTCCTATCAGGGGATTGGAGTAGTATTGATGTAGCAAGGTAGGGTAATTGCCTATGCCTCTAGGTAATTAAAGGACTATAAGTTGAGATACCTTACTTATGATCTATAGCTAGTTGTAGTAGTATTTACTTTGAAAAGCTAGAGACATTATTTGTATGATGTCAGATGTTACATTTATTTAGATCATCAGAGTCTCAAGTATTTTTTTCACACAGAGAGAGTTGAATATGAGACAGAGGAGATGGTTAGAGCTGGTGAAGGACTATGATTATAAGATCAGATATCATCTAGGTAAAATAAATGTAGTAGCTAATGCATTGAGTAGAAGAATTATTTTATCCGTGGTTTCAGTTTAAAAAGAGTTATAGTAGGAGATTGACAAATAGAATATTGAGACAGTGACAGTCAGTTTCTCCAGACTCTACATGATGATATTAAGGTTGGTCAGATGTTATATATGTAGATTCAGAGTATGATTCAAAAGGTCTTTGAGGGTACAATACTAGATTTTAAGATCAGAGATGGGATTCTAAGGTTCAGAGATAGCATATATGTGCCAAAGGATATAAATTTGAGATAGAGGATTTTAACAGAGGCTCACAGTACAGTTTACTCAACATATCCCACTAGTATCAAGATGTATCAAAATCTCAAAAGAGTGTTTTGGTAGTCTGGTATGAAGAGAGATATTTCAAATTTTGTTGCCAGATGTTTGACTTTTCAACAGGTCAAGGCAGAGTATTAGAGGCCTTTTAGATAGAAATAGGAGAGCATTTCCATGGACTTCATAGTTGAGCTTCCTAAAGTGTAGCGTGGGTATAACAGCATCTAGGTTATAGTTGATAAATTAAGTCTGTACAATTCTTATTGATCAAAGAGGGTATGAGTAATGATCAGTTGGGGTTGTTAGATTGCATGGGGTTCTTAGAGATATAATGTCAAATAGAGATTCGAGATTTTTACCAGCTTTTGGGGTAGTTTACAAAGAGTATTGGGGATCAAACTTCATTTCATTTTAGCGTAACACCCGTAGATAAATAGTCAGATTGATAAGGTTAATCAGATTTTAGAAAACATATTGAGAGCCTGTTACATGGATTTTTAGACTAGTTGGGCTGATTTATTGCCATTGATAGAGTTTGCCTATAGTAATAGTTATTAGTCTACTATTTAAATGACACCTTTTGAGGTCCTATATGGTCGGAGGTACATATCACCACTATATTATGATGATATTGATGAGAGAGATTCATTAGATTCAATAGTGGGACTAGGGATGACTCAGTTAATGATTAAATAGATTAAGGTTATCAAACAGAGAATTAAATAGGCCCAGGATCGTCAGAAAATTTATATAGATAAGAGGCATAGGGAGATTGAGTTTGAGGTTAGAGACCATGTGATTTTAAAAGTTACTTGTTATAGACGTGTTCTGAGATTTGGTAAGAAAGGCAAGTTGGCTTCAAGATTTATTAGCCCTTCCAACTAGCTTGGATAGAATCCATAGTGTGTTTCATGTGTCTCAGTTGAGTAAGTATGTAAGATATCTTTCTTATGTGTTAGAGGTTCAAGATCTGGAGTTATCAGATGATTTGAGTTATTAAGAGATACCAGTTCAAATTTTGGACTATAGAGTGAAAACGCTTAGAAATAAAGAGATCCTTTTGGTCAAAGTTCTGTTTTTGAGATGAGAGACTACTTGGGAGATTGAGTTATCAAGAGATACCAGTTTAGATTTTGGACTATAGGGATTAAAGAGACTACTTGGGAAGAGTCAATTAGGTAAATCTTAAGGATAAATTTTTTTATTAGAAGGAGAGAATTGTGATAGCTTAAGAGTAGAATTGTCCTTTAGGCTTTGAAATCAAAGGTTAAAAAGGGATTTCTCAATAGAAAATAGATTTAAGAGGGTTCAAGGTTAGAAGAATCATTTAGAAGTCTTTTGTGGCTTGTACATAGATATTCTAGGTAGAATATTCCATGTATGGTATGAAGAGAGTGAAAATTGAGATTTCCACTACACATATGATCGTGTGTTTAAGACACATAACCGTGTGTCGAGTTAGTCGGCCATAAATGCTTTTATTTTTCAGTTTCGTGTATTTTCTAACTTTCACCATTTTTCTTCTCCTTCTTCTTCTCTCAGATCCAGTGAAACCTATGGCTATTGAGAGAGATTAGCCAGTAGCTCAACTTCAGATTAGAGATCTAAAGGTTTCTAAAGAGAAAGATCCAGCTTTTATGGCTAGAGATAAATGCTTCCTTACCTCTTTCATTTTGTTTCCAAGCATGTTTTGCTATTTTGAGCTTTTGAAAACCATTGTGTGCTTGTTTGAAGTTTTATCAGCATGCTTAAGCTTTGAGATGATACCTTAATGGATGATTGAGTGGCTAATTTCATGATTATATGTATATCTCTTTGTATATCTGTGTTGTATGCTTTATTCATGAGATGTGGCATGATTGAGATGAGTTGGTGATGAATATATGCATGCTAGCAGTAGCCTTGAGTGTGTACTATTGATTGGGTTGTGTTTAGGAAAGATTTGAGTGAGATTTCTAGGTTTCCAAATGAAATCTATAGAAATCTAATTAAACACACGACCGTATACCTGAGGATGCATGCTTATGTGGCCTCATTTCTACATGAATATGGTCTTGCATGACACCATGTACATATTAAAACCTAGACATATGCCCGTATGGTCGATACACACGCTCGTGTGGTCGATGCACACGCCCGTGTGTCCTTTCCCAATATTACATGCCCATATGAGTAAGACACGAAAGTGTTAAAGGTAACTACGTACCCGTGTAAATATGGGACATGGTCTTGTGCCCTGCATGCACGTCCGTGTGTTCTCACCACACACCTATATGGCCAGCCAAAGTTTGATAAAATGATTTCAAAAGCTAGCACAACCAAGAACATGCCTAACACACGACCCTGTATGTCTTCACACACGGTTATGTGTTTAGAGACACGCCCATGCACTTTAAGAAAAATAAAAAAATGATTTTAAAGAGAAGTTAAACCATTTTAAGCCATTTCTAAGCACCAAGAACTCAATAATAAAATGATATAATAGCATATCATACATGATTACCAACATAGAGCATGACATGTTATATTAGATATTTTCAGAAAATAGATCCAATAGCATGATTTTATAGTATAAGTATATGATGCTCTGAACATCAGATAGTGGTGGATACGAGGGGGTACCTGTGAGTTTACACTCTTATTAGAAAGAGAAACCAACGTTCGCTATAAAGGACATAGTCTTTGACCAAACTCGTTAGAGAGGGTGTTGGTTGTGTATGAGCAGTTTCACTATATGATTAAGCTCACACGGCTAGGGTGTCAAATACCTGAATTCATAAGTCTAGCTAACACAATAGATATTTTCAGATGCAATACTTTCTGATTCAGTTTTTAGTAGATATTATAAATATATATATATATATATATATATGCAGGATCTTCGAATAGTAGTATTTATATCAGAAAGAGTTTTTAGAAAACCATGCCCAAGGGCAAGTTTTCTAATCTTTTAGCATATATATGACTTCAGCATATACATTTCATATCATGTACAGCATCTCATGAGAAACAAAACAAAGTAAGAGAAAGTACTATACAGAATACAGATATACAATTCAGAATAAAGAAAACAATGAAATAAGAAAACAAAAAAGTAGAGAATAACGTGACGAGTCACGAAATCAACTAAGGCTTGAAACCTGTTTATGTTAGAGTTAAGAAATGCTTACTAAGTGATTTTATCACATCCCTTCTTTCTTATTTCCTTCTTTCTTGTTTTCTTCTTACAGGTCAGTAAGTAGACGACTGAGCGAAAGCGAGACAGTTGTCAGATTTTGGGGGATATAGCTCGACAGTAGTTGGCATGTTTAGCTCGCATGCTTTTATTTAGTTTTACTCATGCATGTATGTGTATCATACTGTATGAAGAATACGTTTTATAAATAGAGGGAACTTGAGATTTTCAATGCATGTTTAATATTTTATGTTTACTATTATAATAAATTATTTTGTGTACAGCTTTCGCACATGTTTAAAATTTAAGTAGCAATTTTTACTGTAAGGATTCCTATTATAAGCGTATTATTAATATAACAAATGTTATAAGTATTTACGCATAGGAGGTTTATGGCGGAGGTCACTATGACCATAGAAGCGAGGCTTGCCGAGCCAGTGCATTACTAATAGATATATCTAATCGAAAGGTATATACAATAATTAAATATCTTTCTGGTTGTCTTTATGCAAATAAGTTATCACTTTGTCATTTATCAGGTCATTAGGCATTTTAAAATCAATTGTCCATAATAAAACATGTCTAAAGGGTTCGATTGCTAAAGCTTATCTTGCTACAGAGTGTTTGGCATTTTGTGCGCGATACCTAGATGATGACAAATCAAGACATAGCAATAAAAGCACTGTTAATGATATTAGGTCTAAATCAACCATATTCCCAAAGGTTAGACAACTATCTGAAAGTGTTCAAGATTTTATGATGGATGAAAATATGTGGGTACAAGCACATCGTTATGTGCTTTTCAACTGTGATTTGGATATAGTCCAAAGGTGTTGAGAGTAAGTTATCTTTGATGCCGGACATATGCATATATATAGTTACATCACTTTGGGATGATATTTTATTTATATATCTATAAATTGCAAAGAACATGTTAGAGTTATCAAAAGACTTCATCATCGACAACGTCTAACTCAACATGAGGTTGACCCCTTACATGGTGAATCATTTCATGAAGGTTCAAGGAAAAAGTAAATACAGTTTGACATCATTGACCTATAATACTGTTCACATATATATACTAGAATACATTAAAAATAGCTATTTATGTTGCCTTTAGGTGAAGGATCTAGACATAGGTGACGATGAGAATCTCACAGCTAAAGTCAGAGCCCTTACACATGGTTCGAACTATATAGCAAAGAGGTTCAAGTCTTTTGACCTGTGAAATGGGTATAGATTTCGAACGAAGGAGTATGAAAAAGACATTACGTAAAATTGTGACGTGATAGTAGTTACAAAAACCTAAAGTTATGCAAGTACTAGTGATTCAAGGCCAGTGTTAAGTGATCTGACTTACTACGGTGCATTGATTGATATTGTTGAGTTGTACAATTATGATGAATTTAAGATTGTGTTATTCAGATGTGATTGGGTTGATGTTACTCACGGTAAAGGGTAACACAAGATTTACAAGGATTTACACTAATAAGTTTTGCTTACCTAATTCACTTAGGTGATCATATATTTAATGAACCTTTTATGTTTGCATCTTAGGCTTAACAAGTTATCTTTGTCCAAGATCGAAGAGATGAACAATGGTTTGTTCATTTGCCAATAAGGCTTAGAGATACCTTTGATTTAGGAGATAATGCTTTTAATACGGATATTAACGTGAATATAATTGATGATAGTTCAGTTATTCTCCATTCAGAAAGTTAGATGGAGACATAAAATGATGATTTTGTATTGGTTAAGAGTGATATAGATTGCATTTTGTCAACGTGCTTGCCGACAAACAAATACGAGATTATGATATTGATAATGGTGGTAGTTAAGGTCAAAGTGAAATTTCATATTTCAGTTTTGACTTGTACTTAAATGTATGAGATGTGTTGTTGCTTTTTTTTATCAGCATGTTATAACCTTGTATATATATTTGTTTAATTTTTTGGTATGATTGCATATGAATTTATGAATAATGAATTTATTTTTTTTTTTTGCAAATTACAATTATAAAATGCTACAAAAGAGAAATTTACGTACAGTCTTCAAGGGGTAATCCTCCCAGAGCGATGGAGCATCAAATCAAGAGCTGGAAAGCACTCCAGCTGCAATTGGTAAAGTGTTATATATTATTGAAATTTGTTGCAGTTCATTACCATCTACGACTATGACTTGTTATTATTCATCTCCTGTGTTGTAGGTCATAACCTAGAAACAAAATGACAGGGGTTAACTTTGATGATTGAAGTTTGGAATTTACTCCCAGGTAAGAAGGTCGTTGTGCAATTTAATGATATGAACCAAATAGTTGGTCTTGAGGCTGATATGTTGGCCAGTTCTCTATGGACTTTAGCAAGAAATTGTCAATTGCTCCTTTTAAATATACAAGATTGAAGACGCATTCTGGCATCAAAGAAAGAGAAGATCCTTGGGCTTATTAAGGTAAGATCCTTGCTCCTTTTCCATTTCTTACTTATTGTGGGGCCAATAACCAAATGTAATCCTACAGGTATTTTTCAGGCACGATTTACATACCCTCCAAAAAGGGACAAATAGGTGTTACAGTCTTTTGGTAAGAAATGAAAAGATTATAAGTATAATCTGAAATCAGAGTACTACGACAAGTATCCTAATATTGATGATCTTGTCAATAATAAATCAAACCAAATTCTAGGAGATCAGTGGATGACACTCATTGCACAGTAGCATTCAGAATAAGGGACGGTATAATAATTATTGTTTTTTCTTAACCAGTTACATAATTACGAATTTTTGTTTTTTCTTGACCATTTTCTGTGTCTTAGAGACATAATGGAACAAATAAAATGACTCATTTTGTTCAAACAATGTCATAAATTGGAGGAACAAAAAGTATTGCACTGTTAATAGATGAAATGGTTAGTTGATTTGTCTTTGTTAACTAAATGATATGTTGATATAATAAATGTTTCTGTATGAATGTGAGGAACAAACATCAACTGGTGAACAACCGTCACAAGCGAAGGTGTTCATAGCAACCCATCGGACTCTTAAAGATGGAAGACCAATTGACCAGGACTCTGTACACATAATGGTAAGTTTACGATGTGTAACTTTATTTGTGTTTATGAGAACTGAAAGTAATAAGACATTGCTTTTTGTACTAGGTTTAGAAACTCATCCAAGAGAAAATAAATGAGTTACAAGGTTTTCTCCAAGAGTCAAATACAAGTTTTTCTGAGATGCAAGATAATGCATATACTCAAGTGATGGGACCAGAAAAACATGGTCGGATGTGTAGATTAGGATTAAGTCTTACTCCTAGTATATATAGGGCATCAGCATCATTGTCTCACCACTTAAGCGACCTTTCAAGGGTGAATAATGATGCTAATGAAAGACTAAGAGAACTGGAAGAACAACTAAAAACACTGCGAGAAGCTTATAGTAATGATATAAATGCAGTGCAATCTAAATTGTCCAAGATTTGTGCATCGTTACGCATACCACCAGATGAAAATAACGAGCAACCTAGTAGAGAGGTAATATATATATATAGGATATGTTCATATAATAAATTTTTTCAAATAAAGTAATTAATTCAAAACTACTATATATAGTTTGTTCATTTTGTGTCATAGGTATCCCATCCAGCAAGTAGTCATCACTCATCAAATAAAAACTAGTAAGTTTGTATTTGCATCTATATGAGATCATGTTAAATGTTTCCATCTAAAAAAAATGTGTATGTGTATTCATGAAATCCAGTCGATTAGAGAGTTAGTTTGTATGTGGTTATGAAGTGTTGAAATTATTGTGTGACAAAACATGATATTGTTGAGTTCATTTATACATCTTGTATAAAGATTGAGGTTTATGAATGCATAATGATATATGCATGCTATGTAGAGCTTAGAAACTATATTTGACATATTGAATTATTAATGGAAAAATAAAGGATTACTTTAGGGGTGTGTGCTAAGTTTATTTGTTGTTTGGAATCCATGTGGTTTCATCCAACTTAAGTAGTTGCGTATTCTCATGAACTGTTATTGGACAAGTTTAGTGACGCACTTTGTTATAAGCAAATTTCTAATGGTTGTGTTGTTTTGTCATTTTAAACCAATTTGACTTTATTATTTGGCTTAATGAACCTGTTACCATTGTCTCAATATTGAAAAATGGTTGGCATTTTAAGCTTTGGGCAATTATTAGAGTATTATCATTTTTACGCATGTTATTCAAATAGTTCCCAATCATAAAATTTTCGTTTACCTTCATACGACAACATCTGGTTATATTTGGAATTTGGTTTGGCTTTGGGCATTTTCTTGTGAAGGACTTTGTCAAGTAGACATATTATGTATGCCTTACTATACGACATCTATTGATATATTTCATTTTGTTAGCCTTCAGCAATGTCTTTTCTGGATTGAAATTGCAAACTTATAGTTGTCATACATAAACCTTTATTTCTAAATGATAATCTACTGCACAAGCTTAAGACATCGGTTTTTCCACCATAATTATCTTCTGCTAACTGTATTCCTTTATGATTTATTATTGTGCTTGTATTTATTTGAAGCATACAGCTAAATTATCTTTTTTGTGGTTGGGATGAATATATTGTTGGTAGGTTGGATCTTTGTGTATATTACAATTGGATACTCTTTTCATGTTTGAATTTGACATTATGATATTTTATACTTGTAACTCTACATTGTTGAGACATCTATTTGTACACTACATGACTCCTAACCATGTAGATCATATATTTGTCATTTTTTTTGCTGTTTCAATTTAATGTTGCCTAGTTAATTTTGCATATGTGATTTATTCTACGTTGAGTGATCATTCATAGACATTTTCTATTGTTTTTGTATTTCATTCATCTTACATCTTTCATTTTTTTCCCCAAGGCATAACATCAGCGTTTTAGCTCCAGTTCTCCAAGCAAGTTCCATAACAATTAATATAAAATTTTTTACTTTGTATGGTGATGAAGTATTACATATGTTTAGATTAAGTATTCAGATAAAAATTGTACCAAATATTTCATTAATGAATTTGTGAATTTACTTGTATGTGTTCATAGCCTTTATATTGACTTATATATATTGTTGTAAATTTGTTTATGGAGTTTCGTCGAAATTTTTCGTCAAAATTTATTGTTAAAAATATTATATTAGTCACTATTTACAGGAAAAATGTAGTGAAAATAATTATTATTCAGTAACAGATGTGAAGACAAATGTTGCCGTAAAAACGGCACTGAAAACCTCCGCAAAAAACCAATAAAAAACGCCGCAAAAACATTGGAAAAAATAAAAAAACGCCGCTAAAACTAAAAAAGAAAGTTGTTGAAAACAAAAAACTGCGGCTAAAAGTTAAAAAAATGTCGCTACTAGTTATCAAATCTGTCAAAACCTTACGCAGAAAAAAATTACAAAAAAAAGTTATGGTGGCAAATGGGTTTTATCGGTGTTTCAGAAACATCGGTAAAATCCCAAAATAAATGCCATTGAAAGTTAGGTTTTCAACCGTGTTTATTTTGGGGTATTATTGACATTTTATAAAACGTCTATAAAATATTTACTAATGCATGTTTTACTGATGTTGGTGCGAACACCGATAACCCCAATAAAACTCCCATCTGCTGTAGTGTATCTTAACTGGCCAAGTTGATGAAATATTCATCATATCAACCTACCCGCTTTATAAAGAGAGACAGAGATCCTAAAATCACTCAACATCTTCTAGAGTCTAAGCTCATTATAAATTCCAGGAAGGACACAATTATTCAAAATACGTCAAAACTGCACAAACATAAAATTCTATTACCAATTGGTTGTTCACAATCTTTAATTGACTTCAACAACCACGTCAGCAACCCTGTTTATAACGATTCTTTTGCTTTTGATGAGATTACAGAGTGAAAAAAAAAATAATGATATAATCTCTTACTGGAATTTGACTCGTCAAAAATTCTTGCAGATAATCAAGAAATATGCTTATGATGATATAATTTCTGCGCCACCACATAAAAGTATAAATAGTTGAGATTCAATTCAATATTCATGTTTAATATAAAATTTTGAATAACAGAGTTTAGATACAATTTCAACCAGTCAAATGGAATAAGACCACAACCTAAAGTTAACATTTCATTAGCATATTTAATCAAATGTGTACAAGAAGGGAAATAAATATATAATGCAAACTAATTAGGCAAACTTATATCAGCAAGATCATCTTCCAATGATAAGAACATTTCATCTAGACATGAAAGCTCGGTTCCATTGTCATCATCATCTCCATAGCACAAACTCCCAGAATTATTCTCCCTCTCATAAACTCGACATAGAACCCATTTGCAGAAATCCTAAAACCCACAAAAAAGAAAAATTATTAAAATATCCCTTTTAGGTACGTTAGTTTTTTTTTTTTTTTTAAATCTCGACACTGAATCTGTGTAGGAATACAATTGTTATGAGGTGATTAAACAGAAGTTCGAATTTAGAAAAATACAGAAGTTCGAAGATTTACTTGTTTTCGATTTCTTTTTCTTTTGTAAGAAGAGATATTGAATCCAAAGTTGCAGAGATGATATTCCTGCAAAACCCAACCGACTTCTACTCCACTTGGAGCTTCTCCAATGAAGAACAGAAAATGTTTCTTGAGTCCGATTTTCTTGCCGGCACTTGAGAAAATAGGTTGCTCAAAATCCCACTCCTTCCAATACCCATTTTCACTCACTCGATTCTCCATCACTTGGCTGAAGAAGTACCATTGATTTCCACTGCACAACGCTTTTCCTGTCAAAACAACTCAAAAGTGATAATCATGGATAAATAATTTTCTTTTTTGAGAATCCCTTGACACTTGTTTTGCAAGCCTGATTTCGAAATTAAACCCCTGTCTAACCCTAGAATCATTGAGAACAGCGAAACAATGACCTTTGATCATGGGGACTCAAACCCAGACCTGATAGGAGTAAATCATGCAGTTGACTAGCTGTCAAAATCTTATGAGTAATCATTAATAAATTAATAATATGAACACAAAATAAAAGACATAAGCAAATTATTTGATGTTAAAAAATACCATTAAGTTGCCAGGGGTCATGAAAATAAGGAACAAGATCCGGAATGATGTTGGGAAGGCAAGGCAAAAGAGAGGCCTTGCGGTAGAGGTAGTGAAGAACAAGTTCTTCATCAGTTGGGAGGAATCTGAATCCTGGCGGAAGATTTACACTGCCATCGCACATTTTCAGTTGACTGTTTTGCATAAATACGTTGAGTTTTTCATGGAGTTGCGATGGTTTAGGGTTCGAACTTTAGGCCTTTGCCGTGTGTATTTTAGGATTGAAGTATCTATCTATCTAGCCCTTTCTCTCTCTATATATATAGGATGGTGGAGAGGGATGATTTGATTGAATAGAATTGAAGACAGAAGGTGGAGTGAATTTTGTGATATATATTCAAAAGGTGGTTCCACATGAAGATTACGATGTGCATTCTGACAAAATAAAATACATCATCCACAATACTTGACAGTGACTGTAGGGTGAAATGAGGTACCATAATATGATGTTGGAATTTGATGTTTCAAGTATAATTTCTTCTACTTTGCTAGTTGGAATATAGACAAAAGTAATATTAATTTATTCTATTATGCAAGAACATTAACGCTTCATAAGATAATATTATATTAAACCAACGTCATAAAGGCAAAAAACCCACGTAGGTAACAAAAGTTTTCTGGTTTCTTGAATGATTTTTTTGAGTCATATGAGTTTGGATTTTAAGTCTTTGTATTATTATTTATAAGATGTAATGTTTTAGTCATTCATTTATCTCCAAATAGAATTTCAAGTTAACATTAAAGATATATTTACAATTGAATTATTCTGACTAAAATAACACGAATTAAGACAAATTTGAACATCATTTTCTTGATATATAATTTGGCTAGTAATGGTTATGGAGAGTGAATTATTTGATCTGATCTAAAGCTAGGTAGCTAATGAAATAAATGGAAATAAAAAGTTATATATTAGATAAACCATCTAATTTATATCATCAACTTATCCATGCCACTTCTAATATTAATTATTAAACCTGGGACTGCATGGTTAATTTTATTCTTGAAATTTACTCAAGATGACTTCATTTACTTATCGTAAAGATGTCAGGACACTTTATTATTCAGAAATATGCATTATTTACCAGCATTTTATCTCATCCATGTTGGTCTCAATAGATCATGTGGCTTACATGTCACCGTAAGATAATGTAGTAGTGAATTTCAGCTATTTTACTCTTGTATAAAAACATCCAAACTCTTTTAAAATAGGAATCTTGCTAATTGGCATGATTAAAAGTAATTTAATGCGTTAACGATAAAAACAAGATTTTAACTGTAATTGGGAGTAAAAAATATGTCCTTACGATGATATAAAACATTAGAAAATTGTAAAATTATGTCTTTGTTGTTATGAGATAATGGTTTACTAACGTTATTCAGTGTTTAAATACAATTTTTATACTTGTATTGAAGATTGTAAAGTTTTATCTTTTATTTTAAACTGATAGTATAGAAAAAATTTCCAAGCATATATTGCTAAAATGCATGGATTTGGATTTTGATTTAATTAAGAATTGGTAAGAAAGTTGATTGGCGGGTTTATGATAAATTTAGGGTTGAAATAATGAAGAATGACAAATAATTGATGCTTTTCATTATTCAACTCCTCCTGAGCAAGTTGCCTTTGCGTCTTGAATAATAATAGCGCAAAGTGGCGTGTATTAGATAGGGAAACCTGGCAAATATGATCCTCTTTTATTTATCATCCATAACCAAACATTAAAAAAGAGACAAATTCAGTACACCAAAATCCGTTTCCATTTGCATATCTTACCAACAACTAATAAAGTTTCCTTCTCATGGCTTACCGTCTTATCATCACAACCATTATTATCTATTGTTTAAACTCAAATTTATGACTACTTTAAAATTAGAGGTTATTAATTTCATCATAATTTGAGCCCTGACTATTTTATATGACTCAGACTTATACCATTAATTTAAGTTTGTGGGATCATATCTACAACTATTGTTCTTATTATATTTGATCATTTTAGGGTCGAACATTCTTTTTTTTTAATCTTTCTTATAATTTTTTACCGTATCAATTTTTGAAGAGAGTTTATAGTACAAGGCACCATATGCATGACATCAAACATTCAATTTACCAATCACCAATCGTATTAACTAGGAAAAAGAAACATATAAGTAGTACAATAAATAAATTGACTTAATGTAATCTTGCCATAGAGTTCTAGTTTTTACTAAAATCCTGAACAAGTAGACACACTCTCATTGTTTTGATTTATCTTTTTACTTCCTTGCTCGTCATAGATTTGATAAATGACTTGATTGAATGTACAAGAAATTCGTTTTGGTTTGTAATGAGTTTCAGGGGAAGTTGGATAATTATCCTGGCTAAACCACTAATTCTTTTTTACTAAAAAAATCCTTTAAATTTTGGCAATTGACTCTCATGATTTCATTTGTCAAAACAAATACAAAAGTATTATTGATATGAAATGAACTTGAGGGATCAAATTAATTCTTCTTTTGTCAAAGGTGGAATGGTAATCCATCATATATGTTTGACACCCATAAAAGCATCAATGTTAAATACTAACCTGAGGGATCTAGATAGTATTTGGTGCTTTTACCAAAGGCAGAATGATAATGCCCCAAGTATAGTTGGTAGGTTATCACCTACCAATAACATAACAGTTGAAGGTTAGCCATGTGTGATAGCTTAATCATATCATAAATGGGGATATTGAATTTACATGCTTGTCTTAAATCAACTTTTGACATCCACAAGAATTATAGAAATGGATGATATATATCGTAGTGGAGTCTTGCTAATTGCTATTGGGAAAAGGGTTTGAAAGCTTCTTTTTTGTGACATTTGTTCAACTTTTAATGCTTTTAATGTCTAGCTCTAATGTGTGGATGTGTTTCACTTTTTCCATATTCATGATTTTGCTTACAACTTTTTATCACCAACCAAGATGAAAACTTATGCGAGTTGTCATTACTTCACTATTCCACCTGTAGCTTCAGTTTTGTCACTTTGTTTTATCATTATTATTCTTTTTGTTATTGAAAATAAAAAAATAGGATTCTCTTTTAAAAGAAAAGTGTTATTATTATCATGAAAGCAATCTGAAATTAAATTTAATATGTAGAAAATTCATATAACAATACAAATAATAAGCATTTAATTAGATTATCATATCAATGTTACGTTATTTGGTATATTTATAATTAGTCTTGAGCAGTATCTATGCTTTGAAAGTAATGTGCATATTACGATAATTTGATTAGGGTTTATTTCATTTCATATTATGCGATAGGTTAAAATAATGAATAAATTTATGCAATAAAATTTATTCATCTTTTCAACTATCCTCACAAACTACCACCTAAAGATAGTTGAGAAAGTGAATCCATTTGGGTGGTTATATAGTTGAACTCTAAAATAAAACTCATCTGTTTTGTAAAACCTCAAAGGCTAGTCCTAGAGGAGGGTGAATATGATTTATAAAAATTTAATACTTAAAACAATTTGATGCATAATGTAACATACAAACTAGTTATGCAAACAATACTAGATGGCAAAGCAAATTAAAGCAAATAAAGAGAGTAGAGACGATAATTTTTGCTTAACTGATTTTAAAACGCTTCAGAGCTTTTCCCATAAGCCTCTTATGTCTACTTTTTCAAATAACCCACTTAAAGTTTCATTAGTTAATCCGAGATTATGGTCAATCATTTATACTAATTATCCAGGATTTCACCTCTTATAATAGTTATACGAAATTTTGTCCACATGTGATTTGTAATAAAAATTACAAGATATGTTGTCTTTAAATAGACAGATAAACAAACTGAATACACACAACTCCCTAAAAAAAAAATACAATAAGAGTTTAAAGAAAGAATAGAGTGAGAATAAGAGAAAAGATTGTTCGAGTTAATTACATATGATCTCTAAACCTTCTCACTTCAAATCAGCTCCAATTTATAGTATTTACCTTACTAGAAATTGAAGATATCTATTAAAAAAAGAATAGAGCCTTTGAGACTTACAAAAATGAAATCTTACTCTTTTGTATGGGCATGATACTATGATCACAAGATTGGTATTGTCATTAATGGCCTTGAGCTACTCTTTTAACAATCAAATTTTTATTAGTTCCAATTAGTATATAAGTGTGAAAACTTTATGCACGAATGTAAATTTTTCTAAGACTATTACTCTTCAACTTCCAAAAGTAGGTACAGAGCTATGTACGATTATGTTAGACTCTTGTGTGTTTTGATGTGATACAAAATTCTTACATGTATTGATCATGATAAGATAGGATAAAAGGATTTAATTTTGTAAGATTTACCTGGCACACGATCATGTGTGATTAGGTCACATGACTGTATGTGTTCTATAAGGAGAACATATGACTTGGTTGAGTTATACCAAATTTCTATGTATAACGAAGAAAAGATGTACTACCGTGCAACTATTGAGTGCACGACCATGTGTCATGACATAAGGATGCATTGCTAAAGTCTCCTGTGCAAGCCTAGTTGTACTTATGTTTAACAGACTTCATTGAATGTATACCTGTGCAGAGAAGTTTACACACTTTTTTATGTCACAAAAGCTTAACTGTATAGTGATTGTACAGGTATCATATGTAAGAGCATGTTGGCTTTTGAAAATCTGACACATCAAAGACATAAAGACATATGACCATGTGTGTAAAACACATGCCTGTGTAAGTATCATGTGATAAGAAAAATCAATTGTTAGAGAGCATATATTGACAATAGCACGACCATGTAGTATAGGAACACGACTGTGTGTCTATCTAACTTTGTTAACGACTCTTAAATCAGTTACCATAACTAAATTTCTCAAATCCTATAAATTATAGTTGGTTTGAAGATTGGAGAGGTTAGAGAATTAGGCTTCACATTTCTACTCTTATATTTTGTTTATTCTCTAATCTTTTCTCCACTTTCTCTCTCTAGAATTTAAGTTTATATATTTTGAGAGAAATTCATTGTACTCAATTTATTGTATCTGCCTATCAAGAGACATAAATCTTTTTTTTGTATTTTCAATAACCCTTGAGCACAATCTTGTAAAACTAGTGTAGGGTAGAATCTTGTGAAACTATGTTAAGAACATAATCTTTTGTGATCAAAATTAGTGTATAAGGGTAAAATCCCTTAGAAAAAAAACTACTATATCTTTAGGGTTAAAGATAGTAGAAAAAAACCTTCAAGTAATGTGGCTTGAAGAAGTGGACATAGGAGACTTATGAGAAGCTTCGAACCACTAAAAAAATTGGTTGAGTAAACTCTTTCCCTTTTATCTTTACATTGTGCTTATTTGCTTTATTTAATTGTTTGCTTGATTAGATGTTTTGATTGTTTTATTTCTGTATACAAATTAACTTGCGAGTAGGAAAAAGTTTTATGGTTACAAAATTTTTTGAAAAACCTATTCACCCTCGCTCTAAGTTATTTGTCATTGCATTTAGAGTTCTTCAATTGGTATTAGAGCTTGGGCTCTCATGTTTCAAAATCAAACGATTTGAAGAATAAAATATCAAATTTTTAAAATAAATTTATTTATAAAACTAACTTTTGAAGAAGAGCATAATTCAATTAGGCCTCCTTTATTTTATGGGAAAAAAAAAAACTATAGTCAATGAAAAATTCATATGAAATTTTTCATTCAATCCATTGACTATATAAGCTTTGGAAAATTGGAGATAAAAGTGATTTTGTTCCCATAAATTCAAACATGAATATGCCTAGAGACAAAAATGATTTTAATGAAAATGATGAAAAAATAATGAGCTTAAACTCTAAGACATTGAATATACTATTTTGTGCTTTAAATTCTACAAATTTTAACCATGTGTCTTTTTATTAAATTGTAAATAATGCTTGGACTATCCTCTAAATGACTTATGAAAGAACCAATAAAGTGAAAGAGTCCAAGGTAGACTTCTCTTTCGAGAATACGAACTATTCTAAATAAAGAAAGAGAAAATCACAGAAACATACAAACGGTTTTTGAATTTGGTAAATGAATTGAGATAATTGAAGAAGAAATTTGAAGTTGTAGAATTGGTCAAGAAGGTTTTAAGGTCAATGTTGGAAGTTTGAAGTATGAAAGTGATGACAATTGATGAACTAAAAGACTTGACCATGTTAAGCATGGATGAGCTAATTGGGAGTCTCTTAAATCATGAAATGAAGTAGATGCCTAAGAGAAAAGAGGAAGAAGAATATAACACTTAAGATTAATGTAAGTTTAAGTGAAGATAATGTGCCCTCAATCAAAAAAGAAGAGAGCTCAATGGATGAAGATGACTTGAAGATGCTCTCAAAAAGTTCAATAAGTTTCTATTCAAGAAGAAGAAAAAAAAAAGGAAAAAGTAAAATTGATATGAGTACAGAAAGGAAAGGCATTATCGGTAAGAATATCCTTGGGTGAAGAAAAAGAAAGTAAAAGGAAAAGCTCTTGTAGGTTGGAGTAAGGAGGATTCGAACAATAAAAAAGAAGAACGAATCTCTTATGCTTTTACACTGAAAACAATAAATAAAAATTTGGTGTAAAAAGATCATCAATCCAAGTATGCTTATTTAATTATACTTGTTTGATGATGTTGATTGCTATTTTGTGACTATGCTTGAATAATTGTTTGCCATAATTAAGTGAATGAGTTAAATTAAATGCAACTTGGTTATGTATATATGTGTTTGTATTACAACATTGGGAAATTAAGAATTCATGTCAAATAGGATCAAGTTTGATCATTTTGATATCAAATGACATGAATTCAAACATTGTTATTCTCTCATGGTCAAAACATGCAAAACTAGTATATTTGTGATGTTTTGATCAAACTTTGTGCATAAAGATTTTAATTCCCTAAAATTTCCCTAAATTTTGCAAAAATAGTTTCAAATATGTCAATTATGTTTTAAATGGTGTTAGAAATTTTTTAAATATGTTTTGAAATTGATTTCAATAATTTGAATTGAATAAAAATGAGTTTTGAAATGTTTTGAAATCCATTTCGAAAATCTCGTGTGTTAAAACTGTAGTTTTTTGTAAATTTCTAGGTTTTTATTGTCATTTACAACCTTTAACTTGCCTGTATACGATCGTGCATAAATCATTTCCTCGGTCACAATGTTATGCTTGAATCACACATGACTGTGCATATCTTGTAATTGATGATATATGATCATGCATATGACCTACATGATCATGCTTGACACAAAAGAATTATAGAATTTTTCAGACTTTTAAATTTTTAAAATTTTTTGCTGATGTTCCCCTTTAAAGATCATATTTCACACATAAAAAATATTGATTTCATTGAACATATCCACATAAAAATAAAGAGAAATGACATATTTGGATGCTCCTTATGTGGTAATTATATGTTAATGTGAGAGGGAGTATTATTTTCAACAATTGGTATCATTGAATAAGAGGGAGTTTTCATTTTTTTTAGTAGTTTAAAAAAAGGGGGAGGGAAGGGCAGGAGATAGAATTATTTTTGAAAGGAGAGAATTAACAAATGTTTTTGTGCTTCAATTGATAAAAAAAAATTAAAAAGGGGGAGAAATTTTGATATGTGATTTAAAATGAAAATTTTAATATACATTTTTCATTTATAACAAAAAAGTGGAGAGAGTTGCAGTGGTACAATGAATTTTTTTTTTTTAAAATGATATTTTTGTTTGAAATGAATCTTTTTGTTGAAAATTCTTTTTGGTAATATATGTTATTGTGCTTAATTGCATTTTAATATAAATTTTGTCATCAAATCAAAAATGAAGAAATTTTTGGATTCCTGTGTGTTTTGATGTGATACAAAACTTAGGTTAAAATATCTAACTAGTCCTTACATATATTGATCATGATAAGAAACAACAAAAGGGTTTAATTTTATAAGATTTGTTTAGAGCACGATCATGCGTGACTAAGTCGTATGACCGTGTGCATCTTATAAGGGGAACAAGTGATTTAGTTGAGTTGTGCATAACATTCGTACATAAGAAAGAAATGATGCACGACCATGCAACTTTTGAGTGCACAACTGTGTGTCACGGCATAAGGACACATTGCCAAAGTTTCTTATGTAAGCCTAGTCATGCTTGTGTTTAATAGACTACATTGTCCGCATGTTTGTGCATATAAGTTCACACACCTATATGTGTTAAAGATATTTAACCATGTGGTGATTATACAAGTATCGTGCGTAAGACTGTGTGGGCTTCTGGAACTCTGATGCACCAAAGACATAAAGACACATGACCATGTGTGTGTAAAGCATACGTCCATGTAGGATTCACGTGATGGAGAAATTTGACCATTAAAGAGCATATATTGACAAGAGCATGATCGTGCAATAGAGGCACACGATCGTGCATCTACCCAAATTCACTCCAATGGCTCCTAAATCAATTACAATGGCTACATTTCTTAAATCCTATAAATTTGAGCTTGTTTGAAGATTGGAGAGGTCATAGAATTAGGCTTTACATTTTCATTCTTCTATTCTCTTATCTCTTTTTCACTTTCTCTCTTTAAAATTTAAGTTTATACACTTTAAGAGAAATTCATTGTACTCAATTTGTTGTACTGCCTATCAAAAGGCATAAATCTTTTCTGTATTTTAACAAGCCTTAAGTGCAATCTTATGAAACTAGTATAAGATAGAATCTCGTAAAACTATGTTAAAGGTGTAATCCCTTATAATCAAAACTAGTGTATAACAATAAAATTTCTTAGACAATAATAATAATAATATTATGTCTTTGAGGTTAAAGATAGTGGAGAAAAACCTTTAAGCGATGTGGCTAGGAGAAGTGGATGTAAGAAACTTATGGAGAAACTTCAAATCACTATAACAATCGACTGAGTAAACTTTTTCCCTTTCTCTCTTTACTTTGTGCTTATTTGCTTTATTTTGATTGTTTGTTTGGTTGAATGTTTTGATTGTTTTATTTATGTATACAAATTGACTTGTGTGTAGGAAAAATTTTTATAGTTACAAAAGAATTCGAAAAACCTATTCACCCTCTTCTCTTTCCCCTTCCCCCTCTGCCCCTTTTTAGGTTATTTGTCATTATATTTGGGGTTTTTCAGATTATATATACAAGACCTTGTACACCTCAAAATTGCCTTGATCACGACATACAAGAAGGCTTCACTAGCATACATCATTCTTTGACTTTCAAGCTTCAACCATTTATGAGCTTTGGTGTCTATGACTTGCAAATGTGACTTCTTTCTATGTAGTCATGGGCTTGCATCTTTTGTTCACTTTGTTCCCTTTGACCATGCACGAGACCTTGTTAATGTGACCATCTCACTGTGACTCTCTTCACAAGCATGAAATCATAGGTTCACAAACGTACATAAGTATTGACTTGGACTTTCATTAACTCCTTTGACTCATGTACGAGGCATGCATTCATGAGAAGAGCTTTCTCGTGAATGGCTTATAATTGAGTACTCATGAGCGTACACCAATCATGTATGGGTGTACATGACAATATTTTTAAAGCCTCAAAACATAGAAGCATGCATGGGAATGTTCACATAGTTGTGAAAAATCATGTACGAGACCAAAAACAAGGACGTATGGGTATACATCATTCATTCACAGCCATACCTGCAAAGTATAAAACAACTTGTGGCCTAATTAAGTCATGAATTCAATCATACCAAGAAGAACAAATTAAAAATTTTAACATTGTTTTTGTTATCATCAAAACACCTAAGAGTCTAATATGTTTCATTGAGGTAAAGCATCGAAAGTCTCTCTATAATGTCAAAAACCCTCTAATATTGAATACAATTCCTAGAACTTTATGAGGCACAAATTAGATTAATAATGAAAATAGGTATATTATGTTCATTTTGATTAAATTATGTCACATAGTTATGGTTGTTTTTGAGTCTTTTGTGTTAAAATTATTTTTACAATAGCTTTTTCATTAATATGTTAAAATTTTTAATATGAATAAGAAATATTAAGATGATTTTTATTAATCAGATTATTTGATGTGTTTACAATTAAATATTCTTATATAGTCTATATCATAAAATATATTCCTTTCTCAAAACACAATTAAGTTAAAATTTAACTTTTCTTTTTTTTTTTTCCTTAACAAAAAACCATTGTTAAAATATAAAAATGGTGTTAAAATGGTGACTTTTATGTTGCAGTGATTCAAATTATAATTAATAAACAAAACAAACTATTTTGGATCATTTATATTCAAATTATGTTTAATTAAAAAGATAATTTTACTTGATATCATATAGAAATTAGAATTTATTAAATTATTTTATCAGTATAAAAATCAAAATCATCATTTATATTCAAATTATTTTTAATTAAAAAGATAATTTTACTTGATATCATGCAGAAATTAGAATTTATTAAATTATTTTATCAGTATAAAAATCAAAGTCAATATAGTTTCTATTCTCTTGTATATGAATTAAATTTTCTTTAGTTTTCTTTCTTCTTTTTTTTTTTTTTTTTTTTACATATAATAAGACATATTAGGTAAATATTTCTTTGAAATTAATAATAAAAAAGAAGTTATTATTAGTTTTTTTTTTTTAATTTATAAAGTTTCTAACTACTTTGATTAAGGGTGAAATTGGATGATATATAAAATTAATACAAAAGCAATTGAGAATTGACTGAATGCCCTGTATAAATGAGACATTAAGAACATAATCAATTATTTCTTTCCTTGAGCCGAGCAACCAAATAGAGATAGTTGGTCCATCCATTAAAGGATTAACACTATTAATCATAATTTATTAATCTCTCTTTGGGTTTTCGTTCAAAGACTAATTAATTAAAGCATCGAATAATCAAGTTTTTGGTCCCATTTGTTCCTATTTTAAGGACATATCATATTTCGATCTTATTGGCCTTTTGCCATGCCATTGGCTCCATAGAAATCCGTCGGTGGAGGTCGATTTTCCTGTGATGAAAATATTTGGTGGAAAATTGAGTTTGCCAAGAACAACATTTGGTCACCTCCCAAAGGTTGCTTTTCAAACTTAAACCCATCAAAAGAAGATCTCAATTTGCTACTCCACTTATCGGAATATGAAAATGGGTTCTACCATGTCACGTCAAACTCCATTATTTACTTGGAGTAAACTATATTCTTTTAATAATGTTTTTATTATCTAAAATCAAATTTTACTAATAAAAATTTTAAATTTTGCCTAAAATTTTATCATTTTCATCAACAATTTTAAAAATAACAATTATATACTGAACATAACGCAATAAATTATATATGTAAAAGTCTTATTATAAATTATTAAAATCAAAATAGTATTTTCAAATATATGAGATAAATATAATAATTTTTTCACGACTAAGATTTCTAAAAGATTTTATAGATTGATTTATGAGATTTTAAATCTTTTTAAATATTAAATTATTTTGTTTAAGATCTTTAAGTCTATTTTAAATGAGTTATTTTTTTTTAAATAATTAATAGATAGTATTCTATTTCTAGTCGTTAGTTTTTCTAATTGAATTTGATTTTAAAGGAGAAAATGTTATTTAAGTCTTCTAAGAGGGTAAAAGTGTTTTGAGGCCAGCCTTCCGTGAAAAAATGTAAATCACTCCTTGTTTCTGAATCAGAAAATAATTAGAGAAATAAGATACTTCTGAACTGGATCATATGCTCTGCAAGTTGAAAATTGAAGAGATCCAACGGTAAAAGTATAGCAACCATTACCTTACTAGATCACTCAAATGGTAACACAATAAAATATCCAGATCATATTTGTACATTCTTCAAAAATTATATGTTACATGTTAGCAAAGAAAATTTTTTCATAATAAAGTGTTTCTAATTTATTTCCCATAAAATATCAGTTCCTAAATTGAAGAGACACAAATTTTATGGTTTATTGCACAAATAACACAGATGATTTGATAGGTTGTTTTAATCCAGGATTTTTATCTGTTCTTCACCAAATTTTGATGCAGGGAATATCAAAATCTGCTTATAATTATTATCTTCATCAAAGGAAATGACTTACAAATCATGTCAAATGATTTACAAATCATGTCCACACTAAGCGGTATATACAAGGACTTGAAATACATTTTGTTGAGGGTTTTGAAATCCTCACAGGGAGTGTATGTGTTTAACTCTCTGAATCGCCTGCTTCACTTTTGCAGTGGGTTCTTCAAACAAGATGGCAGGGTTGTCAAACTCAGAGGCCACACTGGGTTCGCCAAGAAAAGCTCGAAATGAATCTGCAACTGAATATGAAAGAGACTTGAGGTTGTAACCTCCTTCCAAGAAGAACACACAGCGACCTCCACAAAGCTCTTTGGCAAGCT
>JAJEJH010000102.1:0-319793 GCA_026122585.1 Anacardium occidentale
ATATAAAATAATATTTATATATATATAAATATATTAAAATTTATAAAAAAATTTAAAAAATTATTAAAATTACTTAAATTTTAAAAAATAAAAACCAGCCACCGCCGCCGCACCGGCGGCGATGGCCGCAGCAAATAGAACCAGGTGGCCGTTTCGACCACCTGGATCCAAGAGAGGCCAGATCTGGCCTCCGGAATCGATGGAGGCGACCAGATCTGACCTCCTCTGATAAAAAAAGGGTCGAAAACAGCTAGAGATAACCGGTTTTGGCCCCAACTGTCGTTTCCGGCCAAGGTTTCTGACGGAGGTGACCAGATCTGGCCTCCCTTAGAATCAGGTGATCGGAACGACCATCTGGTGTCATTTGTTGCGGCCATCGCCGCCGGTGTGGCGACGGGACTGGCTTTTATTTTTTTTAAATTTCAATATTTTTTTAAATTTTTAATATATTTAAATATTATTTTATATTTTTATTATAAATTTTTATTAATAAGGGTATTTTTGTCATTTCATCAAATGGGTTAATGAATTTGGATGGAAATTGGATGAAGGGTGGGAGTTTGAGCTTTTAAAAGTGAGCGGGTGGGACTTTGTCCCCGCCTCAAACTATGGGTGGGAAAATGTCCTTTGGCCATATTTTAATATGTAACTCCTGATGAATAGTCATTTTGACAATGACAATGAGTAGCATCTTCGTGCCTTCGAATTTGAATGGGCATCTTCGTGCCTTCGAAAAATGAATATTGAAGGGCTCCACATCCAAAGTAAAATTACCTTCTTCATAAGTTTATATAATGCAAATTTACTATTGTAATTTTCTTTCTGAAATATACAGTTGAACTTACAGAATATTCAATCGAAAATAAATATAAAATTGGTTTGAGCTCAAAAATAAATCATAATGTTCAACTCAAATTTGAGTTTATTAGAACTGTATATAACATCACTAAAAGATAATTGTTGAGTTAAGTAATATCATCAAAATGGTGAACAATATAATTGACCAAATGAATATTATGAACAAATGAGTAAACAAATTGATTTCAAACTAAATTAAAGTTTTAATTCGAAATCAACTTATTCAAACTAAATTATAAATTCAATTTGAAATAACTCAAGTAGAATCCACCCCTACTTGAGAGTGGATGAATGCAAGACCACTAATTCAAAGTATTCTCCATTTCTAATATTGAAAGGATAAGATTTTTTGATCACACTATCCACCCCAAAATATACCAGAACCTCTAGAATCCAAAAGTTTAGAATAAAAACTCTAATATTATTCAAAGTATAATAACCATTTAAAATACTGTGTAAAATTTACTAGTAACTATTTTAGTGACGGTCTTATTATTCACGATATTAAATTTTTATTGTGGAATTATAACGACGTTTATGTCTATTTTATTAAACATATAAATAATAGTGTGGTTCATTACACTATTAGAACTACTTGTGATTATGCTGTGCCTTCAAAATGGAAGCAAATTCCCTCTAATCGTTTTCGTAATGTTTTTCTTCTTAATTAGTTACAAATGGTTTTTTATTTAATTTTTTTGATAAATAAAAAGATTAATAGGGCAAAATTTAAATAAATATAAAAAAATGTTGTAATAATAAAGTTATAATATAACGTCAGTTTGTTTACACAAAGAAAGTAAAGAATTGCAGTCAACATTTCCTCAAAAAGTAATTAAAAAGCAATTATTAAAACATCACTACATCTTAACCTTCACAAAGGCTATCAAGGAAAGGAAACCTTTAAAATTATTATAAAACCCCTTAAGACAAATGTTTGGCCGAATTTCCATGCCCACCCAAGGTTTTCTTAAATAACAGTCCTGCAAAAGAAGTTTTAAAAAATCAAATAACCACCTTCCTTCTAATTTTTTTAATATTTTATAATAAAAAACCAAAACATTCTCCATAAAAAATAAATAATATTTATATTAAAATAAAATTGAATATAAAGTAATACTAAAAAAAAATTAATATAGAATAATATTAAATAAATAATAAAAAAATTTAATAAATTAATTAAAAATAAAAATTTATAAAAACTAATTCATTGCCTTCGAAAACCTAACCAGATAGTCGAAAATGGTTACTTGATTAAATTGGAGGCTAGCGTTGGCTACGGTGGTTGCTTTTTAAATTTTTTTTATTTTTATATATTTTTAAAAAATTTTAATTAATTTTAATTAATTTTTTATTATTATTTTATATTATAATTATTTTTATAAATTTAATTTTATCATGTTTTAAATTATTTTTATTCAAAAAAATAAAATTACATCTTTGACTAGTTAAATTTAATAGTTGATCATTAGATTTAATAATTAATAATTAAATTTAATTATTAACTTTGACTAATAGGTGGATATTTGACTTTTGAAAATTTGTTAAGTGACACTTTGTCATTTGAGGAAACCTTGCAAGGGAATAAGTTATTTGGCCCAAATGTTTTAATGTCTTATCAGAAGTCACCAACATTTAGGAGGTTGATTAATATTTTTCATTATGTGTATTTAGGTTGCGGTAAACGTGATTTTTAGGGCAAAAATTTAATTTTTTTTTAAATTTTTGTGACTATTTTTGATATTTTTGCATTATGAGTTGGAATTTGTTGAATTTCATTTTAAATAGCGGAATCAATATTCAAGCGTAAAAGCAAAAATATGTTATTTGCGGTTTGTAATTGATAGTTAGTAGGCATAAGAATGTGATGAAAAATTAAATATCAGTTACTACCGCATATTGAAAATATATAATTCTAAATGGATAATATCATTTTCTCTTGTTATAGAAATATAAAAAATAGACTATTTTTTGAAATAATTTGAGAGAAATTTTATTAAATGTAAATTTGTTCGCAAGTTTGAATGGTAATAAAAATAAAAGGAGTCAAGGTCCCGCAAAGCTTTTCATTTGTCTCAAAAAATGATTCTAAACAATGTGTTTTAATACTTTTTGATGCAAAACTCTGTACTTTTAATTACCTTTGGATTCTGAAGACTACTTCAGAACTACTATTGAACAATGAGTTTGCATGCTTCTCTACTGACTGTGATTTTCAATATTTAACTAATTAATTACTTTCGAAGCACTTTTTCTCTCATTTTTCTTATACTATTGCTAAATCATTTCCATTGCCTCAAAACTGCTTTAAAATGATGCAGTTCGATGCTTTTTGCTATTAAACATCTTTTCAGAACTCCTTTTTTTTTTTTTTTCTGGGTAGATAAATACATGTAATAGAAAGAAAAACCTCCTTTTAAACTGCATATTTGATAATTGTTGAGTTAATGAGGAGGCTCCTGGCGAATTATTTATTTTTTGAATGATGCTTTTTGATATATATATATATATATATGAGCTTTAAGAACTTATAATAGAGTTTAAGTATCTCTGTGATAATTTCGTGTGGACTGTGAAGTTTATATTTGATTTTAGCCTTATTTTTATGTTTTATGTTTCAGAATAGCCTTCCCACAGCAGGGAAAATTGGAGTCTTCAAATTCATGCATATTGGCTTCAGTTACGGGTTTTTTGGTTGTTCTATCCATTATCTGCATTGACTTGCAATTGGAACTTGTTAATACAATTAGGTCAATATTAATTTTTCTCATGTTCACAGATATTTCAGTGGAACGATCAATGGAAGAATTTCAGCTTCCTAAAGGATATTTGTGGTCTGTTCATACGTTTGGTGGCACTTGCGTTGGAAGCTCTGAAAGAATCAAGAATGTTGCAGAGATAATCAGTAATGATGGTACAAAAAGGAAATTGGTGGTAGTGTCAGCTGTGTATAGACGTGATGTATGACCTCATCTTCAAGGCAGTCATGGGATGAGTCTTATGTATCTACTGTGGATGTTGTGTTTGAAAAGCATCGATCAACAACATGTGATCTACTTGATAGGGAAGAACTTGCTGGTTTCTTGTCCCGGTTGCATCATGACATTCATAACCTAAATGCTATGCTTCGTGCAATATACATAGGTATTGTTATGCTCTCTCTCTCCTCCTCTCTCATCACTCCTCCTACCTCTTCTTACAAGTCATGCTTTAGATAGGTAGAAAACTATTCATTATGGATTGTGTGAATTTGTATTCATGAATGAATGGGAAATTATACAAGCAATGTATGAGTGAGAAATTACTAAACAGTGGCATAAGAATGACTATTTTTGTGTCTTCATTTATGTACAATTTGATCCTGGTTTGACATTATGTCTATTTGATTTTATACCTAACTAAAGTTGAGCTAAAATTAGTAGGCAAGGAAATAAATTTAATCTCATGTTTTCTTCTTACTTCTTTGTTTACACTTTACGCTTGCTTTCAATATGTATTATCCTCTTATTTATTATTTCTTTCTATTAGATTTGAAGTGAAAATCTTACATTTATTTAATTATTAATATACTGATTATGAAATCTCAATAAGCACAATCATTTAAATGTTTAGAATTTTCTAGAAGAACTCAACAACAACTTTATGCACTTTTCTTATATCTTTTCCCTATATAAGGTTAATTTGATTGATAAATTTAAAGGTATCTATAATCTATTATAGAAACAATATTTAGAATTTTCATATAGATAGGTTAATCTTGATTTTGTTATGTGTTATTTCACTCTTCAAAAGATCATGGTGCAAGTAATTCTATCATAATCTATAAGACAAATTGATTTAGGAGGAATAATAAAGGTTTTAAGCCTATAAATAGGCCTATTTCTTTATTTTTATTATGCTTGATTAATTCATTATAAAATAAAATCTTGGTTCTCTCCCTTTTGATTCTTTCTCTTTTTCAATTTTTCTAGTTTTCTCCACTTTTTTGCTGTTCTCCCTAATTTGTTCTCTTTCCTTGTATCTATCTCTTTAAGTGTCTCTTTTCTGTTTCTTCATCTATCTGTCCTCCTACTCCTTTATCACAAAGGCATTCAAATAGGATATGGGTTCAATGTGATGTGGATATTATTTTCTTGGAATTATGCTCTAAATCTTGCTACATTAGTATATCTTTTGGAATCTTGTGTTTATTTAATGAAAGACGAATCTAGAGTTTTAATATGTTGAGATTGTATAGACATTTAGTAAATTGAATCCTTACATGTTTATAACATGGGTTTTCTGTTATCTCTACTGTCATTGACCTTTTTCTTTTAGGCTAAGCATACAATGTGAACTTAGAAATTGGATTCTAATATCAATTATAAACCATTAATTAATTATTTATTTTTTGCAGTTTGGTAGGTACCTGGATGATGGTCGAATACACTTGCATATAGTATTGTTGCAAAGCTCCGACTAGGCTATGTTCTAGCTTTATCCACCTTTACTCAACTTTAAATTCAGCCCTCTAGCAACTAAATCACTCAAGTGCAGGGATTAAAAAAATATCTGAAATAATGTAAATGATTGGGATTGTATGATAAAAGATTTTTGTATTCATTACTGACTATATTTTAATGACAAAGTGTTTCTTTTTGAGCTACTCAAAATGTCCCCCACTCTCCCTACACAAAAAAAGGATTACAATATAAGAAAAAAGAAAATGAACGCAAATAAGAAACTATGACAATTTTTTCTAGACACCAAGTTTATTTAAACAACTAATTTCTTTTTCATAGATTTTCTTTCTCCTCACTTTTTCTTTCCTCTTATTCCTTTATATTACTAATTCATAGGCCATCTGCTGCCACTTGTTATCATTTGCACTTTTCACTTTTTTATGAATCTTCAGCTGTACCTACTCAATTGGTAGTTTGTTACTGTGGTTGTTGGAATCTTTTAGCTTATTGCTATATTTGTTGATATCTTCCACCTCATGTGGATGGTTGTAGGAATTAAATTCCTTGAGCTCCCTTCTTCTCCTACATACATAAGTCCTAGTGATCAGGTTCTTATCAATACCCCATTTTTTATGCACCTTGCCTTTAAGGTGGAAATTTAGGAATTGTGAATTGACCTCGTAAAAGTTCTCCCAAGTGTTTTCACAAGTGGGGAGATAGTACCACTAAATAAGAACTTCTAGATTGCTTATAGGTAAGAAGCATGTAGCTAGGATTGTTTTTGGATACAACGGGAGCTCCAAATCTTCAACTAGGCACGGTGGCAGAGGTTGAGTTACCAACTAGCCAATCAGTTTTTTCAATTGGGAGATGTGGAATACTGAATAAACTTTTGAGTTTGCAGGTAGGGCTAGCTTGTAGATAATAGGGTTTATCCTTTTAATGGCTATGTATGGCCCATAACATCAAAGATCGAGTTTCTTATTTGGTCTGCAAGCTAGATTTTTGAACTTGTATGGCTAGAGCTTCAAGAATACCAAATCCCTAATGGTAAACTGACATTTCCTTCGCTTTTGGCCAACCAATCTCTTCATCTGGTTTTATGCCTTATGCAAATGCTCATTTAATTCATCTAAGATCCATTCACAATCACTCAAGAGGGAATTTACATCATTCACTTTAGAATTCATACTTTCTCACAAAAGGAGGGTAAGGGGATCTCAACCATAGAGGGCTCAAAAAGGGGTTATCTTGGAAGCACTGTGTTATGTTGAACTAAATCAGTATTCTGCCTAAAGAAACCACTTGTTCCAATTTTTAGGATGGCTGACACAAAAATGCTACAAACAATTTTCCAAGCTTTTATTGACTACTTCTGTTTGGCCATCCATTTGAGGGTAGTATACATGACCAAAGTTGAATTTTATGCCTAAGAGTTTGAATAATTTTGTCCAAAATTGGCTTAGGAAAATCTGATCCTTGTTAGATGCAAGAGACCTTGGGTAACTATGTAGGTAGATCATTTCATTATAGAATACTACGACTACCTCTTCAATTACATAAGGATATGCCAAAATCATGAAATAAGAAAACTTTGTCAACTTATCAACAATAACTAGGATTGTATTCCCCTTTAGAGTCTATGGTGACCCTCTTATAAAGTCCAATAAGACACCTTCCTAAACTTGACCTAAAATCAAGAGGGGCTATAATAACTTAGCTGGATTAAGAGCTTGATACTTGTTTCGCTGACAGACCTTACTGCTAGCTATAAATTTTTTAATGTCATATTTCATTCCCACCTAGAACAAGACTACTGAGATGCATTTATAAGTCTAAAAAAAAACCTAAATAACCCCTAAATAGAATAGAGTGGAAGTCAGCTAAAAAGGTTGAAAGAAGAGATGATTTGTAAGAGAGTACCAATCTACCTTTGTAAAAGAAGGTGTCTTGTCTTAGTTGCTAATGAGGATGACTATCACAATTTTAAAGAAGGTCTTGAATGATAAATTTATTCTAAGTGCCTGCTTAGACTTCTACATCAATCAAATTACTGTTTGTCCAGGTGCTTATACTGATTGCTGTAAGGTTTTGTTAGGTTTCCTATTTCCTTGATAAGGTATCAGTAGCCTTATTCTCTACATTGGGTCGATATTGTACTTTAAGTTGAACCCAAGAAGTTTCACCACCCATTTTTGTTGGTCATCACCTAGAATCCATTGCTCCATGAGAAATTTCAAACCTTTTTTGTTTGGGCGGATGATGAATTTGTTACCAATTAAGTAATGGTGCCATTTATGGACTGTAAACACTATGATCATTAGTTCTTATTCATATACTGATTTAGATTGGGCATGCAAGCGTAAAGCTTGACTCAGGTAGGCAATTAATCATCCATTTTGTATTAACATAACCCTTAGCCCATTCTCTGATATGTCTATTTCCATTACAAATATATCATTAAAATTCAATGTAGTTAATGCTAGAAGGATGGTCATGATAGCTTAGAGTTCCTAGAAGGCTATTATGGTAGCTTCAATCCACTCAAATGAATTATTTTTTAGTAATGGTATCAGAAGGGCTGCTATGCGACCATAATTTCAAACAGAACGACTGTAGTATCCTATGAGCCCTAGGAATCCCCTTAACTATTTCATAGATCTAGGTAAGGGCTAATCAACATATGTTGGATTTTTTATAGGTCGGTTAAGACACCTTCGACTGATATTATGTGACCTAAATATGTTAACTTAGTTATAACAAATGACCATTTTTTAAAGTTAGCTACCAATTTATACTCAATTAGAGTTGAGAAAACTTACATGAGGCAGTTTATGTGGTTAGGCAGGGTTTGACTATAAATGAGAATGTCATCAAAGAAGACAAGTAGGAATCGACGTAGATATGCTCGAAATATTTCATTCATTAGGGATTGAAATGTTGATGGGGCATTAGATAACTTAAATGGCATTAAAAGAAATTCATAAATCCTATTATGCATTCTAGATATAGTTTTCTCAATGCATTGTTCATCTATACGAATCTGGTGGTGACCCAACTTTAAATCTACCTTGTTAAAAATTTAAGCTTGTCTTAACTTATCATTAACTGGGATTGGAAATTTGCTTGGTACTGTTAGTTTGTTCAAGGCGTGATAGTCTATACAAAACCTCCAATCCTATCTTTCTTCTGAGCAAGGAGAACTGAACTTGAAAACACACTTATATTGGGTCAAATGAGGCCAACAATTAATATTTTCCCTACTAATTTTTCTATTTCATTTTTTCTTGAATGGGGAATCTTATAAAGCCATAACTTAGGGGGTTGAGCACCTTCTATCAATTGAATCTTGTGATGCTAAGGGCTTTTTGGTGGTAGCTGTAACATCCAGAGATTAGAATGGTATTTTTAGGCCTTGAATCGTGGTTAAAAGAGAGATTTTTCAATCAAAGGTTAGCCTCAATGAGCTAGGAAGGTAGAATAGTCTTATTAGAGGCTTTATATATAGCTTGTGGAAGGAGCATGACCATGCATCTCTAGACACACGCTCGTGCGTCCCTTTCTTGTAATGCACGTTCGTGCATGCTTGCTGATATATAAGGTCAGATTTTCCTCCACCCATTTCAGTTAGTTTTCTCACCATTTTCCTTTTCTTTCTCTCTAGCTAACCCTAACCAATTGAGATAGAGATTAGTCAGCTTTTGGCAGCCAATCTAGCCAAGATTCAGCCAGTGATAGAGAGATTGAAGCCATTAGCAGCTCCAGGTAAGTATCCCCTTACCTCCTTCCTTGTTTCCATGGTTTTATTTCCTTAGATGAGTTTATTTAGCCATAAAATTATGTTTCTAGTTTAATAGCATGTTTATAAGATGATGATGATGAAATAGATAAGAGATTTAGAGATACAAGCATGCTTAGTTCCCTTGATGCATATGTGTGTGTATTTAAGGGCTTAGAAATATGTTAGTTTGATTTGGTTGTTATTGATGGGGGAAAATTAGTATATAATGATGTATTTTGCATGAATATATGTTAGAATAATTTTAGTTTAAGATTGATAAAGATTTGAGTTGAGATTGGTTGTGATTCTGTGTGTTTCAGCGATAGTTACCGAAACAGAGCAGGACGCATGCCTGTACAGTCTTGTTTTAGTAAGGTCATGGTTGTGTATACGAGCCATGCATGACTAAATTATAGTAAGGTCACGACTGTGTGCCTGAGGGTCACAATCGTACATTAGCAAAAGAGACGAACAAGTAAAATTTCCAGAACCAAGCACGACCAGGTTGCTCGACTGGCACACGACCAGACTGCACGACTGGCACATGACCTGTACACCTTGATGCACGTCTATGCGTTTGATAGTGTAAGCCTGTGCGCTTAGTGAAAATTAGAGATTTCCTTTCCATTCAGTAGAATATCAGTAATAAGGAAACCTATCAGGTATTCTAAGTAAAGTAAACAAAGAAACAATAAATTAAGAATAAGAATAAGCAGAAAAAAGAAAGAGACATAAACCTTTCTGATCAAAGAATAAAGAATAATAAAATAAAGTATCATTATAGTATCATTAAACCCAAACTCATATAAGCAAAAGAAACTCAACAATAGCCTATAACAACCTAAATAGACCACCAAATACGATAAGAAAATAGATGAAAACAGGAAAACAATTATAGAAACAGTAAAAAAACATACTAAACAGAAATCAGCAGATATTTAACAAAACACAGATTAGCTTACCCAGAATTTATTAATAAGTTTAATAAGTTACAGAAATAGTACACTAGTAAGAATACACAAAACATAAGTATAATAGATGTACATCTAATAGAATGTAATCAGAAGGAAAGAAATGATAAATTATCATGTATGATATGCATTACATGACATAACATGCCAACTCAGTATTTCAGAAAAAATGGATTAAGTGATCCATATGCATATGTTTTTAAAATAGAAAGACGATGATCTAAACTCATTTTAGGTGTGAATACGAGAAGACATCTGTGATTGCATGCCCGCCAGAGAGGGAGCTACCACTATATTTATTTACACTGCTGTGCAATCTGTACGCTCACTAGAGAAGGAGGTAGCATCAGATACGTTGGTCTGTAGTTGTACACCTATTAGAGAGGAAGCCAATGTCAGTGCATATGGATATATGCATTGGTATGCATTAGTTATCTGATTTCAGCCTACTGATCTAGTGTCAAAAAGTTAATGACTCACATGGTTAGGTACCAAAACCCTATATTCATCAGTTTGTGCAATATAGTAGGTATCTTTGGATACAGTTTATTCAGCTTTTTAATGTTTTTGGATCTTTGGATCCCAACAATATTTTTAGTAAGGCAGTTTTTAGAAAGATAATTTTAGTAAACAGGCCCAAGGGCCCATTTATTATTTTTAGCAATATTAGACATGATTTCAATATATTCCATATCATGTCATACATAACATAAAAGCAAGCAGATTAGAGAAACTATAATATTATATATATGTACCAGTAAGATGATCGAGAAACTATCAGATAAACTAACAATTAGTAAATATAGTCAGAATATGTAAAACCAAAAATATAAGTATGTATAGAATACCTTATGTACGACAAAGTCATAATAGTACAACAAATAAGAAACAAAACAATTATGAATCAGAATACCAACAGCAAGATAAGAAAGAAGTTAATCATGAATGATAAATAGAGAATAACTGAAACTAGCTACACGATATATGTTGTAAGCAAAAACCTGATAGAATTTAGTTAAGCTTTTCAGAGAACTTGAGAGCACTATAAATCTTAGAAAACAGATAGAAAATGGGATAATTGATATAATAAAGAAAAGATAACTAAGTGAGGTAGTTCCAACTAGAACCCTTTTCATACTTAGTCGTATACATATACTTGTATACATACTTATGACGAGGTGTGAAGCAGAATAGAAATAGTAAGATGAGCTAGAATAGAAAAAGAAGCTTACGTAATCTGTTAAGGATTAAGTTGAGTCTGCCAGCTCAATAGTGGACTAATAATAGGCTAAACAGAGTTTATTCGACTAGGCATGTAAGAAGATAAGAAGCTAGAATAGAGGGAAACCCATAACTAGATTAGAAGAAGCTATTAAGATATTAGAGAACTTAGTTAAGTCCATTAGCTTAGAGCCCACCCAAGGGTAGAGATAGGAGATACTTATTGAATGATTTGTCACTCATCCCCTATAGTTTTCTTTTTCTTACAAATTGAGTTGGGGAGCTAAGCTTGGATCGCTAGATGGCTGGAGATTGAGATATAGATTGAGCAAGTTCTTACTTGATGCTTTTAGTTTCATATATGTAAGTATATATGTATTCAATTTTCAATAAATAGTATGTTGGCTTCCATGCTTATATTGCTCATACATATAAGATGTATAGTATTATTTATATTTTCAGATACTAATTAATAGCAATAAAATATGAGTTTTATTCAAGATACTATACAGTGGGTTTTAGCATTCCACCTCATTTTATTTAAAAATTTTGCATAGTGCATAGTTTTTCAGAAAATAGTTTGTGTAGGACTCTTATTGTATATCCTAACAAAGACTTCATTTTTCAGTACAAAATAATACATTATTATTATTTTGATAATAAATATATATAATATAGTAACAGTAGCATATATAGTAGTGGGGTCCTACAGCAGCTTTGAGTGATTTTCAAAGAGATGCTTAAATTCCTTTAACAGAGGCAAAATACAATCATCATAGGGAGTGTCCACTACCTTTGCATTGATGTCCGTTCTAGCCATCTCAATCCAAAATCCATTAACACCCGATTGAATTGCTTTACATACCCTTTATAGCTTGTTTCCAATCACATTAACTTTATGTCCCCTTGTAAGGAGACTTGTTTCCCTTACTATTTAAATATCATCTTCTGAACCTTCCAATTGGAGCGTATTTCTCCTAATGTGGATAACCAAGCAACACCAAAAATAACATCAACATTCCCTAGTTTGAATGGGAAAAAAACTTGGATAATGGTAATAAGGGAATAGATAAGCTAGACATTTCAACATATGCTAGCACCTTGTACACTCTAGTCATTACCCAACATGACTTTCAAGTGCTTTTGTTGAATAGGTAGTTGTAGTTCTTTGACTAGTTCTAAGGAAATAAAATTGTGCGTAGTTCCATAATTTATCAAAGCAATTACCTCTCAGTTACTGATTTGGCCCTTTACCTTTATTGTCAAAAGGGAGTTGGTTCTTGCAACTAAATAATAGGAGAGTTCCACTATTAGATCCTCTATTTCAATTGGTTCATTTGATTTCATTTCTGGTGTATTACCTTCTATCATATTTGAACTCTCTTCTTGTCTATCTACTTCTAGCATTTCTTTTTCTTCTTCACCTCGTTCCCTTATCAACAAGACTTTCAATTGATGAAATGACATCT
Organism: Anacardium occidentale; assembly: GCA_026122585.1. NCBI lineage: Eukaryota > Viridiplantae > Streptophyta > Magnoliopsida > Sapindales > Anacardiaceae > Anacardium > Anacardium occidentale. The sequence continues at coordinate 12,743 of JAJEJH010000102.1, forward strand.
ATGATTTAGTTTGTACCTCTTGTCACATTTAAAATAAAGTCCTTAGTCAATCTTAGATTGAAACTCTATAGGTGAGAGACATCAATAGCCACTATTCTTCTTTGCCATATTGGAATCTTCATTATTTTGGGATGTAGGGATATGGGTAGGATTATGATATGTTCGGTGAATTAAGGAGTTTGTGTTTTGGTTAGAGTTATTGGGTTGGGGATTAGGCCAATGGGTAAACTAGGTTGATGAGTTAGTTATAATTGGGTTGTATGATTAGGAATGAAATTTTTTTTGGACCATGAGGCTATTAGGTTTGTGAATATTACTAAGGGCAGCATTTGGTGCCTCTACACTATAGGTTTGTTGCATCAGTTGCTCTAGGTTAGTGATCTATATTGGCAGCCCTTAATCTCTCTTCAATGGTGAACAAATAACATTCAAATGATGGTCCAAAAATCCAACAAAGATTAAGGCCAACCTCACATAAAAACAAGCAATTTTTCAAGTAAAAATAACTCCAAATTCAAGCACATTCAACTCCAAAATTAGTCACAACTTCAATTAACTTCCAGCATATCAATAGTTCACCCATTAATCCTTATTCATCCAATACATTGAAAGGTAGAAGATGATATTCAAGTTACAACACAAATGGAATACTTACTTGGACAGATAACTAGCAAGATGCTTTACTCAAGTCTAAAGGAAGAAGATCTACCAACTTGAGGTTGATTCAAGTTTAAAGAACCTTGGATGCAAGCTTAAAGAAAATTCCACCCACTTGTTTCCAAGCTCACCCACTTGAATCTCTACTACCAATTCTTTCTTGCAACAAGAATTGGATAAGGGAAAGAAATGGATACAAAGAACCAACAAGTTCTATGTCCCAAGCAAAAGCACAAAGCTTTAGGTTTTGATTTAAATATTCAAATCTAATTACAAAATGGGAAAAGTAGCCTTTATATAGGCTTTACAAACTAGGGTTAAAATAACCAAACTTTGGTTTACTTTACATCACATTACAAGTTATAGGAAATAAAATATAAGGCCAAAGACATAGCAAATAATTCACATAATTTCTAATTACATTACAAAATAAATCAAAATAAATATAAAAATGGAATAATCTTGGATGCAAGCATTTTCCTTGATTAATTTGTCTTGGGTTCAAATTTTCAAGTCGAATATTTGAATTCAATCCGAAAAGTCATTAGCATTCAAATTATCGTTGGAAATCATCAGAAATTCAAAATCCTCAAGGAGAATGCATTGGAGGAGTTCTGGAAGTTGAAACATGCCAAAATTGCTTGAAAAATACCAAAATTCCAAAAAGTGACAGAATCCAGATGCCGCGGCATGTAGTGCACAACGTCCAAGTGCGCACACGGGTGCGTGCGTAGGCAGGTGTGTGTGGGCGTGCAGGAGCTGGGCATACGGGCGTTGGGGCACTAAGGCACACACAGGTGTGCGTGAGTACACGCTCATGTGTGCGTAGTAAGGCAGCGTGTGGGCACGCACGCAAGTCAGGAGCGTAGCACTACGACGTTAGGCAGAGGAAATCTTTGTGTAGCCCATTTTCACTCGTTTCTTATCCGAATTGAGTCTCATTTTTTTTCTTTAGCTTCGTATGAAACCACTTGATGAATTTTGACTCTTTGGTTTGTCGTTTCTAAATTTTTTGAATTCCAAACATGATCTGAAGGCCTTGAGGAATATTATGCATAATAGTCTAGAAGACGTTGATATTATCATGCACGGTTGGAATTATGACTTTCAAAGGCACAGTTGGTCTTCTTTTCTGAGCATAGAAAACTAGAACACACTTTTGAAGGCTTAACATACAAATTGAGGGCGTCAAAAACTTGATTGTTGAAGTCACCTTCGGTTTCACACATGGAAGTAAATACGAATTCATATCATACTCCTATTGTTACAGAGGATTTGACCTCAAATCCAGACCTTCCACTTCACTCACCTAGCACATGCTATCAACACCTTGGGAAGTTTTCTCCTCAATCTTATTTTTGTTCTCACTTAAGACAATTTCCTTGGTTACAATTTTCCATTGGTTACCATCAAGGCAGGCTTAGGTAAAAATTCCCTCTTCAAGGTTTCCCAAGATTTGATCCTTTCCCTTCCTTCCGAGTCTCTTTGCTTCTTTAGGGTTTCCCACCATAGAGATAAAAAATGATGATCCTCAAGCCTTAAGATGACAACTTTGAACTTCTTCTCATCCGACCACTCCAAGAGCTCACACATCATCTCAAAATCATTCAACCAATGCAAGAGCTCCTTAGACCCCAACTTGTCAACCTTAGGCTCATCAATCTTTATTTCTTTTTTTTCACTCTCAATTTGATTGGCACACAAAGGTAAGCCCTTGGGTGGGCTTGGGGTCTTTGGTGATGGTTCAAGTGATAAAGGTACAAGGGTGATCTTTTTGTTGTGATTTTTGAAGGAATAGGTATTTGATATCTCATTATACATAACTTCTTTTTGAGATTGCCATGAACTTCCAAGTAGCAAATGACATCCATCCATTGGGAATACTTCACAAACAACTTTATCAACATATCTTTCTATAGAGAAGGATATGGCAACTCGTTTACGCATTAGCTTTGTCTTCCCATGTAATCCCAAAAAATAATCAATTGTTGAAAGTCCCAATTTCTCCACAAGGGTTGTTTAAGCCCTATTGGCACCAAATTTTTCATCAATAATAACCTCACAAACTTTTCCTTGGATGGTGCACTTTATATGGAATGGTTTTACACTTGCCATGGAGATATTTAGATAAGGGGAACAGACAACACACTAATAGGATGACATTAAAATCTGTGAACAGTATTTTCGAATAGTGAACAGTAAATCCAAAAATAGAATAGTGTTTTCAATTAGGGTTTGGGCTTGGAATAATTGTTTAGGCTAAGGTATGGAATTGGGTTAAGGTTTTGATGTTTATTTGGTCTTTGAGATAGAGATTGGGCTTTGTCTTGTGTTTGGGCTTAGGATTGGATAATAAGGGTAATATTGGAATATTAAAAAAGGTTAATTAAGTAATTTGGGATGAGGGTAAAATGGTAAATGACATAGGTAAGATAGTTAAGGGCTAATTATGGTGATTAGGGTTAGGGAAATGATAAAAGTGTTTAGGGAAATAATTAGTAGAAAGTGGTAAGGTGGCAATGAATTGGTAAGAACTAATGATGGTGTAAGGAAAAAAGGTCTTGTACTTGTTGCAAGAAAAGTGTGGGCTAAGTTGTAGTGCAATAAATTATGGCTAACTTTACAAGCAAGCATGCAAGGTAGGTTGACCAAAATTTATTCACAAGTTTTGCAATCTATCGGGTGAGCAAAGAAAAATTTGATTTTAGTAAAGGCTAGTGGAGTGTAGGATTAAACAAGAAGGACAACCAATTGATGACTACTCCTTCCTCTTTCTTTCATGCAAATTTTCCTCTCTCCTAACTCATTCAAACCCAGCCAACTCAGTATAAAATTTCTAGCAACAAATTTCTTTCCCCTAAGTGCAACCACAATCCTATAACATTTCAACGCAAATTTGTAAACCAAAACAACCCTAATCTTCCAACCAAAGCTCTGATACCAAATGATCAATAATGACAGCCATTAATCTCTCTTCAATGGTGAACAAATAACATTCAAATGATGGTCCAAAAATCCAACAAAGATTAAGGCCAACCTCACACAAAAACAAGCAAATTTTCAAGTAAAAATAACTCCAAATTCAAGCACATTCAACTCCAAAATTAGTCACAACTTCAATCAACTTCCAACATATCAATAGTTCACCCATTAATCCTCATTCATCCAATACATTGAAAGGTAGAAGATGATATTCAAGTTACAACACAAATGGAATACTTACTTGTAGAGATAACTAGCAAGATGCTTTACTCAAGTTTAAAGGAAGAAGATCCACCAACTTGAGGTTGATTCAAGTTTAAAGAACCTTAGATGCAAGCTTAAAGAAAATTCCACCCACTTGTTTCCAAGCTCACCCATTTGAATCTTCACCACCAATTCTTTCTTGCAACAAGAATTGGATAAAGGAAAGAAATGGATATAAAGAACCAACAAGTTCTATGTCCCAAGAAAAAACACAAAGCTTTGGGTTTTGATTTCAATATTCAAATCTAATTACAAAATGGAAAAAAGTTGCCTTTATATAGGTTTTACAAACTAGGGTTAAAGTAACCAAACTTTGGTTTACTTTACATCACATTACAAGTTATAGGAAATAAAATATAAGGCCAAGGACATAGCAAATAATTCACATAATTTCTAATTACATTACAAAATAAATCAGGAATAAATATAAAAATGGAATAATCTTGGATGCAAGCATTTTCCTTGATTAATTTGTCTTGGGTCTGAATTTTTGAGTTGAATATTTGAATTCAATCTGAAAAGTCGTTAGCATTCGAATTATCATTGAAAATCATCAGGAATTCAAAATCCTCAAAGAGAATGTATTGGAAGAGTTCTGGAAGCTGAAGCATGTCAAAATTGCTTGAAAAAGACCAAAATTCCAAAAAGTGGCAGAATCCAGATGTCGTGGCACCATGCCATGGCATGCAGTGCACAGCGCACAAGTGTGCACGCTGGTGCATGTGCAGGTAGATATGCGTATGGAACAGCCAAGCGCTGGACGTGATGGAGCTGGGTATGCAGGTGTTGGGGTGCTGGGGACGCGTGCAGGTGTGCATGAGTGCACGCTTGCGTACGTAGCAAGGCAGCGTGCAGGCGCACGTGCGCACGCAAGTTAGGAGCACAGCACTGCGACGCCATGCAAGGTAAATCTTCGCACAGCCCGTTTTCACTCGTTTCCTATCCGAATTGAGTCCTGTTTTTTTTCATAGCTTCCTTTGAAGCCACTTGATGAATTTTGACTCTTTGGTGTGCCGTTTCTAAATCTTTTGAACTCCAAACATGATCCGAAGACCTTGAGGAATATTATGCATAATAGTTTGGAAGACGTTGGTATTATCGTGCATGGTTGGAATTATGACGTTTAGAGGCATAGTTGGTCTTCTTTTCTCAGCATAGAAAATTGGAATGCACTTTTGAAGGCTTGACATACAAATTGAGGGCGTCGAAAACTTGATTGTTGAAGTCACCTTTGGTTTCACACATGGAAGCAAATACGGATTCATATTAGTTAGGTGGTCTAAATAACCTGACTTTTGCCTGAAGCTTCTCTACTATACCTGCCATGAATACTCCCTTAAGCCATTCTTCTACTGTCTTTGGAACTCTTGTTGCCAGTTTTTCGAATTCCTTTTGGTAACTACTCATTGAACCCGAATGGTGCAATGTAACGAGTTCCTCAATTGGTGTTTTCAGTTATGCCAGTCCAAATCTTTTCAAAACCTCCTCCTTAATGTCTTTTTAACTGGTGAATGGTCTTTAGAGTTCTATGAATTGGAACCAACCTAGAGTTGCACCTTCAAATCAAGTCAGCGAGGAAATGACCTGTTCAGTCTCTGTATATCCATTAATTAGAAAATAACATTCGATTTGAGCTAGCCATCCCATGGGGTCTTCGCTAGAAAACACTAGAATCTCCATCCTTTATGGAATATTGTCTTGATGATGGTGTCCCATCTCCTTAAGCAATGAAGCAAAGACAACCAACTTAAAAGGTTTCTCTTGTCACTAGTGTTGAGCCAAAGAGCAATGGTGATATGTGAGGTGAGGGATGAGTATAGGTTTCACCTGAGGGTCAAAGGCAGTGAGCGAGGGTCGGATTTGACTAATTTAGCTGATGGGGTGGCCTGGGTATCATGAATCTAAGGGGGGGGGGGGGTGAAGAGGGGGGGTTGGCTAGTTGAAATACTTAGTTGTGGGTGGTGAGGGTATGTCAATGATGAATAAGTGTAGTTGGAGGAAAGTTTGGGTGGTATAGACACATGAACTTTAGTCGAGCTAGGTATGGGTATGGAGTTGATTTGGGTTTGTGAATAGGAAGTAGGGCTGGATACGAAGTGAACCAAATACAAACACAAGCATGTTTGTGTTCGGTCTTTTAGCTATGCTGGTTTCATTTGCATTCGATTTGTATTCGACGAATAGGTATAGAGGGTGTTTAGTGTTTGTGTTCGTGCGAGCACAGTGGGTATGGGTTCGTTCATTACTAGTGAAAGGAACAAACATGTTCGTGATTATAAACGAAAGAACATGTTCGTTTGGCCCAAAAATTAAAATTGGCAATTCCAAGTAACTGAACAATTTGAGATCGCACAGATTGCAATTTTTTGATAATTTTGTGAATTTTGTTAATAGGAAATTGAGGTAAGTAATTTAGGAAAGAAAACTAACTTATTAAATCTTTGCAACGATAGCTTCATTAATGTGAACTCAACTGTGTAACTATAAGCACCCAAAAATGGCTTTCCCGCTGTTGATAAATTAAAAAAAAAAAAAAAAAAAGTGGTGGATTTTTTAAGTTAAAATCACTCCAATGGTAGTGTGCAACATATGCATTATAGACAAAAAACGATTCTCCAGTTACAAGTTACTAAGAACACAGAAGCCCTAATTGTTCCAACAGCAACAAGAGCAGCTTTGCCTTTTGTCATAAATTGTTCAATAGTTTCTGGTTTTCAGATAAACGTCCAGGTCGTACAACTGGCAGATCATCCTGAAAATGGAACCTCAGTTACTTCCCCACAATATCTAGCTTAATTTCTTATTTCTTTTTTGTTCATCACTCGATTTCTTGCCGTCCCACTTCTTGATGTAGTTGAAACTGTATGTAGCCATCACTTCTGCAATTGAAACACCTCCGATGGCTTTAATACAGAATATTTCAAACCCCCTTTCAGGGATTTCTGAAAAAGCTTATGGTTTGCAAAACATGTCATGATCTCGTCACTCAACTCTATTATTTCACTGAAGTATGCCTCAACTTCCTCCTGCACATTCTGTTTATCACCAACTTCATCGACATCTTGAATCAAAGCTCTGCTTTTCTCAGTAGCATGTTACTTAAAATACCCGCCATTAGCTCCCATATGCTCAAGGAATGAACATCCAGGGAAGATCCTGACTTTTTTTTTTTTTGAAGAGTGCTGGACACCCAGATTTGTCATTGTCAATGAGCTGATTGTAATGAACTTCCAAAAGCTCACAGTAGATGCTCTCAATCAACTTTATCTCCAGCTCGAATGCAAGTAACGAATAACCCTGTCTTTTTCTTTCTTCAAGCACTCCACCTTATTGGATAGTCTGAACTCGAGTCCTCCGCAATCCAGCTTGAAGCCTTATGAGAATAAAAGTTTCCTGCAACTTTGACTTACCGTTCAGTTCTCATTACCGTGTCTTAAAAAAAAGTATCCTCTGTTAAGAAAATCAGTAGCAGTCAAGGATAACAAAACCTAAGCACTACAATATTGTTGATAGTGTTATTATGATAATAGTATAAAATCAGTGTTTTTTGATTTGATTTCAAGGCATACTCCTCAGCTGTCAACCTAGAAGACTTTAAAGGAAAAAACTGATCACTTCACAGCTGGTTACACTACATCAAAAGACCAAAGGTATAGTTGTCACTCAAACTTCAGCAATAATTAACTCATAAACGAGAATTCGCAGGTCAAAATCAAAAGCAGCACAACTCTATCATATACACCGCCTATTTACATCATTGTAAAAGTATACTGAATGTGCCTCATGTGAACAAGTTTTTGTGCCCTCCATCGGTACGCTGACAGAGCTGATTGTATTTGTATGTGTGCCACTATTTAGAAAAAGAATAAAAGCATTTCAGAAGTCATATACAGGTTTAGTAACCCTTAGGTTTAATCTCTGAACCTTAAGATAAAGAACAGAAATTTAAAAAATTATTAAATCCAAATAAGTTGAGGTTTCACAAAACTAAATTTGAGCAGCAAGTTTGGCATTTTTGAAGGCAAATAAGATAAAACAAAAGGATTTCAGGATATGGATGGCTCCATCTAAAGAAAATTCAATAGAGCAGTCCAAAACTATTTTCTGCTTCCCAAATTTTAACAAAGCTAAATTTGCAGGCTTCTTTCATTACTGTTATACCACTTTTAATTAAACGCTTCACAAGCCCTGCTAATAGCAGAGTAGTGGAATCAGCCAAAATGAGATGATTACTTGAGGAAATTATTCTTCAGGTTTCAAAAGTGACTACACAAACCTACTGACTAATTTCATTTAGTTGAATAAAAAAATTATTAACTGAAAAATTCATGGAAAGCAAAACTAAATATCTGGAAAAGTCAAAAAAAACACCTGAATTAGTTCAGTTCTACCAAACCTAGAACAGGATCCTCACAAAAAGATAACTGGTTGAAGTAACTGATCAATAATGCCAATGTGATTTCATGTCTTCGATGATACCAAACCCCCTACCACCTTATGCTATTGAATAATCTAAATGCAATTTCAAACCTTGCAAAAACAATCAATCCTCCGCCAAGTAAATCTCCTCAATCTCATTCTCAGTCTGCAACAATTGAAGAAAAAATAATTGGTTTAATTAGTTTATCCAATAAGCAGTAAAATCCATATTATAAATTAAACCACTTGATAAGGAATTGTTAAAATTTGACATACCTTAGTGGATTTTATAATGTGATGCATGACTTTGATCCAATCACTACCATATATAAGCATACTTATAGTTTTTAGTTATAAAGATGCCCTATATGGATTAATAACACTACCACCAACACTGAAAGTGTTTTCTAAAATGACTAAGGAGATTAGAATTGTTAGAATTTCCAAAGCTATACGAGACAAGATTGGGTATCAATGCTAGTTAAGTTGCCACCATGCCAAAACATTGAAATTTCTTAAAGCTTTCTTAAGTCTATCTTTAAGATATATATCCAATTCTGATTTATCAAGCATAACTTGTTTGGTAACATCCTAGGGTTAGAAATGAGAATATATCGTATAATTAGAGTTGAGAGAGTTCAGGGGTGAAATAGGCAATTTTCAAAGTTTGGGTGGCATGTGAGTGAATCTTGATGAGAGGCTTATTTATGCAAAGCATGGGAAAATGGCTTTATTCCATTTTTCCAGTCATGCACGACCGTGCATCATGAGACACATGACCGTGCATGCCTAGTGTTTCACCTGCCATCCTTTAAGTTGATCTTATCTTTTTCTTCTACCTATTTTCTCCTAAAATTTCCTTCATTTTCTAGAGATTTCTAACTTTACAAAAAAGGAGCAACTTCCAATGATTCCCAATCCAGCTAAAGAGTAAGAGTTTCTTTGAGAGATAAGCTTGGTTAGCTATGGCTAGAGGCGATAAGTGTTTCTTGCCTCTCTCTCTTTCTTTTCCTTGACATGTATGATGCTTCTTTTGGTTGAGTTGAGATTGATTTTAGAATGCTTGTGATTTCCCTTGCATGATTGATGGTATAGATTTGATAATGACGATATATATATATATATATATGGGTGGTGTGTTTGTTGATATGTATGGGTATATATGATTTTAAGATGTTGAGATGATTGAATGTGAGTATTGGTGTTATGGGTGGAATAAGCATGTGTTCATGAAGTGTTTTGAGTGTAGAAATTGATTGATTTGCTTTTGGCTTGAAAATGGATAGGAATAAGCACGATCAACCATAACCATGTTAAAGTAGAGTGAGACGCATACCCATACGCCCCCAAAGTGCACACCTATACAATCATGCTTTGCATGGTCATGATCGTGTTCACGATCTCACACACGACCTAATTATGCAATTTCATGACCGTGTATGAAAATGTCATGGTCGTACACCCACATGAAATGAGAATTAAGCTAAAATCATAGAAGCACACATGACCAGGACACACAATTGGCACATGACCCATGTAGGTTTATGCATGTCCGTGCATTAGGCATAAATGAGAAATTTAGTTTAAAACAAGCATAAAACATAGTAAAATCAGGATAATTTCTGTAGCTCAATATAATAATACCAGATAAACATACATGATACATGATATGCATACCATGACATGACATGCCATACAGTGTTTTTAGAAAAGGATCTAAGAATCCAAATGTATGTTTTCAATTAGAAAAGTATGATATTTCAAACATCCTTTTAGGGGTGAATACGAGGGGGTACTTGTGAGTTTCACACACCCATAAGTTAAGGGAACCTGTATCAGGGTTTACAACCATACTAGCCACTATATATAGGCATATGTTAGTGTATATTCAGTTAGTAGCTTAGGGTTCGATGATCATTATTCAGTGCAGATGCAATTTTTAGATTCAGTGGTGACATGTGTATTAGACAGCTTCTATCCACGTGACAACATATGAAACTTACATGGCTAGAGTGTCAAATCCTTGTATTCATCAGTCTAATCAGCACAACAGTTGTTTTCAGTTATAAAGAGATATTTTAGATTTTAGTATTTTATTTCAGCATGACAGATATTTCAGGATCTTAAGCCTAAGGGTTCAGTTATTACTTTTAGCATGTTATTTCCATATGGCATACACATAATAACATGACTAAGCATATGTATAATCAATAAGAAACTGTGAATAGTATACACTCAAAATATATAATAGTCACGTGATGAAACACGAATAATAAAATATGAACTTCAGAACTGTACTCGAGATAACCAGTTTGATTTGGTTACAGTATTATCCTCAAGGTAGGATTGCTATTGGGTTAGAGATAGGAAACACTTACTGGGTGACTTTATCATTCATTCCCTACTTTCTTTTCTCTTGTAGGTCAGTTTCGTAGGGGTTGAGAGGGATCTAACGTCAGTTTTGTAGCATGCATATAGTTTTCATGCTTCTATTGTTTTATACTTACATATAGATGTACAATATATGTACATGTGTACAAGCATAACTACTTTGTATGAGTTTTTCAGTATATAAAAGCTATTTTTGGGCATTACAAACTTATTCACACTACGTGATTTTCGTTACCATGTTTCAGCTCAGTAATTAGGTATTATTGTTGTATATTATTACATTTATTAATTACTTTATCTATAAACAAAGAAAAATAAATAAATATATATTATTAATACTTTATATTAAGAGTATGTATAGTAATATACAGCAGGAGTGCTTACATGTTTCATCTTCATCTTCTTCAAATGTCAATCCTGCCATAAAAGCGCTTCTTACAATCATTGGAGGTCAATGATGTCCTGCTTCTTAGAATGGTTAGTTAATAAGAATAATGTAAAAATATTTATATTAGAATAAATAATTTAGTTTGGAATACAGTTACAATTTACTAATTTTAATTGAGTTTGAGGGACAATGGTTGGATTTTCTTGATAAATAATGTCTTTGTATTCATCATAAAAAGCATAAAGCTTTTTTCAGACATTATTAATCTCCTCCCTCATTTGATGCTCTCCATATATCAATAGGAAAACATATTGTATAAACTCAAATTTAAACCTGCAATAAAAGTGTAAACAGTTATTAAAAGGTTTAGAATAGCTTAGTTTAGAAGTTTACAAAACTTACCTTAGGTCGAGTGTGTTGGTAAGTAACATGAGTAAGTTCACATATCTCTAGTATTTGTTGAATTTTGATTTCATGTTGGCTACCATGAGAGCCATATCAGTATTCAAATCAAACTCTCTAACGTTCAATATTTTTGTTATTTTAAATACTTCAAGCAAATATAAATTTGCAGTCGGGTACTGAGTCCCTAAAACAATTTTTATAAATAATTGAAAATGCTAAAAAAATCACATATACAATCTACCCTATCCTACTTTTACGGAGAAGGACAAAATTTTAAGAATGCTCTATTATTGTAGGCATGCCATGGGGAAACTTCCTAGAAACTCAAAGCAACCCTCAACATTTGGTACGTGGCGTTCCATTGGGTTGGACAATCAAGAATTAATTTTCTTTATTATACGTCACATATTTGACAACTACAGATGAAGATCTTCTGCCTCGCTTCACTCACCCACATATACTTCACACTATCTCTTATTTTGTCTATGATATCGTTGATTACACCTATGACGTCTTGTACAAGAAGGTTAACGATGTAGGCTGTGTAGCGAACTTGGAAGAGTTAACCACCAACCACTAATAACTGCTCCATGTCAAATTTATTCTTTCAACGACATTATGCATGTATAATTGGTTTTAGCATTGTTAATAGTGATGGTGTACACTTACATATTTAATTTAATTTTAAACCACATACAAACAACTAATTAGAAAACAAAAACAATAAAATATTAGGCAAATATGAAGTTCAAATATTATATTGCATAATTGTATTACATCTTTTGTATTCCCCATTCAGTGAAACAGTAATACAATGCTGTCACAATGTTTCTTCTTGCTCTAAGAGGAGACATATATACAAAGCTCAATATTCACTTTTATAAGGTCCATGTCTTTATGTCCACCTAAGTTACTACCATGTGTTCCAGATTTTACGCATCCAACTTCCACATTTTAGTTGTCAAACTTATTTTGTAGAGGTGATCCATCTCTTTCTTAATTGTTTTTGTGTTTGCCTGGACAACTCGTTCATAATCAACCTTTACTTACTTTTGACTGATTTTTTTTTTGTACAACAGTTACAAGATGAAGCAAAAGAAACTAAGCACTGGATTCTTAACAAAATTGAAAGGCAACTTAGTAGCCAAAAACAAATGTGCGATTGCCTTTTTAACCTGCAAACATAAATTAATATTTTAATAAGTTAAATAAAATTTCCTTACAAAATTTTATTGAAAATTGCTTACTTTAGTATGCTCATATTTTTTGATAAGGAGTGCACTTGTCACAGAGGCACTTTTATGAGATTCAACAATCGTATATCCCAATATTGTTTACCTCTTAGGGAGAGTCTCTCTACCTAATACTTTCTATCTTAAGAGACATTATTCTATATGTCTCGTAAGGTGTGTGGTTGTATAGGTTGATTGAAGCTTCAACTTCTTTTCATATAACTTACAAATTGTATACCATGCATCTCTTATGGTAACTGTCTTCTTCTCAAGAAAGCATTTCTAAACAACCGATGTATTTTGTTTTTTGGTAATAGGATAACGGTGGTGGGGGAAGAAAATGAGATATCCAATGTTTGCTCAACATAGGCCTCTCCCTCATTTTCTTCATTAGAGTCAGACAGGTTAAAATTTTTAACAACTGTCATGTCCACTTTGATGTTGTCTAATAGATCATAGGATGGTTTAAGTGTAGGTTAAGCTACTTCATATGGCCTTGATAACCTAGAAGCTACGTTATTTCTACTAATTAGACAGCTAGGACCCGATCTTGATATTTTTCATCGATCCATAATCAGTAAAAGAGTTTAAGGAAAAATTTAAATGGTGAGAAACATGAGAAACCTATGATAGTATTAAAGAGAAACCAATCAACCTTTACCCAAGAAGAACAATGAAAAAAATTTAATTGGTAAGAAACATAGGAAACCTACAACAATACTATTGTGGCAATAATGTCACTGTTTTCTTTACCAAGAATAATCAAAGCTCTAGAAGGTCAAAACATTTAGAGGTTAAATACTTCAGTGTGAGAAATTTTATGAAGGAAGGAGATTGTGGTTGAACACATTTGTAACGTCTTGAGGTTAGAATGGTCTTTCTAGGCCTTGAATCGGGGTTAAAGAGAGATTCTTCAGTTAAAATCAATTTCAATGAGTTAGGAAGGTAGAATAGTCTTTTTAAAGGCTTTATATGCAGCTTATGGAAGGAGCATGACCGTGTGTCTCTAGACATATGCCTGTGTGTCCCTTTCTATTCATTCATGCCTGTGCATCTTGCCACATGCCCGTGTATGCCTTCGGATATATAAAGTCAGATTTTTCCCTATGCTAGTTTCAACCAGCTTCTTACCTATTTTTCCTTTTTTTTCTCTCTAACTAACCCTAATCAAATTAAAAGGGAGATTAGCAGCCAATCCAGTTAAGATTAAGCCAATAATAGAGAGATTGAAATCATTAACAGCTCGAGGTAAGTATTTCCTTGCCTCTTTCTCTATTTCCATGGTTTATATTTTCTTAGATAAGTTTATTCAGCTATAAAAGCATGTTTCCAATTCACTAGCATGTTTATGAAATGATGAAATAGATGAGAGATTTAAGAATAGAAGCATGCTTAGTTCTTTTGATGCGATATATGCGTATTGAAGGTGTAGAAAGATATTAGTTTGATTTGACTATTATTGATAAGGAAAATGTGTTTATAGAAGTGTATTTAGCATAAATACATGTTATAATATGTTTAATTAAAGATTGATAGAGATTTGAGTTAAGATTAGTGGTGATTCTACATGTTACGGCCATAAGTGTCGAAACAGAGCATGATCCACACCCGTATGATCGAGGACGTACGCCCATACAGTCTTATTTTAGTAGGGTCACAGTCATGTATGCAAGCCATGCATGATTGAATTTCAGTAGGGTCACAAGCCTTAGGGTCATGGTCGTGCATGAGTAATAGAGAAAAATAAATAGGAATTCCAGAACCTAGCATAGTTGGGCTGGATGCATGACTTGTTTCATGCATGCCCGTGTGTCTAATAGTGCATGCCCGTGCATCTAGTGAAAATTAGAGATTTTCTTCCCTTTCAACAAAATATCAGTACTAAGAGAACATATCTTATATTGTACATGAAATAAGAGAAGAAACAATAGATTAAGAATAATAATAAGCATAAAAATGGAAGAGACATAAAAAATCCATAGTTATAACTAAAAGAAACTTAATGGTAGTCTAGAAACAACCTAAGTAACTAACAAAATACGATCATAAAATAGATGAGCACAAGAAGTCAGTTGTAGAAGCAGTAAAGAAGTATACAGAACAAAAACTAATAAATATACAACAGAACTCAGAATAGTCTACATATAACTTATTAATAAGCTTAATAAGTTACAAAAACAACCTAACGATAAGAATGCCTGAAACAGAACTATAATATATGTACATCTAAATAGAAAGTAATCAGAAGGAAAGAAATGAACTATCATGCATGATATGCATTACATGACATGGTATCCCAACTCAGTGTTTTTACAAAAATGATCAAGAGATTTATATGCATATGTTTTAAAGTAGAAAAATGATGATTCGAACATCATTTTAGGGGTGGATACGAGGGGGCATCTGTGAGTTACACGCTTATTACAAAGGGAGCCAATGTTATATTTATATATGCTAGTGTACAATCTGTATGCCCACTAGAGAGGGAGCCAACATCAAATACGTTGGTGTGCTAATGTACGCCCACTAGAGAGAGAGAGAGTCAGTGTCAAAGCATATTGATATATGTGTTGGTGTGCATCAATTAACTGATTTCAGCCTACTGGTCTAGTTATAAGAAACTGATGACTCACATGGTCAGGTGTTGAATCCTTATATTCATCAGTCTGGCTAACACAATAAATATTTTCAGATACAGTTTTATTGAGCTTTTCAGTCTTTTAAGATCTTCAGATCTCAATAGTATTCTTAGTAAAATAGTTTTCAGAAACATGTTTTTAGTAAACAAGCCCAAGGGTCAAGCTATGATTTTTAGTATCATTAGAAATGATTTCAAGATACTTCATATCATGTCATATATAGCATAAAAGCAAGCAGAACAGAGAAACTATCATACAAACTAGTAACTAGCAAATACAGTTAGAACATATACAACCAGAACTATAAGTATGTACAGAATACCTAATGCATGACATAATAAGCCATAATAGAATAGCAAAGGGGAAATAGAGGAATTATAAATTAGAATACAAACAACAATATAAGACAAAAGTAAATCAGGTATTTTAAATAGAAAATAACATAAATTTTTTAGCATGATATACATTGTAAGCAAGAAACCTAAAAGAATTCAATTAAGATCTTTAGAGAACTCAATAGTACTCTAAATCCCAAAAAATCAAAAAAAGAGAACAAAATAATAGGTATCAAAAGAGAACTTAGTAAGTTGAGTTGCATCGCTCAAATTCCTCTTCATACTGGGTTGTCTACATATACTCATGTACATATTTACAACACAGCATGAGACAGTGTTCGAACAGTAAGTCAAGTTAGAGAGGAATATGTTATGAGTTCAGTAATAAGTTAAGCTAGAATAGAAGAAGCTATTAGGCTATCAAAGAATTTAGTTAAGTTCATCAGCTTAGTAGCTAGCCACTTGTATTAGATCAGTTTAATGTCTACCTAAGGGTAGAGTTGGGAGATGTTTACTGAGTGATTTGTCACTTATCCCCTGTAGTTTCCTTTTTCTTATAGGCTGAGTTAGGGAGTTGAACTTAGAGTGCAAGATGGCTAGAGAGTGGGATACAGCTTGAGTGGGTTCTTACCCGAGTTTTTAGTTTTATATATGTATGTATATATATATGTATTCGGTTTTCAGTAGATAACATGTTGGCTCGTATGCTTATATCGCTCATGCATATAGGATGTATAGTGTCATTAATGTTCTCAGATATTAATTATTAATAATAAAATATGAGTTTTTATTTAGGATATTGTACAAATGGTTTTCTTTAGCATACCATCACATCCTTTTTTTTGCAAAGCGCATGGTTTTAGTTAGACGAGTGGTAAGATCCTTACTATATATACTAATAAAGACTTTTTTCCCAATACAACATAATAAATTATTATTATTTTGATACTAAATACATATAATATAGTAACAATAATACATACAATAGTGGGGTCCTACAACATTAGTACAAATTCCATGATAGCTAATCCGTTGACTAAAAGACTGAGACTAATGATTTTTCAACAACATGTTGATAATAAGTGGATCTTATAATCTTTTGATGTACTTGATTAGTGGGATTCATTTAATATGTTATGTGTTAATCTTATATTACTGTAGACACCCCATTTTTGACCCAACAGGGTCACTCCCGATGATGAAAAACCTGGATGTTGACGTAGAATTTTGAGATGTTGAGCCGAGGATAGATGAGTAAAAAAAGAAAAAAAAATGTTTATTTTAAGTTATTTTTATAAAAAAAAAAAAAAAAAAGAAGAAGAAAAAAAAACCCAAACCCATGCAGCCAGCCCAAGTCAAAAAGGGAGAAAGAAAAAAGAAAAAAAAAAGGACGCCCAGCGCGCGCGGCCCACGCCTGAGGGCCAAGGCCTGGCCTGCAGCCCGCGCGCGTGGCTCAGATACGCGTGCGAGTTCCCCGCACGCCCCTCTGCCTTGGCGTGCACGGCTCTCCCTCTTCTGTCCAGCCCAGCGCGCCGCACTCTGGCTGTGCGTGCGCATGGCCTTCTGATTTTTTGGGCAGGCTGTCATTGCTCTTTACATTTTCCAAAGTATAAAAAGCTGCATTTATTTGGAAAATGAAATTTTCAGGGAGCTTTAGGAAGAGAAATTGGGAACGGCTGGGGAGACGGCCGAGAGAAAAATACAGAGAAGGGGAAGGAAAAAAAAAAAAAAAAAAAGATTTCGAAAAAATTTAACACATTCGAAAACCAATTTCTGTGCTCTGTAATCCTCGATTCAGTATTGATAAACACCGAATCAACTATTTTCAGGTACGCCCTTGAGGGGGATTTGTTTGTAAATAATTTATTTGTTTATTATTTCATGTATATAAAATATTATGTTACATGTAAATATCATTCGCATAATCCGTAGGAACAATTTGTGTATTATATTTTATTTAGATATGTTAATATTTTGTATTCATCTTTTTTGTTGTGTTTTCCTTGCGTATGTAAATATTTTACATGTATATTTCATTTATTTATTTTTATTTCGTATTCATATTTTACATGTTTTATACTTTTTTTTGTACTATAATTTTACGTATATTTCGTGCTCGATTTGTTTCGTATATTGATATTTTTTTTTTTATATGTATTATGTATTTTATTGTATTAGTATTCTTTATTTTATATGCTGTTTACATGTATATTGTGTTGTATTGTATGTACATGTATAAGTATATTGTGGATCCTGCATATATTCTGTGTACATTCGTATGTATTGCATATATATATTTGTTGCGTATGCGTTGGACGGGGGAGACTGGCCGCCCTGAGGGCAGTAGGTAGCCACGTTATTCCCCCCTCCCAGGTTCAAATCGCGCTGCTGGGGCAAAGCTGTTTTTTTTAATGCTGTGTGTCTGTGCATATTGTACATATAAAAGTTTGCGTCCATGATGACTGAAATTGGCTGTTGCCTTGGTGGGGAAAGGCGGAAAGTTTAGTCTGTTGGGTGCTGGGTTCGAATAGCGGCAGAGGGGGAATTTGGTTATTTTTTCCGTACTGTGCATGTGTGTATATATTATTGGGTTGGGCTGCATGCTGCTTATTCTCTTGGGCGGGCTGGCTGGGCTGCATTTTATTTATTAGATGGGCTGCTGTGCATGTGTTTATGTATATGTTATTGGGTTCTGGTTGGGCTGGCATGCTGTCAATTTCCATTGGGCGGGCTGCACTTTGCTCATTTCTTTAAGTGGGCTGCATTTTGTTTATTCCTTGGGTGGGCTAGGTATTTAATTATGGATTTTATTTTTGTTCTTATTTCATAATTGTAATTTGCTTCCTAACGAAATTTTATTTTGTAGGGATTATTCATTTATTTTATTATTTAATAATCTGTTTCTGTAGGATTTATTTGTTTATTGGATTGACTAATAAATTTGTTTTGCAGGATTTATTTATTCATTTTAGGCTTGTTTAGGGTTAGATCAAATGTATAGGGGTGTATGGAAAGAGGTTATAATTTTTAATTATTTTTTCTTTCAAATTTTACTATTTTCACGGATGAATGTAATTTATTATATATGTATGATTATTATGCATCGTGTGATAATCTGAAACTTAATTAAACTTGGTAATACGCTTAACGAACGAACTACAAAAGTGGAGACCGGCTTTCACGCCGGGCGGCATGGGTGCCTAACACCTTCCCATCGTCGTACCTGACTCTCCGAACCCAACCCATTGGACAAGTGAGGGGTAGTTGGGTCTTTTGCAAGGGATCCATAAATCGTCCATCCTCACCGATGTGTACTTTCTCGGGGTTACTCCCGGGTGGCGACTCCATAGACTCCGTAGCGGGTCACAAACCCATTATGCGCTCCTCTTGACCACGGCTAGGGTGGTTAAACAAGAATGGCAAGTCTGTCCTGGCTCGGCGCGGCAAAAACCGGCGCCACAATTACTATTTGTTTCCCTCATTGATTGATAATTTGCTGTTATATATATCATGCATGGTTTGTCAACAATTTATTATTCTATTGTATATGAATTATCAGACATTTATTTATAATGGCTGGTTGTTGATATAAATTCTATTTATAATTTGACCTAGGCTTTGTATGGTTCATTCTCTTATTAAAGAAGAAAATGTACAGGTATCAATTTGGCCAATATGCATGGACTCATCTGATTCTAATTGTGGTCTTTACACAATCTTCCTTTACAGTGGCCAACATTTTAAGGGAATAATCTGGTAACCACATTTCTTTAAGTGAATTGTATCAGCCTAACTCATGTTTCTATATTCTGATTCAATTTCACTGGATTGTTTTTTCTTTTGGAATGCTTAAATTTGAATAATATGGAATTGTTTAATTTGACATTTGATATATGATATATGCTACCTTCATATAAGTATATTTTTACTTGCTCTCCATGTGTCACGTAATACAAAATTATCAACTGGTTGGCTGTAATATGATGCACGCCTATTATTTACGTCGGAGGCTTTTAATTTATCTAAATGGGTTCATCAATGGGTGAGTAGGCTCTTAATTTATGTGCACTAGAGTTTCGTTTAACGAATCAAGTTTATTTTGTTATTTCTTTTTCCTTGTTGGGGAGTATTACTACATCAGTGTTCTTGCTTAATGTTAAGTAGATGTTTGTGCTTGATATAAGATATTGACCATAATTTATGTGTGATCATGGACGATTCTTCTTGAATTGATTGTGTGTTGGTATAAACTATTTTTTTCTAGTTAAGTATTTGGTAGTATCTTTTCATCTTGATTTCAAAATGTATCTATCGCTTTTGAGTTACATATTGCTTTGTCAACATAATCATGTTAACCTTTTATGAATTGTTCTTAGTTTAATTGTACTATTACAATATTATAGGTGTTTTCACCTGTGATACTGAATTTATTTTCCCAAATTATATTACTTACATTGATGTTTGGCATGCCAGTGAGCCAATGGACCATTTTACTCCCAGTTTCAATAGCAAATCTATATTATATATTCAGATAAAGCATTCTTGTAACACAATAAACTTTTTTGGTGATTTGAAGAATAATTTTCATCTTAATATTTAATATAGATTGAAGTGTCCTATAGTCAACTTTAGTAGGAAGTTAAACAACATATATAACATACACGTGAAAATGTTGAGTTTCTTATCTGATTGTCTTATTTAAAATGTTATATAATTTTGTATGAATGTTGTGGTTTTATTTGTATCATACATGAGAAAATGGCATGCACTTAATTCCAACACTCATAATCTATCAATCAAAATTTTCAAGAAGGTTTTGACAAATCAAACAGAGAGTTCTGCAAACAAACTTAGATTACTATCTAACCATAATGAAATTTACATAACAATTGTTATATTAACAGTTTGAATAGAAATTTAAAAGCCTCAATTTAGAATTAGAAGTGAGAATAGAAACCTTAACCTCAATGGCTTAATTATGCACACTAGTAGGAGTAACATAACTTCTTTATTGACTTGAATAGCTGAATTAGTGGGACGAATAGAGGAAGGATTAATAAAGTCACAAGATGGATAGGATAGGACAAGACAAGATGGGATGGGATGAGTATGTATCAAAATTTGAGGAAGACAGATGGCTATTTGTTTGGAAAACATAGACGTGATACGTGGAGTTGGGTTGGGTACCGTTTACGTCCAGAAAAAATAATGTCGTTTTGTCTTTTAAACAAATGGTAGCATTTTGTCCTTTAAACAAAATGACAATGTCCCATCCATCAAATGAACAGTTCGGTTTACAATGAACTATTTGTTCCACTCGGTTCGGGTTTATATTTGTTTTATCAAATACTTGATACAAATGTTTGTATTGAAGTTCGATCCACTTGGTGTCTATCTTGTTTTGTTGGCGAACGAAGCGACCTCAAAAGTGAGTCTAAACATGTTCGTTTCCTATCTAGTCCTAAAGGGAAGGGGTCAACTGTAATTTCTAAATGTGTTAGTGTTAGTGTTTGGTTTATGGTGGTTAATGGCAAGAGGTGATTTGTCTTTATAAATTTGCACTTGGATTCTCTGTTTATGTAGTTCCTAATTTCAGGCTAAATTTCGTTGATATACTCCCTCTAATGGGCAACACTCTTGTCGATGTTTTTAGAGAGTTCATCAAATCGAGGGTTGCTCTCCACCTCTGTGGTTAGCTCGTCAAGTCAGGCACCTAGAATGATCATCTGCTCTACCATTCCCCAATGGTTTTGCTCATGACCATTCCCTAGTATTGTGCTTTGATACCAATTTGGTATGTACTTAGATGATGGTCGAATACACTTGTATATAGTACTATTGCAAATCTCCCTCTGGGCTACGTTCCAGCTCTATCCACCTTTCTTTAGCTCTACTTTAGCCTTCCAACAACAATATCACTTAAGTGCAAGGATTAAAAAAATCTTAGAAAGAATGTAAATGATTAGGATTGTAAGATAAAAGATTTATGTATTCATTACTGACAATATTTCAATGACAAAGTATTTCTTTTTGGAGTTGCTCAAAATGTCTCTTATTCTCCCTCCGTAGAAAACTAGATTACAATCTAAGAAAAAAGAAAATAAACACAAATAAGAAACTATGACAATTTTTTTTCCAGAGATCGGGTTTCTCTAAACTACTAAGTTTTTTTCATAGATTTTTATCCTCTCCTTTCTTTCTCTCCTTTCATTCCTTTATATTACTAATTCATGGGCCAACCCACTGTTAGAATTATTTATAAGTTAAAGGTTTTAATTTTAATAATTCTTGTAAAGATAAAATGGTCTGACACTTTATTAAGGGCATAATTGTCATTTTGACAATTGATATAAAAGGTCACCCAATTGCGTTTGATGGGTGAGAGCAATGTATTTAAGGTTAATGGTATTTAAGTTGAAGAAGTCTATATACGGGCTCAAACAGGCCTCTTGACAATGGTATTTAAGGTTTTATGATGTTATTTCTTCTTTTGGTTTGGTTGAAAACATCATGGATCACTGTATAGTGGGAACAAAATCATCTTCCTTGTGTTGTATGTTGATGATATTTTACTTGCAACCAATGATTTGGGGTTATTGTATGAGATGAAACAGTTTCTTTCTCAAAACTTTGATATGAAAGATATGGGTGAGACGTCTTATATCATTGGCATTAAGATATATAAGGATAGATCCCGTCATGTTTTAGGGCTATCTTAGGAAGCCTATATCATTAAAGTTCTTAAAAGATTTCAGATGAAGGATTGTTCACTAAGTATTGCACCCATTGTCAAGGGTGACAGATAGACCTTGGATCAGTGTCTAAAGCTTGGTTTTGAAAAGGAACAAATGGTAAACATTCTATATGCTTCGGTAGTAAGAAGTTTGATGTATGCTTAGGTCTATACCTGACCTGACATTACTTTTACAATTGGAGTGTTAGGAAGATTTCAGAATAATCCTGGCCTGGATCATTGGATAGTTGTAAAGAAGGTTATGAGATACCTTTAGAGTACAAAGAATCTAATTCTTACATATAGGAGATCTGACAATTTAAAAGTTGTTGGACATTCAAACTTAGACTTTACTAGTTGCATTGAATCTAGTAAATCAACATTTGATTACGTATTTTTACTAGTCGAAGGAGCCATTTCGTGGATAAGTGCAAAACAATCCTTGGTTGCCACTTCTACTATGGAAGTTGAGTTTGTTGCTTGTTTTGAGGCTACTACATAGGGTATCTGGTTACGAAGTTTCATTTCTGGATAGAAAATCATTAAGTTCATTTTGAAGTTGATAAAGTGGCATTGTGACAACTCTATTGTTATGTTCTTTGCTAAAAACAATAAAAGTGGGAGTTGAAGTAAACATATCGACATTAAGTATTTAGCCATCATAGAGCACATAAAAGCTAAGGAAGTGCTCATAGAACACATTTGGACTGAGCAGATGGTTGCTGATTCTCTGATCAAAGGCGTGTCACCTAAAGTTTTCAAAGATCATGTTATACTTTTAGGACTTTGTAATGATTTATGTTTATGAGTTGTAATTTACTTATTTATATAATTGACTTTGTTGGTTTGTTTCTTATTGAGTTGTATACATTTTTTGTTGAGAAAACAAACATAATGCAAGATCAGAAATAAACATTTGAGGTTTATTCATAAATTTTGGATCCACACTTGAGTTTATTTAGAAAGAGGAATTGTATTGTGATATATGGAAGGTAATATATGATTTAAAGAGACCTACCGCTATGATTCGTATATTTTTAATTTCTGTTTAAACATAAAGGTTGTTGTGAATAATGTTATAAAGTGTAAGACGAAGTGTGAGATTGTTAGAATTATTTATAAATTAAAGGTTTTAATTTTAATAATTCTCATAAGGGTAAAATGGTCTAACATTTTATTAAGGGCATAGTTGTCCTTTTGGCGATTGGTATAAAAGGTTACCCAATTGTGTTTGATAGGCACACAGAAGCATTTACAAAAATATTGAAACTGGTCCCTAAAATCTACTGAATTCAAAACCCATCCCATCTAAGGTTTTTCAATGCACATTTTGGAAGCACTGAATTTTAATATTGACGAGGACGATCTCCTTAGCAAGGAATTGCAACAGTTAATCTCTAGAACGCAGAAAATCACCATGGTAGGAGATATGCTTTCGATCTTGAAATCTCTGAAATTGATTAGTTATCATTGGATAACATGCATGTTTGTATGCCTTACACCCACAGCTCCTCATCTGCTGCCACTTGTTGTCATTTGCACTTTTCACCTTTTTTGCAAATCTTCAGTAGTACTTGCTCAATTGGTAGTTTGTTACTATAGTTGTTGGAATCTTTTAGTTTGTTGTTGTAGCTGTTGATGTCTTCCACCTCATACGGATGGTTATAGAGATTTAATCCCTTAAGCTCCCTCTTTCTCCCACCTATATAAGACGTAGTGATTAGGTTCTTATCAATGCAATTGGTCATGCTACAAAATCTTTTTCAGCTTTTGTTATTAGACATACACAGTTGTGGACTCTTAGATGTTAGCAGTTGTTATCAGAAAGGTCTAGAGGCTATTAACCGTTGCTAAAAGGAATATCTTGTTAATAGTACGCTCTTAAAGATAGCTAGTAATAAGCTTTCAAAACTATTTGAACTACATATTATTTTGTTTTTGGTGCATAATGGTACAGATTGCCAATAGATAGATACTAGAGATGCCCTTATCATAAATCCAACTAGTTCTAATCAAGTTGATCCTGAATTTTCTGAATATGAGAAAAGACTAAAGAAATGGTATTCTCAAAATCCATCGAAGACAGTAATTGCAACTAATTTTATAGCCAGTACCCTAGAGAATATTCCTACAACTTTTATGGTATCAAATCTAACCACTGGTGCAAAGGTCTCTACAAAGTCTATTCCTGGCTATTGAGCATACCCCTTTACCACTAATCTAGCTTTCAATTTGTTAACTGAACCATCTGGGTTTAATTTGGTTTTGAATATCCATTTGACCCCTATGATATTCCTTCCAATTGGTATTTTAACTAACACCTAGGTTTTATTTCTCTGAATCATGTTAATCTCCTCCTAAATGATTACTCTCTATTCAACTGATTTTGTAGCTTTTTCATATCATACAGGTTCAGTTTCAGCTATAGTACATCTTTCATAAATGTCATCCAACTTGTGCATTTTCCTGGCTGAACTTTCACCCTCCTCAGAGTCACTCGATTCAGCTTGTGGAATAGACAATTCTTTTTCTTTCTCTTCACTTCTAATTTATTTTTTGATTTTATTTCTTTCCCATTTATACCTAGTATATTCATCAACCTTAGCATCTTTTTAGGTTGTAATTTTTTCAGTTTCAAGATCAAACACTCTATAAGCTTTTGAGCAGCTGCTATAGCCCATAATTATTCCTTTTCCAGCTTTTTTCTTGTAGTTTATCTCTCCTATTCTCTGGTATATGTGTCTGGTAGATGCTTCCAAAAACTTTTAAATGATTGAGATCAGGTTTAATGTTATGCCAAGCTTCATAAGGAGTAAAGTTTCTTAATGCTAAAATAGGTAGTCTATTATGCAAATAAATTGAAGTGTTAACTGCCTCTGCCCAAAATTTCCTTAGCAAGTGATCTTTATAATGGTCATGTTCTTCCTCTCACATAATTTATTTTGCTGTAGACAATAGGGAACTATGAATTGATGATGAATACCAACTTGAATACATAATTCCTTAAAGCTTTCACTTGTATATTCCCCTCAATTATCACTCTTTACTGCTTTAATCCTCATCCCACTCTAGTTTTCCACCAATTTCTTAAAGGTATTAAACAAGGTTGCCACTTCAAATTTAACCTTAAAAAATAATACCCAACTAAACCTAGTAAAGTCATCTATAAATATTTAAAAGTATTTGGAGCCACTTAAAGATAAAGTTTGCATAGGTCTACACATATTAATATGAATAAACTGAAGCTTTTCCTTGGCTTTACTTATTGTTGCATGAGGGAATGAAAGCCTTGCACTTTTACCATGTTCATAAGCTTTGCAAATATTGGAAGTCATCTACAGCTTAGGAACTCCAATCGCCAGGTTTCTCTTCGTCAATATGTTTACTCCATTCAAATGAAAATGGCCTAATCTCTTGTGCCATAACTCATTTTCATGCAATAAGCTTGAAAACACTTAAGCCTTCATCCTACGTAGGTCACAAGGGAAGCTCTTATCTACCGTATCAATTTCTATAACTTTTACTTGCTTATCATTTCTTATAACACAACATTTATCCTTAAACTTAAAGGTGTACCCTTCCTCAGTCAATTGCCTTATGCTTAGAAGATTTAAGACTAGCTTAGGGGTATACAAGACATTAGAGATAAACTTAGTACCTTGTGGAGTATATATTGTAACTAGGCCTCTTCCTTTTATTGGCACTAGCTGGCCATTTCCTATCTTTACTCTAGCACCATCAACTTTCTCTATACTTATAAATAATTTCTTATTGGTTAACATATGGTTGGAACACCTATTGTCCAATAGCCAATCCTAGTTTTCAGTACCTACTACATAATAGTTTGCTGTGAAGAGCTATTCTTCTTACTAAAGATCATCTTACTACTATTACTCCACCACTTGGGCTCGTGGTTTGGTTTGGTTGCTTTTGTTCTTGTATATTCTTTTTATATAACCATATTCTTTACATGATCTACATTGCATCCTAGGTCTAAACCAGCAATGAATTTCAACATGATTTGTTTTCTTGTAATTGCTATATTGAAGGAATTTTCCTCTCCTAAACTTTTGCTTGCCTTCTAGATAACTTTTCATTTCCCTTTTATAAGCTTGCCTTTTTCTAGTAAATACCTTTTTTTCCAGTTGGTTTGCTGTATATGCTCTTTCACTATCATTTCCAACTTCATCTCTATATGCTTTCCTTTACTCCACTGCCTATGGTGAATTTGAAAGCTCTTGGATTGTTAGTTTAGTTAAGTTTTTTAAGTCTTCTAGTAAGGAGAGTTTCGGTTCAAATTTTTCAAAAAGGCTGAAAAGAATTTATTCCACCAACCTAGCTTTAGTGACCTTTCTCCCAGCAACGCTAGTTGGTTTGCAGTCATTATTAACCTACCTATATAATCTTTAACTTGCTCAGTCTTCTTCATTCTTACGAGAGCAAACTCCCTCTTTACGTTTAACATTTACATCTACCTTGATTTTTCACTACCATAGAACTCTAATTGAAGGTTATCTCATGCCTGTTTTACTGTCTCACAAGTTATTATCTTGTTGAAAATGGTTTTATATACAGTTGAGTGTTTATAAGACAATGCTTTATACCTCTTTGCCACTTCTTCTGAATGGCACTTAATCGAATTTAGTGTAGGATTTTCTAGCTAAGGTGTAGGTTCCTTTACAGTGTCCACAACTTCCTAAAGATCAAATGCTCTCAGGTATACCTTTATTCTTTCTGACCATGCCACATAATTTTCACCATTAAACACAAGAGGCTAACCATCATTGAAACTGCTTAATGCCATTTGAGTGAGATACGTCTTCCTTCTTATCTCCTACTTGAAACTTCTCTTCCTCAATCCATAGGTTTTGTAGGATGAGTGGCTCTAATACCATTATTGGTTGTAGAACTTAAATAGCCTTTTCTTCAAGTGTAATAAGGAATTCAAAATGTAAACTGGAGACCAAGGACTTTTGCTTACTAGAATGCAAGAGAAAAAAAACTCTTTTCTTTTCATTCAATTGCGCATATATATTACAAAAAAAGCTTCCACATTAATATTTCAGGCTTCATTAATACAACCCCATACTTTGGTACTAAACCAATACATTGTAGTCATACAAATAAACCTACCCTTACCTAATAATTTATCAAGACAAGGCAATACATATCACACTTAAATTATGCTGCAATGTGGTAAAAGTTGTCACAATTTACATTATTCAAAAAACATCCAACTTAGCTTGTTTTAGTGGCAAGAAACCACTACCACCATAGCTTTTAATTCTCTAACATTCCTATTAGCTCTGAGTACAATATTACTATTGTAGTCAAGCATGAAGATTGCGTAAGGGCTTTGAGAGCTCTTTATTCCAGGTTTTATCTTTCCAGAACTACCATAACTATGGGGATTATTGGCCCTAATTTGATAAGTGGCACATTACTTGACCAGTTTATGGATCAGGTGCAGTAATTGGATGGTTTGCTTTTACTTTTAATTATTTCTTTTATAGTTAAGCATTTTTTATACAGGTACTGATATAGTTGAGTATGAAATGGAAAACTGTAATCTTTTCAAACATATATCCAGGCATTGATGGAGTTGAGTATGTTGAATTGATTAATAACGAAACTACTTGCTTTATTTATTATAAAGATATTACTCTTTAGCCTTTGGACTCATGAATCTTTCAATATAGGGGCATTGACTTGTGGAGATCAAGTGAGCTATTAAAGGAGAAAGTAGAAGTACCTGACCTTAACAAATTTGCTCAACACGTGTATGGGAATCATTTCTTCCCAAATACAGTTTTGATAGAATGTACATCAGACTCACATGTTGCCAGTTGTTACCAGGATTGGTTGTGTAAAGGAATTCATGTAATCACACCAAACAAAAAGGTAAATTTGGAACTCTTGATCAGGTAATGTTAACTTTGGCTAAGTAATTTTAGATATTATAATTATAACAATAATATAATAATTATAAATTTCTAATTCTGGACGAGCTAGTGTCTTGTTCCACCTTTTTGTCAACTTAGAAGACAATAACTATGACTGCTTAATAAATTCTTCTATAAAGATAATTTATCATTGCTTGAATCTTGTTGTGTTGTTGATCCTTTTGGTGACATTTTATTGATGTAATTTTTGTGCCAATCCAGTATTTGAAGCTGAGACTCGTTCAACGGAAATCCTATACACATTACTTTTATGAAGCAACTGTTTGTGTTAGTCTTCTAATCATTAGCACTTTAAGGGGCTTGCTTGAAACTGGGGACAAGATATTGCAGATTGAAGGCATTTTCAGGTCAGTGATGTTTTACTTGGTTAGGTTACGAGGAGTTGTGTATACAAAAAATAAAGTTGGTCAAGCATCTTATCTTCTAACACAAACCCTAACCTTCTTGATTTATTATCCATTTAACAACTATATAGATACAAGAAGTTTCAACGAGGTGGTGGCAGAGGCAAAAGAAGCTGGTTATACTAAACCAAATCCTAGGAATGATCAATCTGGAATAGATGTTGGCAGAAAGGTATAATGCACATTACCTCTTGGTTATGTTATTATGCATTAAATTTATAAGGTTGATTTTTTCTACCAGCACTGTAGGCAATTCCTGAATGCCAAATAACAATTAAGATGTATTTTTGCCATTCTTTATCACTTTCTTATTAAAGATCTATAGAAAAATTTAATTAATAAGTGATGAGTGGGCTACTTCACCTCTTTTGTGAAATTTCCTTAACATACTACCACTTTTCTACAACTAGATGCTATGGTTGGAGAGATCTGTTAGTGAATTTATTGCCAATGATCTTTGTAATAGTTATGTCATTGCTAATAAAAAATGGAACGATTGTTAAGACATCTTACTTATTGTTAGAAATCATGCATGCACTTCACACTTTTATAATCTGAAGGCTTGAAGTACTGAAACTTCTTGTCAAGGAGGCTGTTGCATAAGCTGAAGAAAAAGATAAAGATGGAGAAGAAATGAATACTTGTACTATTAAACTTAAGAAAGAAAAATTTGAGCTGAAGATAAATTTGACACAAAAAATTTTCTTCAAATGTAACCAAGTCTTTACAAGCTTTTTATATGCAAAATGGTATAATAAGCATTAAATTGCATAAGACAGTCCATACACAAAGTAATGAGGAGTATAAGGATTCAAGGATCATCACACATTTTTACCAACTTAACTAACCACTTCAAAACTAAGTAACAACTAAAGTAATTAAGCATCTTCAATCTTTTAACACTCTTCATTTGAAGTTGTTGTAATTACACCAAGTTTCAATCTTAGATGCTCAAATTGAGGTTTAGGAAAGACTTTAGTCATAATGTCAGCCAATTGATCTTTGGAATAGTAATACAATAGCTTGATTTCTCCTTCTTTTACAGTTTCTCGGATGGCATAGTACTTGACCTTTATATGTTTTGTTCGACCATGTAGAATTGGATTTTGGGAGATAGCTATTGCAAATTTATTGTCAATATATATAGTAACACTTTCATTCTACTTCAAATTCAAATCTAAAAGTATTTTCTAAAGCCATATTGCTTAATTAACTGTGCTGACAACTGCTATGTTTTCTGGCTCAGCAAAAGATTATGCCACTATTTCTTGTTTCTTAGAGCTCTAACAGAAAACAACACTTCCAAAAGAAAAACAATATCCTGAGGTGCTTTTGCAGTCATCTAAGCTTCCAGCTCAATCACTATCTGAATAAGCAATCAGATTAGTGTTTTTTGATTTGGAAAACCATAACCCATGATTCAGTGTTCCTTTGATATATCTTAGTATTCTTTTGGGAGCTTAGAAATGACTTTTGTATGGAGATTGTATAAATCTAGACAAGAGAGAGGTAGCAAACATTATATCTGGTCTGCTGAAAGATAAATAAAGTAAACAACCAATAAGCTTTCTATAAGCACCAACATCGACTTCACTTTCTAAATTATCCTTCTTCTATTGCAATCTTCTATTCTTTTAGCAGGCAACATCTTCATATGAATTAGATTCATTGAGCACTAAGATGCACCTGCTATAAATGTCTTCTAAGGTCCTTATTTAATAGCAAAGGTTCTTTCTTCATCCTTATTTTCTTCAACATGATCATCCAACAATGAACCAATTTCAAGGATATTGATGAAATTATAAATGTTACCTAAATTTTCTTCCCATTTTCATATAACATCTTCATTAAAGTCAACATTTCTGCTCACCATTATTTTTTTGGTATAAGGGTT
Source organism: Anacardium occidentale (assembly GCA_026122585.1). Classification (NCBI taxonomy): domain Eukaryota; kingdom Viridiplantae; phylum Streptophyta; class Magnoliopsida; order Sapindales; family Anacardiaceae; genus Anacardium; species Anacardium occidentale. Next base: position 43,449 of record JAJEJH010000102.1, read on the forward strand.
ATAAATCCTGTAACCCTTGGTGATCTTGTTGTATGCTATGAAGATTCCTGCTTTAACTCTAGCATCCAGTTTACTTTTTTTTTCAGATGGCAAATGCATATAGCAGACACACCCAAAGATTCTGAGATAAGTGACAGTAAGCTTACAGACATACCATAATTCATATGCAGAGGCATAATTCAACATTTTAGTGGGTAATAAGTTGAGTATATAGGCTGAAGTATTTGTTGCTTCTACCCAAAAGAACTTAGGCATTTTCTTTTCAAACATTAAGCTTTTAGCCATCTCCATTACTAACCTATTCTTTCTTTCACTCACTCTATTTTGTTATGGAGTGTATACACAATTCAACTAATGAATCAACCCTTCATAACTACAGAAATTGGCAAACTCTTTTGAAGAATATTCTGATCTATTGTCTGACCTGAGGGCTTTGATCTTGTAGCCAATTTGCTTCTCAACTTCAATTTTGAATTTTTTTAAATACATTAAGAGTTTCAGACTTTTGCTTAAGAAAATAAGGCCAACATATTCTAGAGTAATCATCTATGAACAATAAAAGGTATTTACTCCCATTGAGTGAGGGCTCAATCATAGGTCTATATAAATCTAAATACATTAGCTGTAATCTTTCTATGGCTCTTTTGTTACTGTTGGGAAAAGGAAGTTTGGTTTGCTTACCAAATTGACATGCCTCACAAATACCATTTGTCTCGAAAAATTCAAATATGCCATGAACTAATTTTAGGTCAGGTATATACTTTAAGGTTTTGTGGCTAATATGACCTAGTCTTTTGTGCCAAAGACTGGGTTTGCATTCAATCATTTGAGCTGCATTTGTAACTGGTTTTTTCAAGTTAACTTTGAAATATTTATCTTTCATACTAACTACCATAACTTTGGTTCTTACTTGATCATAAATAGTGTATGCTTTGTTAAAGAAATGTATAGAATAACCCTTTTCCATCATTTGCCCAACACTCAACAGGTTATAGCTAATATTAGGAACATAAAGCATATTCTCAATAAGTTTCTTACCTATAAAAGTGTTGACTACGACTGAACCTCTGCCTTTCACTTCCAAAAATTCACCATTTTCTATCTTGACTTCAGAGATGTAGGAGTCATCCAAGTTAGTGAATAAGGAAGCATTATAAGTCATATGATTTGAGCATCCACTGTCTATCAGCCAAATATCATTATTTCCTAAAGTTACATAGCAAGTAGGCACATACAAATTTTCATCAAGTCCTTCTTGAATTTTTTGAGTATGCTACACATGATTTGAGCTTTTGTTTTTGCATACTTTTTCAATGTGCCCCATCTGATTACATGATCTACATTTAACATTTGGTTTGAACTAGCAAAATTTTGGTGAATGTCCTTTTTTCTTACAACAAATTTTCCTTTCTTATCACTTAATAGCTTGGTTCTCTTATTTTTTTCATCTTTTTAGTCTTCCTTTTTCTCAGCCAAGTTTTTCTTATTGGAAGGGTAACCTATTCTTTTGTCACTTTTCTTCACAAAAAAGACACCTTTAATCAACTCTTCTTGCCGCAAGGACCTTCTTTGATCTTATGCCTTCAAAGTATTGATGACTTCCTACAGAGAGAACTTTGAAAAAATTTTAAAATCTTCTAGTGAAGAGATCTTTGCTTCATATCTCTCTAGAATACTGACTAAGACCTTTTCAACTATTATTTGATTAGTAAGAGTCTCTCTCATCAACCTGATTTGATTTACCACTTGTCTGATTCTATCAGTATATTCATTGATGCTTTCTTCTTCCTTTATTTTTAGCATTTCAAACTCTCTCCTAAGGTTCAAGACATTCATTTGTCTTAACCTTTAATTACTTACAGAGTCTTTTCTCAACCTTTCCTAGGCTATTTTGGCTGTTTTGCAAGTCATAATCTTAGAGAAAACATCCTCAGTCACTCCTTGATACAATATAGAGAATGCTCTTGGAGCTTTGGTCAATTCCTCTTCATGTAATCTATTTGATTCAAGGTATGATTAGGCCCCAAGGGGGGTATTTCTTTCTCTTCCTCGACATATTGCCATAATCCTAAGCATTTCATAACTATTTTCATTTTGACAGCCCAAGTATGGTAATTCTCTCCATTGTACATAGGTGTGGGCAATGAGGAAGAAAAAGAAGAAGAAGAAGAAGAAGAAGAAGTATTCAACAAAGCTGAGGAAGCCATCTGTTCAGAAGTTGTAACATCCTTTAAGAACTTAGGAGCTCTGATACCATGTTAGAAATCATGCATGCACTTCACACTTTTATAATATGAAAGCTTGACGTACTGGAACTTCTTATCTAGGAGGCTGCTGCATAAGCTGAAGAGAAAGATAAAGATGGAGAAGAAAGGAATACTTGTAATATTAAACTTAAGAAAGAAATAATAGAGTTGAATATAAATTTGACACAAAAAATTTTCTTCAAATGTAATCAAGTGTTTAGAAGCTTCTTATATGTAAAATGTTACAATAAGCATTAAATTGCATAAGGCAGCCCATACACAAAATAGTGAGTATTATAAGGATTCAAAGATCATCACACATTTTTACTAACTTAACTAACCACTTCAAAACAAAGTAACAACTAAAGTAATTAAGCATTTTCAATCTTCTAACACCTATTTGGAATAGGTTGGATCACTACAACAGAACTGGGCTATAGCGGCGTTTTTTTAGCGGCGTTTGTTCAAACGCCGCTAAATCATATCATCTTTACCGGCGTTTTTCATAAACGCCACAGAAACGGAAAATAAACGCCGCTATAGGTATATTTACCGGCGTTTATATAAACGCCGGTAAATCTCATTAAAGAACGCCGCTATAGGTCACCATAAACCTAGCGCGCGAACTTTTCCTCTTCCTTTCCCATTTTCCCTCCCACCGCTGCAGCCGCTCTTCTCCCACTGTGCCCGCTGTATTCGCCGGTTTCAGGCTTGTTCTCGATGGTTTCCGGCCATTTCTTCTTCATTGGAAGTCGACATTCTGCCCTTCTTCGCATTGCTTCGCATTTGGACGCTAAGTTGTAAGTTTTCTGAAACTTTTATGTTTATATTTTGTTTTTTTATTTTTTATTAAAGTTTGTTAATCGAAATCCAACCGATTTGGAGGGTTGGTTTGGATGTGGTATTGGCTTGGAAGTGTATTTAGAATTATTAAGTTTTGAATAATTGATTTTTGCGGATTTTGTTTTGATTTCGGTTTCAATTGATATGTTACATTTCTCTAAATATTTTCAAAAATGTAAACAAGCTGCATTTGTTGAAAATTTTAATAAACACAAGTACAAACCTTATCACAAGCCGAGAGGCAATACGTAATGTTTACAAGCTTATTCTAAGAGAGCCAGCAATACCATTCAGAATCAATATTTAACACTTGTTAAGGATTGGTAGTTTAATCTCAAAATCTGCCCTATTCTTGCAGTTTTGAGCCATTCAAATTTAGTATTCAAGTTCATAAAAGAACTAATTTCAGAAATGAGTGGTTTAGCCAAAGTAAAGCAAAATTCAGACAATTAAGGCAGTTCAATATCTGCCCTGACAACAATGTAGATACACAAATGCATTTAATAGAACGGAGCAGAAAAGTTCAGATTAGGGAGCAGACCCCACAAATCCCATAGGTCTCCAGTATCCTCTGCAACGCAATGATCTTATTCAAATCTCCCGACAGCTGAAATGGAATGCAATAGCTAACGCATTAGTGAAGCAAAGAAAAATTAAAATGATAGTTCATATGGGTTAGCAATGACAAATATCATAAAAAAAATTGAAGAGCTCCATTTAGAGCTGCAGTCTTATATTTTCGCACAAGATATATTACCACCTCTCATTGTAAACCATTAATGAATAGTAAAATTCAAAACAAGAGAAAATATTTAAATTCTAATAACTAAAATATGAATTCTAGATTCTTCATCACATGTTTCATAGCACTTCACTGGCCCTAATTCTCTTCTAAACCATTATGCAAAGCAGTACAACACTTGGATAACTGTCTTGTCTTTCCATAGCCACTAACATAAAAGCACCTGATTGAATGCCATAGCCACTAACATAAAAGCACCTGATTGGCCCTAATTCATCACATGTTTCATAGCACTTCACTGGCCCTAATTCTTGTTCAGCTTTAGCTCAATCTGATTAATATAAAATAGTTACTATATTAACACTATGGAGAGGACTGATTTGCTAGGTAGAGATTCAAGGGGCTCTAGAACAGCTCATGAAGAGGATTGATTTGATATTGCTTCCTCCACTATACTAACAAAAACACAAGAATCCCGAAGTATATTCCATATTCTTTAAGTTACAAGATTGAAGTAGAAATGTGAGATAGAACTAGATTACATAATTAATGCATTGATGCCTAAAGTTACTAGGCTGTAGAGGAATTCATTTTGCCACACAATTTTATTTAATGTGGAACGATGTATCATTTATTGTCCAGTGCATGGACCTTCAATTTCCTCAGAAAATCGGCCACAGGGATTGAGGATCATGCAGCCGTCTTTGGTTATAAACAATTAGTCTTAAAATTTGATTGAGGATGACAATAGTTTAATAAGAGAATCATCAAGTATTTTCTGTTGTACGACTTTCTTTAAGTCGTTGGTTATTGATCCTTTCATTCCTATTTTCTAGTTTCAGAAAGATGGGGGAGCTATGCATCTTAAAACAATCAAATTTTGCTGACAGATTCTAGCTCACTATAACGCAAACACAAGCTTCACAACACAAAAGAGAAAACTGAACACATTTTTTTGCCTCCCATCTGGTGAGTAATTTGCAACATACAGAAAAAGAACTGAAATTTATTTCTTCTCTTCCCTACAGCAACAAAGTTGTGGCAAAAACTCTATAAAGCTAGTAAAATCTCTTGACTGTACTGGAATTTCTTTACTTATTAAAACTTTGAGTTAATCTTTTTTCATATTTTGATTTTTGCGGATTTGTGATAATTTTTCAACTTTAATAATAAAACATTCCCCAAATCAAAAGCACCTTGAAAGTAAAATAAGGTAGATGAAATAGAAAATGCAACTAGAGTATTATATTGAATGTCAACAAGGTTGGTGGAACATTTTATTAACCCCACTCAAGGCTAGTTACTATTCGTAGAATGTTTTGAGCAGTCAAGATACAACCTACTATAAATTGTATGTAGCGTAAGTTATGATGTTAGCACCTATCCTAAGGTAAGCAAAAGAATGTTGACATCCAACCTACCAGAAATCCTACAATACGAAACCAAAAATTGTGAAGAGGCCCCAAAGAAAAGGGAAAAAATAAAAAAAAACAAAGTTTATAAACAAGATAGTGAGATTATGACTCTAGTAGGACAAATACAGGGAAGAGAATTCATAGGAGTTCACATAGCTAACCCTACTTGTTTTAAATTGAGGCATAGTGAGTTCACTCACCATGGTGTTAATCTTTAGTAACTATAAGAAATCACCCAAAAATAAAACTTCCCACACAAATTTCAACTCACCAAAAAAAAAAAGTCTATGCTTTTTTCTTTAAATTTCTAGTTGTCACTCACATTATCACCAATGTATGAACCAATGAATAATCTTTGCCTTTTCACACCATGTTTTATTTATGTTTGCATTATAACTATGAAATGTCATATTATCGTTTTTTGATTTGGTGGTTACATTAGGTATAATTTTAACTGTGTTATTCTCTATCAGTACGTTGTTATGGATACTCGCAAGTGCAGGGGCTGGATGAGTTTCCCAACAATTACCGCAGAATTTTTAGAAGGGTTGAATAGCTTTCTTGATTTTGCATTTCAAGGTAAATCAAGTACTGATAAGGTCCCATGTCCTTGTAGAAAGTGTGTTAATTACTACTACAGAAATCGGATAGAACTATACGACCATCTAGTAGTTCATGGATTTATGGTTGGTTATACGACTTGGTATTGTCACGATGAATCCCTGGTCACATAACAGCCAACCCCAGACATCCAAGTACAAAAAGAAATGGGTACAGATAATGCCATAACAGAAATGTTACATGATGTTTTTGGGGTATCTGGACAACTTTTCGATACATGTAATCATGGCAGAGATGCATTTGAACCCAACATCGATGATACTATGATGGAAGAACAACCAGAACGGCTTGGAAGAGAAAAGGAAGACTTCAGGAAGTTAACAGAAGATGCTACGAAAGAATTATATCCAGGGTGTGAGAATTTCACTAAACTGTCATTTGTTTTGCATCTCTATAATTTGAAATGTCGTTACGGTTGGTCTAACGAATCGGTTGATGCTTTATTAAAGCTTTTAAAAGATGCTTTTCCAAAGGGTGAGACATTACCAAACTCTTTTCATGAAACAAAAAAGATTATTGAAGCCTTAGGACTTAAATATGTGAAAATTCATGCTTGTCCCAATAACTGTATGTTATTCTGGAAAGAAAAAGCTTCTGATGACTTATGCTCAGTTTGTGGGGCGTCTCGGTGGAGAAATTGTGACAGTGCTTCATCTAGTGCCATAGGAATTTCTAATACGGTCAAGAACAAAAAAATTCCGACGAAAGTGTTGCGGTATTTTCCTATCAAGCCGAGACTTCAAAGGTTATTCATGTCCCCAAAAACTTCAAAGTTAATGACTTGGCATGATAAACACCGTACCAAGGATGGAATCATGAGACATCCGGCTGACTCAGAAGCATGGAAAAACTTTGACTCGATCTACCCTACATTTGGTGAGGAACCACGTAATGTTAGATTGGGTTTAGCGAGCGATGGTTTCAATCCGTTTGGTAATATGCAAAGCACTTACAGTATATGGCCGGTCTTTTTACTTCCCTACAATTTACCACCATGGTTGTGCATGAAACAACAATTCTGCATGCTCTCATTGTTAATTCCCGGTCCTTCTGGGCCTGGTAATGATATTGATGTTTACTTGCAACCTTTGATAGAGGACCTTAAAGACTTATGGGAGACAGGGGTGGAAACGTTTGATGCCTCATCGAATCAAATGTTTCAATTGTATGCAGCAATTATGTGGACCATAAATGATTTTCCTGCTTATGGTAATCTCTCTGGGTGGAACATTCATAGTTGTTTTGCATGTCCTTGTTGTAACACAGAGACAGACTCCAGACGTCTGAAGAATGGTAAAAAGTTTTGTTTCATGGGCCATCGTCGATTTTTGGATATCACTCATAAGTATCGCTTTAATGCAAAATCATTTGACGGGACAATCGAATTAAGATCTACTCCAATTCCACCGTCTGGGTTTACAATCTTGGATCAGTTGAAAAATATCAAGTTCATGTACGGAAAGATGCATAAAGAAGTTACGGGGGTCAAGCCAAAAACATGGAAAAAAAAAGTATTTTCTTCCACTTACCTTACTGGCAATCGCATTTAATAAGACATAACCTTGATGTGATGCACATTGAGAAAAATGTTTGTGACAATGTGGTAAATACAATTCTCAATATTGATAAAAAGTCAAAGGATAACATTCATGCTCGCCGGGACTTACAAGAGATGAACATAAGGAAAGAGTTATGGCCTCAACAGCGGGATTCAGGAAAAACCTATTTACCTCCGGCCTGTTATACGATGGCGTCACATGAGAGGAAAGTTTTTTATGGAGTGTTGGAACAAGTTAAGTTCCCGGATGGTTTTGCCTCAAACATTTCACGATGTGTTCGTAAACAACACAAATTATCTGGTTTAAAAACTCATGATTGTCACGTATTAATGCAACAACTTCTTCCACTTGCATTACGAGGTGCATTGCCTACGAAAGTAAGTTCTATTCTGACTGAACTGTTAAACTTCTTTCGGGCTTTGTGTGCTAAGTCACTTCGGATCCGTGATCTCGAGCAACTTGAAAGAAAGATTGTGCTCACACTCTGTAATATGGAAAAAATTTTCCCCCCTGTATTTTTCACAATTATGGTGCATTTGGTTGTTCATCTTGCTGCAGAAGCGAGACTTGCCGGGCCAGTGCAATACCGCTAGATGTATCCAATCGAAAGGTAAATGTTATAAATAAATATACTTCATAGTCATTTCTTGAAAGTAAGCTCACACTCTGTCATTCATCAGGTTATTAGGCACTTTAAAATTAACTGTCCGGAATAAAGCTCATCCAGAGGGTTCGATTGCTGAAGCGTTTCTTGCTTCTGAGTGTTTGGCATTTTGTGCCCAATATCTAGATGACGACAAATCATCGCAAGGCCAAAAAGACACAACTAATGCGCCTGGGTCCAAGTCAATCCTATTTCCCCAGGTTGGGCAACCATCTGGAAGTGTTCAGGGTTTCATGATGGATGAAAATATGTGGGTTCAGGCACAACGTTATGTTCTTTTCAATTGTGATTCAGATATAGTCCGGAGGTGTCGAGAGTAAGTTATATATCCATGAATATATCGACTCAAATTGTGATGATATTGTACTCATTTGTCCCTAAATTACAGAGAACATGTTAGCGCTATCAAAAGACAGCATCGTCGCCGACGACTAACTCAACATGAGATTGACCGCTTACACAGCGAATCATTTCATGAATGGTTCAACGTAAAGGTAAATGGGTTTTGTCCTTTTTTATAGATATTTCTGTATATATGTGTATATTAGTGACCATTAACAAATTGTATACTTATGTTGCTTGTAGGCAAAAGATATTGACATTGACGACGATGAGCATCTCATTACTGAAATAAAAGCCCTTGCGCGTGGTCCAAACTATATTGCAAAGAGGTTCAAATGTTTTGATTTGTATAACGGGTATAGATTTCGAACGAAAGAATATGAGAAAGACATGACTACACAAAATTGTGGAGTTATGGTGGTAGCCAAAACCCAAAGTTATGCCAGTAGTAGCGACTCCAGGCCTGTGTTAGGCGATGTGACTTACTATGGTGCATTAACCCATATTATTGAACTCAACTATTACGATGAATTTAAGATTGTATTATTTAGATGTGATTGGGTTGATGTTACCCACGGTAGAGGGATAACACAGGACGCACAAGGATTTACACTAATAAGTTTTGTTCACCTAATTCACACTGGTGATCATATACTTGATGAACCTTTTGTGTTTGCATCTCAGGCTCAACAAGTTATCTTTGTCCAAGATCGAAGAGATGAACAATGGGTTGTTCCTTTGCCCATAAGGCCTAGAGATATCTTTGATTTAGGAGATGTTGTATCTGATAGGGGTAACATTGATGTGAATATCTCTGACGAGGGGGGAAATATTCTCCATTTAGCAAATCAGATAGAGACAGAGAATGATGATATTGAGCTGGTTAGGAGTGATATAGACGGCATTTTCGTTGATATGCTTACTGAGCAACAGTTACAGGATGATGATGACAATGTTGGTTAAGGTTAACTCAAATGTTATCTTTGATGTGTTATTGATTTCTTTATCTACATGAGGCAACCTTTTACATGTATTTTTTTGTTTTTCTTAATTATTTACATATGAATCTATAAATAATGAGAATTTTTGTTTTGCAGATTATAGCTAAAAAATGCCGAGGAAAAGAGATATACGAATGGTCCTCGAGGGGCAATCCTCACAAAGCATTGACCCACAAGGTCAACAGCAAGACAACCATAGTTGGTAAAAGACAACATGCAGTAAACAGTTATGACATTTTGTTATCAGCATATGGCTATTGACTTATATGTTATTTTTCCTCTTATGTGTTACAGGTCAGGACTCAGAAACAAGAAGAAGAGGACCAACTTTGATGACGGAACTTTGGAATATGCCTCCGGGTCAGAAGGTCACGGTGCAGTTTAATGATATGCACCAAGGAGTAGGACCTGAAGCTCGTACTTTGGCTAGTTATCTGGGGACGGTAGCAAGGAATTGTCAATTGCTCCCGTTAAATATACAAGATTGGAGGCGAATTCCGGCATCGAAGAAAGAAAGGATTCTTGAATTGGTTAAGGTAAGATTGCATTATTGTCTACACATACTATCGCATTATTTCTTACGGGCCCAATAACAGAAATTAATACTGTATGTTTTTTTTCAGGCAAGGTTTTCATACCCTCCAAAAGGAGACAAATGGGTGTTACAGTCTCTGGGTAAGAAATGGAAAGATTATAAATATGACTTAAAAGCAGAGTACTATGAACGTTATCCCAACATTGATGACCTTGTCAACAATAAACCGGATCAAATTCCACGAGACCAGTGGCTGGCTCTCGTAACACAGTGGCATTCTGAGCAGGGGCGGGTAATATAATTTTTGCTCCTTCTTGTCTAGTTACGTAATGATGAATTGTATCTATTTATTAAACATTTTCTTTGTTTCAGAGACGTAGCGGAACAAATAGAAGGACTCGTTCTGCTCAAACAATGCCACATACAGGAGGAACAAAGAGTATAGCGCGATTAATGAATGAAATGGTTAGTTTTTTTGCCCTCATTGTTAACCATATGATTAGGTTTTGTTATAATTGTAATTTTCTACATTTGAGGAACAGACATCAAGTGGTGAACAGCCGTCACGAGCCAAAGTGTTCATAGCCACCCATCGGACTCGTAAAGATGGGCGACCTATTGATCAGGACTCTGAACACGCAATCGTGAGTTTAGTTTTTGTCACTTTAATTGTGGTTGTAATTCGTGTAATAAGACGTTGCTTTTTGTAATGGGTTTAGGAACTCCTCCAAGAGAAAATAAATGAGTTACAAAGTTCTATCCAAGAGTCAAATGCAAGTCTTCCAGAAATGGAAGATAATGCATTCGCTCAAGTGATGGGACCAAAAAGACATGGTCGAGTGCGTGGATTAGGATTAGGTCCAACGCCCAGCGTGTACAGAGCATCGGCATCGACATCGGCATCGGCATCGGCATCTCACCACTCAGGCGGCCCTCCAAGTGTGGGTAATGAGGCGGACAACAGAATAAGAGTCTTGGAAGACCAAGTGAGAACACTGCAAGAAACACTTGGTAGTATGAAGAACACATTTGAATCTCAGTTGTCCATGATTTGTTCATCATTGGGGTTGCGATCACAGCAAAATGACGAGCCACCTAGTGGAGAGGTAATGTTTACAGGATATGTTCAGATAACACATTTTTTTAAATTAAATAATTATATGAAAATTATTAACCATGAATTGTTCACTTATGTGTCGTAGGTACCTCATCCATCTAGTGACCAGCACCCTCCAGATGATGACCAGTAAGTTTGTATTTACAAGTTGGTAAATTGATTTCTATGTTCGAAAAATGCGTATTGGTGAAATCCAACCGATTGGAGGGTTGGTTTGTATGTGGATATGAAGTATTGAAATTACTTGATGTTGGTTTTAATTGTTGTTGGTTTTAATTGTTGTTTGAAATCTATATGGTTTAATGAGATATAATTCTTTGGTATGGTTATGGTGCTTCAAATTGAAATAAATATGTCAGGGTTAAGACTAGAACTTGATTTTTTCTTTCAAGGAACTTGTTTATATCCTTATTTTTTTGACATTTTAGTGCCGATAAATCTTCTTTATTCCATCACATATTTTTGAGGCTGCTGATAGCTCATTTTCAATGAAAAGATAATATATCAAAAATTTTATTTTCTGTCATTAGTTTGTGACCGACTATAAACATTGAGAATTTGGTTTTGGGTAATTCTGTGTTTTGGACTTCAGTTTAAAAATTATCATGTTTAATCAATTGACACTTTAAGTAGTTTTGTTTGCTTTGTAAACATTGATGCATAACATTTTCTAAATGTTGTAAATGTTTGAAGTATATATTTTCTTCGAGTCGTTACACTTTAACTAGTTTTGTTTAAATGTTGTAAATGTTTGAAGTATATATTTTCTTCGAGTCGTTATACTTTAACTAGTTTTGTTTGCTTTGTAATTTCCTTTCATTGTTATGTCATGTGCCATTGGATCCACCTGGAGTTTTCTTAGTTCAATGGTAAAGTTGGTAGTTAATTTTGGAGGTCAAGCCTGGAGATTAAAGTTATCAAGTAAAAGTTCAAAAAGAAAAATATTATTTTCCATTTTCTTATATTGATGTTTGGCATCGCTTGTTGTGCAGGTAGGTATTGAAAGGTTCAATCCTATTGGCACGTTGGATGGCACCAGAGAAGGTTAATTTATAAGAACTTTGTATTTTTCTAAATTGTGTATGTAAACAATATTAGAATTAACAATGGTATTCATGTATTCCAATAATTCTTGTGCTTATTTTTTATTTAATATTTTATTAATGATGTTACTAGTTTTTTTTGTATGTATTATTAGACGGGTATGCATGATATTCATTATAAACAGGAAATTTAATCAATAAACAGGAAAAAATGCCGCTAAAACAAAGTAAACCAGCTGCAAAAATAGGCGGCAAAAAATTTAAAAACGCCGCTAAAACAAAATAAACACCGCTACAAAACATATAAAAAACGCCGCTATAATCAACGAAAAACGCCGCTATAAGGTAAAACGTCGCAAAAAAAAATTACAAACCGCCGCAAACCTGGTGGGAAAAAAATATTAAAACGCCGCTAAAAGGCAATAAAAACGCCGCTATAGGGTTTGTTCCCCGCCAGAATACGCGCGCCAAAAAACCGCGGGAAATTAATTGCCGGGTGTGGAAGTTTTTACCGGCGTTTCATAAAACGCCGGTAAAACCAGAAATAAACGCCGGTAAATCTGGGGTACTTTTACCGGCATTTTTTGTTAGCTTTTACCGGCGTTTTATTAAAACGCCGGTAAACCCTTTACCGACGGGACATATACCGGCGTTTATACAAACGCCGGTAATATTTTTACCGGCGTTTAAAAACGCCGGTATAGGCCCAAAAAAACGCCGGTAAAAGCCGGCCATGCTGTAGTGCGAAAGTGGTCAGATCTGGTCGTCTTATCCAAAACTAGAGGCAACTAGATCTGGTTGTCTCTATTGAATGAGAATGTCAGATCTGACTGGTCTTTCCTGAACTAGGTGATCAGAAACGGTCACCTGATTCCATTATTAACAGTCATCGTCGTCGATGTCACCACCCTAGCATCGACGACGATGGTTGCTTTTATTTTTTTATTTTTAAAATTTTTTAATATATTTTCAAATTTTTTAAAATTTTATATTTATATAAAATTTATTTTATCGTTTTATAAAATTTTAGTCATAAAATACAAAAAATATCTTGATTTATTACTGTTTATAATTAGGTTTAAGGTTAAATTTGGTCAACAGATAAAGATTTCAGGTTTTACCATTTTTGAAAGTAAGGTTTTGGACAACCATCAAACTATGGGTCGGAATAATTTCTTTGCCCCAAGGATTAGGATTACCCAAATAAAAATTCAGTTGAGGAAAACTAAACTCCTCCTTCGAATCCAGGCCATCGGTTATTAAATAAAGGCTAAATCATTTTTCCCACCCATAGTTTGAGGTAGTGACACCTGCCACCCCTAAGGTTTCAAAAACCCAGTCTCTCACCCTTGGATACTTATTTTATAATTTTTATACTAAAATACCTTTTTAGAAATTAAAAAATTTATAATAAAATTATAAAATAATTTTTAAATATAAATATTTTCACAAAATATTTAAATTTTTTTAAATATATTAAAAAATTTTAAAATTTAAAATAAAATCAGGCAGCCACGGCCACTGGAGTCGATGACGGTGGCTGCCACTAATGGAGCTAGGTGACTATTATCGATCATCTGGTTTCAGAGGAGGTCAGATCTGACCTCTCCGTTTGGTGGAGACGGCTATATCTGGTCGTCTCCGTCAGAAACAAAGGCCGAAAACGATCGGTAGGACCACGATAGACCATTTCCAACCATTTTCGACCTTTATTTCCGACAGAAGAGGCCTGATCTAGTCGTTTCCTCTAAAACTGAAGACTATCAAATCTAGCCATCTCTATCGAATGAGGAGGTCAGATCCTTGAAACCAGACAGTCGAAAATGACTACCTGACTTCATTAGTGACGATCATTGTTGTCAATACTAACGGTCGTGACTGCCTATTTTTTTTAATTTTGAAAGTTTTTAATATTTTATATTTATATAAAATTTATTTTATTATTTTATAAAATTTTAATCATAAAATGATAAAAATATCTTAAATTATTATTATTTATTAATATATTTAATATTAATCCTAGTTTGATGGTGGGAGTGGATTTTTTACAGTTTGTTTCCGTCCCAAACTATGGCGGGAACATGTGCTTTGGCCTTAAATAAATCCGGATTCTTCGGCCCCAATGTCCCCAATTACACCACGTGTTCTATTACGCCTTTTCTTTTGAAATACTCTCAACTCAATCGAGCGTCAGGGAACACGCTTGCTCCTGCGCTGCGCTCTCCTTCCTAATGAAACATAATAGCCAATCCCAACTTCTCTCTGATTACGTATCTATTTTTACAAATTTTAGGGCGTATTCGAATTATAACTAATTAAAGGTGTATGCTCATTTTGATAGATAAATTAGATTTTCGTTTCTTCTACGTTGAAGGAAGGAATTCCACCACGAACGGTGAAGAGAGGAGGGACGTTCGGCCAGAACGACGATGGGGTCGGCGAAGCAACACCCGGAAGTCGTGGAAGAGTCGGTGAAATAGATGCCGATTGAGGAAGAGGAAAAGCTGGCCGCTGACGTTGATAATAAACCGGTTCCTCTGGAGCCTGAATCAAAATCCAACGTCAACGATTTGGCTCCCGTCGCGCAAAGTAAGTGCTCTTGCTTTGCACCTTCTTTTTTTCTTAAGAAAAATTTGGTTTAGATGTAATGGATTGATTAGGGTTTGGCCATATAAATCAAGTTTCGTGGCTAGTGCATGGCTAAATAATCTTATTTTGGCCTACATGTCTTAGTTAGTTACACTGGAAAATTTTGAATCTTTAGTCTTCGATTATCTTTAAACGGTTTGTGATTGAGTGATCTCGTTTTCGTTTTGGTTTTGTTTTTTGGCCGACCGACGTATTGCCAATGAAAAGTTGCCACCTGAACAAGTTTTAGATGCGCGCGACTAAAATACTGTTATAAAATTCAATATTATTAATATTCAAATAAAATTTAATATAAATAATATTAAAATATAAATTTAAAATAAAATAATAATAAAAAAATAAAATAAATATATAAAATATAGTCACCGCCACTAGTAGCACTGTTAGTGGTAGTGGTCGTCTTTAACCTTACCGGTTAGTAGAAAACGATTATCTAGTTCTATTGACGACCGAATCTAGTCACCAATAGAATTAGATATCCGTTTCTGGTCATCTGATGAGTTTAAAGACAACCACCGTTGCCAACGATGTTATCGACGACGGTGATTGATTATTTATTTATTTATTTATTTTATTATTTAATAAGTTTTTAAATTTTTTATTATTATTTTAAATTTATATTTTAATATTTTATAAAATTTATTTTCAATTTTAATTTAAAAATATCCTTTTGACCGGTGGGTAATTGGCTTTTAAAAGTTTTGCGAGTGACAACTTGTCATTAAACGAAACCTTGGGTGGCAATATGTCATTCGGCCTTGTTTTTTTAGCTAAGCTGATCAGCTTTAAATTTCTTATATGTATAATTGGTATAAGTGAAGCTCTTGAAGGATTTTTTCTTGGTGAGAACAAAGGATTGAAATATTTTTCTTGGTAATAATTCATCCGTAGTAGCATCAGCACTGCTTAAGAGTTAATTTTTATTGTTATGAGTTTTCTGAAGGATAATAAAAAATTTGAGTCGTTCTTGACCTGTCTAGTCGGTCTGCTTATGTTTTTAATGGCAGAAGAGGATGAGGTGAAGGAGTCTGTAGATTAGTATGAAAAGGATGAGCGTTTAGAGTTGGATGATAATGAAGCTGAGTATGAACCTGAAGAGTATGGTGGGGTAGATTATGATGACAAGGAAATAGAACAAGAGAGTGTTCAAGGGGTGGGAGATGAAGAGGAGGGACTGGATGAGGAGGATGTTGTTGAAGAGAAGGGTGATTTGGCAGAAGGGGAAATGTAAGGTGTTCCTGAAGAACATGTTGTGGGTGAAGAAGATGATGAGCATGCTAGTGAGGAGCCACCTCACTCAGAGATGGTTGATGCAGAGGAAGAGGAGCATCATGAAGTGTTTAATGAGAGGTGCAAACATAAAGAGTTTGATGTATTTGTTCCCAGTTTAGACAAGGATGTAAAGAAGGTGTTTAGTCAGGTTGGTGAGATCACTGAGGTGAGGTTGATGATGAACCCACAAACAAAGAAGAACAAGGGTTTTGTGTTCTTGCGTTTTGCAACCATGGAACAAGCAAAACGAGCTGTTACAGATCTAAAAAACCCTGTCGTAATTTTTGATCATGTCATTTTCTCAATGAGAAATGGTACTGTTATCATATCAAATAAATTAGATTCTTCTTATTACTGCAATTCCAGATAAATGGGAAACAGTGTGGTGTTACTCCCAGTCAAGATAGTGACACTCTTTTTCTGGGTAATGTCTGTAAGACATGGACAAAAGAAGCAGTAAGTATTTTCTTTCTTAGTGTAACAATCAGTCATCCAAGTATCTTTCTTTGAAATTGGTTATCAGAAGATGTTGTGTCATCAGTGTTTGGTCTTTAACTGCTCTTTCAGTTGAAAGAGAAGCTGAAACATTATGGAGTTGAAAATGTCGAAGATTTGACTTTGGTAGATGATTGTAACAATGAGGGAATGAATTGGGGTTTTGCCTTTTTAGAGTTTTCATCTCGCTGTGATGCCATGGATGCTTTTAAGCATCTTCAAAAGAGAGATGTTTTATTTGGTGTTGATAGACCTGCAAAGGTTTCTTTTGCTGATTCCATCATTGACCCTGGTGACGAAATAATGGCACAGGTAATCTTTGAGTAACTCTTATACTTTGTGTTGCTTGAATTAGTTTTGATTCTGGTTGATTTAGCCTTTTTTGCTTACCATTTGGCATGTGAGGAGTTGTAAGAGTTCTGTTGGTGTGAAGCATGGATGCTCATAATTTATGTAAGAGTTGATTCTTTGATGTATCATATAATCTGTCAGGCTAACCAAATTATTAATATTACTGTTACTTTCTGATAAGAACCTAGTTCTTATATTGTTGAATGCAGATGAGTTTCTGGGTTTAGCTACAAATTCTGGATCTTTGGTTGTCGCATGCGGATGATTTTCCGGCTTGACTGGAGTGGAATGCTTTTGCTTCTAGAAATTGCCAGCCTACTATAGCCTTGGGTAAAATTTGACATAATCCCCCTGTTTTGTGGTGATTCCCTCAGCCAACACAAACAAAAATGCACAAATTTTAATACACAACATCTGCTCAATTCTAGCCAACCAACACAGCAAAGAACAACCAGCAATGAATAGCGGATAAAGAAAGAAAAAGAAAAACCACTGATTTTTTAATTCCTCAACGATTGTATTAAATCTGGCAATGAGTATTACATTGTTCAGATTGTGACTAATTCAACCAAAAAACACAGCTAAACCAATAAGACAATGTTAAAAAAATGGGTTGGCTTAAACCTAGCCTAAACCTTTACAAAAGGTATTTCGGAAAATAATAGAAAGTTGATGAAAAAAGCCTTGCTAGCTCTCTCATTCTCTCCCTTTTTATGCTGCAGTGCCTAACAGAATTTCCTCTTCTCTCCTGTGCCTTGCTGCCACTTGTCCTTACTCTGATGCTCTCCTATTGACTGCTAAGGGCCACCCTCCATTCTCTTCATGAGCTAGGTCTACACTTCCTGAAGCATCTTCTTGGGTTTGGATTGTCATTGGGCTGTTTTCCCTTTCCCATTTCTTGGGCCTGCGGTAACATACTTTTGAATTAGGCTCCTATCACTTACCTGGAGTGAAGTTGTTGAAAGTTTATTGAATCAGCATATGTGCTCTCTGGCTTTATTTGGTAGTTGAACATGGCCGTATTTGGTGATTACAGCCTATTGGTTTCTTTTTATATGTGAATCCAGCATATTTATGAGTAGATTCTTGAGTTTGGTGTGCATTGCCCTCTTGTAGTCCACTTGGGCTCTTCAACCTGATCTTTATAATTTTTGCAAAAATAATATTTCTGATTTTTTTCTTAAAATTTCAGGTTGAGACCGTGTTTTTTGACTGACTGCCTGCATCATGGGATGAAGACTGTGTCCGGAAGCTCCTAAAGAAATATGGGGAGATTGAAAAGATTGAGCTTGCCCAAAACATGCCATCTGCTAAGAGAAAGGATTTTGGTTTTGTTACATTTGATAATCATGATGTTGCCGTTACATGTGCAAAAAGCATTAACAATACTGAATTGGGTGAAGGAGGCAACAAAGGTTTTATCTTTGTTCTTAATGGCTTGTGCTTCTTATCTTGTAATGGCTTTATATTATATGACTTGGTTGCACATTGTTTGTGTCATCTTTCTTATTTTCTTGATTAGGCCAAAGTTAGGGCGAGGTTGTCATCACCTCTTTAGAGAGGTCAACGTAAACATGCTAGTCATGCTGATTTCCGAACTCGACAAGGGGTGGGACAGGTTAATAGGGGATCTTGGGGCCATCCAGCTCTTCATAGCATACCTGGACAGAGTGTAACAGGAATTGGAAGTTGTCTCCCACCGCCCGGTACGAAGAGGCCTGTTGGATTGAGGGCTAGGCGTCCTATTATGTCCATGCCAACTAGACCTAGGCCCATGTAACCACCTCTCCCTAGGTCCTATGATAGAGTAGCCCCTGGTATGCGTTATTCCCTTATTGGTGTTTAATTGATAAGCCCATGAGAAATTATATTGACAATGTAATTGTATCGGTCCAGTTCCTTCATACCCAAAGTGTAGCTTGAAAAGAGAGTACAGTTGGCAAGATGAGATTCCTCCTCCAAGGAGCAGAGCTCCTGTAGAATATGGTTCCAGGGTTGTCCTAGACAGACACCAATCTTACAGAGATGACTATTCGTCTCAACGCTCTGTTTATTTAGGTATGCGTAGAAGTACATCTCGTACTGCTGCCAGGAGACCTTATGTGGATGATGGCGGTTTGAAAGGCCTCCTCCAAGTTACTGTGAAGGGCATACCCATGATTTTGACTCTGTTTCTGGGTCAAAACGTCGATATTCTTCAATTGTTAGTTTTACTGCCTCGTAAGTCTTGCATTATTTTAATAATTCGTCTAGATTTTATCATGCTCCTTAAATGTTAATGGCACAATTTTCTATAGCACTATTTTTAGGATGATGTACCTCCACATTATGCTGATACTCTTGTCCGCCATTTGAGGTCTCATTTGGACTACGACATCGGTGGATGTTCTTCTCAATATGGGTTACATACAGTGATAGGTTTGTTATCCTGTTGAAGCTTTGTTACTTTTGAATCCCTTAGGGTGAAATGATGGATCAGTATCTCATCATTCTTTACAACTGTTGTCAGAGTTGGGGGATCTAATTTAGGATGTCGTGGCGGTAGAAGCTCTATTTCCAGTCAGGATTCAAGTGGACTACATAGTAGCCATCAGGGAATGGGCTATGGAGGAGGCATGCTTTTCTGCTGCTGAGCATGATTTGTGTCATATGTTAGCATTGAATTATATTTTACTGTTATTGGCCATCCAGAGAGTGTGATTTACATTGATATCAACAATTCTTAGTTAGTAAACTGTGCTTCAATATTGCATGGTTTTCAGGTTCTTTTAGTAGCAGTAAAGTTGGTGGAATGTACTTTTCAAGCTATGGTTGTGATTATATGACTTGTGGTTCTGACATATGCTTTGGCCTTTATTTATGTGACAATTCTTTCTATCAAATTTGTCTCTGTTATGCATTTTTTTTTCACCTAACAGATTGGTGGCAGCTCTTACTCATTACTATATCCTAATCATGGTGTGGGTGGCAGCAATTACATGGATAGTGGTGGTTCTGGATTTTATTATTGATGTAAGTCTAAATTGCTATTTTAGAATGGGTTCGTATTCATGTTTAAATACATTAATCTTTTGCTGCTTAGTTATCTCTCTGGAGAGAAAATGCTTAATGAAGACTTTAGCATCTCTCTATTTTCGTAAGAGTTATGATGCGGGAGGAATATTAAAGGAGCCATATGGTTACTAGCGAAATTTCTATGGAGCAGGTTTGATATGACAAAAGGAGGCTGCTCTAGGATGTGGACTATATGAGGCTTTGCATTATGATGCCTACCTTTTTGGGAGAGGAACATGTAGCTGAGTATGGTAGCCTCTATTTATTTTATTGGAAGAAGTTACCTAGCTAATGTTCTATAAGTAGGGAAGGATTGCGCAGGTTTAAGCCATTCATGGTTCTACACACTGATTACTTTGTCAAGTTTTTGAGTTTGTGCTGTAAGGAAACTTCACTCATTTAGAGATGAAAAGGAAAAGTGCTTAGTATGTGATATTTATGTTCTTTTATTTTATTTATGTAAGAACTCCTCTTAATGGACAATGTGGAGCTGTCTGCAGCACCAATTTAATGGACAGTATTTGATGAGAGGTTGAGGGTTTTCCGCATGTGGTAAGAATTTTTGGATATTTTGCTCTGCTGAATTTATTGGATAAGTTCTGATTAAGAATTATAAGGCATTTAGTTGTCTTGAACCACATACTGCTTTTACTGCTGCCACTTTGAGAGAAAATATTACCGTGAGTTAACAATCAACTAATTCATCCTTTAAGAAGAAATCAAGAAGGATACATTTGCATGGCCATAACAAGTTTTTCTAATTAAAACCTATGGTGCATAGAAACTCTATATGGAAGCTCGTAGAAATTGATTTGGAGCATATAGACAACTGCATACAACTTGCTATCGGTATGCTTTTCTTATGGAATTTTAATGTAAGTTCCAATAGGAAAAATTGAACATTAAAAGAATACATGAAAATTGTTGACCTTGGCCTTTTGCTTACCCGGTGTCTGTCACTTTTTGACAGTCTGAGTTTATATCTTTATCAAGGATTTTGATACGTTTTCATATTCTTCACTTCTATCTTCTGAGACAAAGTAGGCCTTGTGGATTATATCTGGTGAAAGTTTGAAGCCGCACTATTTTTTCCCGTAACAGTAAAGTTGAGTTCTGCGTTGCTAATTCATACTACAGTCTAAGCAATCTCTGCTTCTCTGTTGGCTCTTTTAAGTTATTCTGGCCTTAGGGAACTGGTGTGTTCTGTAATGCTCATTATCTTATTACCATTAAAAGATACTTATAACTTACCTGGTGCTTGATTTTTAGAGGGTGGTTGTGACGGAAATTCTTTTTAATTTGCTATGTAGATGTGGGTGGCGTGCAGGCTGGATGATTCAAAGTGGACTCTCCTTTTTACCAGATACCGTTATCAGCAATATTTTGTGATTTGCTGCTGAACCTATTTTAATTTGAAGATTGGCTGGTTTAGAAGTTAGTAACTGTTGAATTGGCTGCTATTTTAATGTTTTACAAGTTGTCACTATAGTCTTGGAGACTAGGATGGCAGTTTGATATGGGCTGTATAATCTCTTGAATTGTTTTATATATCTGGATATGATAGTATGAGTTGACAGGCTTAGTATTTGGTCAGTAAATTAAAAGAATTCCGTGTCTATGATTTCATACTTACCCATGTTGTCTTGTCATCTAGGATTTAGCGTATGAACATGTTTCTTTGACGGTGGTTGTTGTATCGCTGTGTGCAAGAACGTCTAAGCACTCTTCGTCATAGGAGCTTATCATATATTGCACAGATCTAGGTGTGGTGCCTGTTCTCTGCATCTTTTTATTCTTGCTGGATATCATTTATGCACTAGATATATGCCCCTTTGTATTGGATATCGTCCTTGTATCTTTTAACATTTGTTTACGTTTTTTAAATTTAAAGTAGTCCATATATCATTTATGTTCGGCTTTGTTATGTAATTTGGCTATATAAACAAAACTTGAGAAGCCAGTAATTTTATTTTTTTGTTTCAATTTTATGTTGTCTATTGATTGTGTGCGCTTCAGTCAAAGGTGAAGAAATTGTTTTCACTGGTATTGTATCCATTGCAAACGTTTACCAATTGTGTTATAAGATTATGTATATCTACCAGACACCTACTCCAAGAAGAACAATTTCTTTATGCTGTCGAGAGACTAAGGACTCGGTAGCAGATAAAGCTTGTTTAACTTTAAATATTTTCTCAACCAAGATAGAGGACAAAGCAAAAACGATTAAAGCCCCTAAGTGCTTCAAGCATACGACTGTCGGAGTAGAATTTCAATATTTAATGTTAATTGGAAGTATGATAGAACCGCACTTTTCTCTATTCTAACACTTGTTCATCTCTGGTAACTTCGCCATGTCTGTTCTTCAAGGTGAAACAGATTAAAAATCTACAAAACAATTCTTTGGGTTTGTTAATTCAAGAGTTGCAGGCAAACCAACTCAGAACTAGTCTGCTTTGCTCCGTCGGTCCTATTCTTGTTTGGTGGTGGTGTCTCATGTTTCAGGGTCTATCTCTCGTTGTTTGAAACTTATAATTCATCTTTCAGTGAAGGAAGGGGCGAAGGAGACAAAGAAAAGAAATCAAGTGTGGTAGAGGAATTCAGCAGTTGGAGCTGTAGTGTGAAGCCGTGAAATCGAGGCGTTGATTGGCCTTGTCCCTGTAAGTGTTGGGTCTTCTGTATTGTTAAACAGGGTGAGAGTGACTAATTTTGTTGCTCCTGTTTTGAAGTTTGTTTCTTATTCATTCTTCTCATCTGATCAAAGTTCAAAAGCTTTCATGGTTAGATTTATGTTCAATGTAACTCCGGCCAATTTGATATCTGGAAATCGGAAGTTTGGTAGTGGTGTATGAGAAACAAATAATTCATGATTCTTAGAATTTTGTCTTCCTCTTCTTGCTTTCAGCGTTGGCCTAGGAAGGGGGGAAACGCACTGCGGGTACGAAATGTTTCGGGGGTGTTCCAGAAATTTGAATGAACTTTGAAACGCGTTTCGAAAACTGTATTCCATCCGCCTTCTTCTTCTCATGTTGCGCGCTACTGCTTTTAGTTTACAATACCGGTATATCGCTTCTGAAAAAAAACCTAACTCTCAGATGGCATCTTCTCTCCTCTCAGATCCCGGCGAGTTCTTGTTAGACTCTGACGCATTTTGACAACGGAAAACATCTCCTCTCTGGCAGCAACTGCTCAGTGTTTCGATTCCTCCGTATTGTCACTCTCTACTCCAACTGTTCTCGGTCCAAATTCTTTTAAACCAATTTGTTTTTCCAACAGAACAACACCTACTCTTACCAAGTAAGATTTATAACAACCCTTAAATCCTAAAACCTATTTTGGGTTTTTCTTAATTCTTATTTTTAAGTTTTGCGTTTCCTCTTAAGTTTTTTATTTTTATTTTTGAGTATTATAGCAACCGCCTGCTCCGGATTTCAAGTATTTTCGTTTGATATACAGTTTGAGAATTTCTAGCGTGGAAGGATTATTACGAGAGTGCCAGTACAGAGTATTGGCAGTTTCTGAGTTAAACCTACAAACAGAGTCGAGAGATTCGAACAAGGTATGTGAAATTGGTTTTATGAATTTAGCCTATTTATGAGAATTTGCTTTTCATTTTGTATTGATCTTCTGTTTTTTTTTTTTTAAGTTTACTGGAGATGATGCCTCAGGCATGAGCTTTTATTCTTTATCATGCGGCAAAATTTAATGGTGGCCAAAGGACTTATTTCCACCTATACTTTGAGGCGGGGACAACTCTCAAACTTTTAAAAACATAAATTCTTATTTTGGATTAAAATTTAAACATATTTTATAATTTTTTAAATAAAATAATTAAAATGTCTTTTAATAAATAAAAATTTATAAAATAATTTTTAAATATAAAAAATTTAAAAAAATATATTAAAAAATTTAAAATTTTTTTAAAAATAAACTAGCCACGGTCATTAATGCCGACAATAGTGGCCGTTGATAACGACACTAAGTGGCCGTCTTTGGCCACCTGGCTCTTGGCTTCCCTGTTAGATGGAGACGACCAGATCTGGTCATCTCTAGTTTTGGAGGAAGAGGTCAGATCTAGCTGCCTTCAGTTTCTGTCCTCCTCTATCGAAAAAAGTGGTTAGAAATGGTCGTTGAAACCAATACCGACCCTTTTTGATCGTTTCTAGTGGTCAGATATGACGGAGGTGGTCAGATCTGACCGCCTCCACCGAATGGAGAGGTGTAACAGCCCGAGATTAGAATGGTCTTTTTAGGCCTTGAATCAGGGTTAGAAGAGAGATTTCTCAGTTAGAAATCTGTTTCAGTGAGATATGAGGGTAGAATGGTCTTTTGTTGGCTTTATATGCAGCTTGTGGAAGGAGCATGACTGTGCGTATTTGGACACATGCCTGTGTGTCCCTTTCTCGCCATGCACGCCCATGCATGTTTGCCGCACGCCCGTACATGTCTGCTGGTATATAAACCAATGTTTTTCCTCCACCCGTTTCAGTCAATTTTTCCCTTTTCTTTTCTCTCCAGGAAACCCTAGCCTTTTGAGGGAGAGATTAGTCAGCGTTAGCAGTCATTCTAGCCAAGATTCAGTCGAAGATAGAGATAGAAGATCTTAGCAGCTCCAGGTAAGTATTCCCTTACCTTTTCCCTGTTTCTTTGGGTTTTTGTTTCCTTGGTTGGATTATTTCAGTGATTGATACATGTTTTTAGTTTATTACAGTGTATGTTGCATGCTAGTATGTTTAACTTGAAATGTGGTGAGTTTTGGGTTGAGTTTTGGTGTGATCTTATGGATTTCGGTCGCGGGTGTCGAAATAGGGCTGGATGCAAGCTCATGCATTTGTTCAAGCACGCTCGTGCATTCTAGTGTTGGCAAGGTCACGATCGTGTATGTGAGCCATGCACGACCAGCTTTTAGAAAGGGGGTCACACCCGTGCGCCTGAGGGTCACGGCCGTGCGTGAGCCAAGTGTGAGATTTTAGCCAGAATTTTTAGAATCTTGCATGGTTGGGTTGCACGACTAGCTCTGTAACATCCCAGGGTTAGAGTTGTCTTTTAGGCTTCTAATCTGGGGTTAGATAGAGAATTTTGAGAATTCTAGGGTTGTAAGAAAGTTTTGGGGTGAAATAGAACTTTTTCTAGAGTTTAGTGGCTTGTGCATGGATCTGTTTGGGAGGATTTGCATGCGAGCGTGGAAAAATGGTATTTTTGTAATTTTTCCGGGATGCACGATCGTGCATGAGAGGTGCACGCCTGTGCGTGCGCATAATTTCAGCCGCCTTGGTTTTAAGTCGTGTTTATCCGTTTTCAAATCATTTTCACCCAAAGTTTTTCTTTCAATTTCAGAGAACCTCAACCCTAGGAGGGAAGAGCAGCTTCCAGGACCGTCCAATCCAGTTTGATCTTATGATTTCCTTGAGAGAGAAAGCATGTCTAGAGGTAGGTGCTTCTTACCTCTTTCCCTTGCGTTTTGTGTATGTTTGATGCATATTTTGGTTAAGATGAGTTCGATTTCAGCATGCTTATGATGCTTTGTTGCATATATGATGATTTGAGATGATTATGATGATGATTGATGCTTATATGCATGTTATGTGTGAGATTACATATATTTATATATGGTTTGCCATGGGTTGGATGATGTGCTTGGGATTTGAAGTTATTGAAAGAGATATTATACTTATCTGAAGTGTTTTGCATGCGAGATATGTTTATTGTGCCTTTGAATTGAGTTTTGGCTGGGAATCGAGTTGATTCCAAGGGGTTACGCAAGTGCAGAGCAGGACGCATGCCCGTGCATACTGCATTATCTGCATGGTCATGGCCATGTTCACGTAGTCGTGCGTGCCCTAATTTGCGGGGTCACGACCGTGCATAGTTCATGCACGCCCGTGCACCAAGAGAAAATGAGAAAAATGCATAAAAATCCATAATGAAGCACGACCACATGCACGACTTGTTCACGGTCCCGTGCACGTTCATGCACGCCTGTGCACACGACACGCACGCCCGTGCGTCAGGCAGAAAAGAGAAAAATAAGCTTAAAATGAGAAATGTGCATAGTAAACCCTATCCAAGTGGTAGAAAACAGTAAATGAGCTCAAATAAGAATACATGATGCATCATACATACAGCATAGCATGACATGCCATACAGTGTTTTCAGAAATGGATCCAAGGATCCGAATTCATGTTTTCAGATGAAAAACATATATTTCAAGGGTGAATACGAGGGGACACTTGTGAGTTTCAGCATTCCCGTTACACTAGGAGCTATATGCTCATTACTAGCCCTATGTATTGGCATATACCGGGTTGCTCAACTAGTAGATTATAGGTTTCCTGATCCCAGGATCAGATGCAGTATAGCGCGAGGCGCTCAGTTCAGATCAGTTACAGGCCTAGGCCTGAAGCATCACGTGGCCCATACAGTTTATGACGCGTGTTTCCATAAGAAACTCACATGACCAGGATGTCGAATCCCTATATTCATCAGTCTGCGCAGCACAGTTTTCAGCATAGCATGTACCCCAGGGTACACAGTTTTCAGTACATCTTTCAGATAAAAGTTTCATGAGATTTTCAGATATGGGATCCTAGGATCTAATAGTATAGTTTTCAATGAATAGTTTTCAGAAAACTATTTTTAGTATACAGACCCAGGCCTAGTTATGATTTCAGCATATTTTCATAGCATGTCATTGTTATATGACACATCAGCATATCATTCAGAGAATGATAAGACAGTAAGAAACAGTAAATGATCAGAATATGAAACAGAGTGTAAAAGACACGAACAACAGAATATCAGAACATGAAAAGTCATGTAATGACACGTGAACTTCAAAAAACAGTAACAGAACATGACAGTAAAGATAATGATCAGTAGTAAGAGAGAGATTAGTGAGTCGAGTTCGACCGTTCGGATTTCTCTTCATTCTAGGTTGTTTACGTATACGCATATACGTATTTTACGATCCGGTATGAGGTAGTATTCGATCAGTGAAGATATGAATGACAGTATGAGTCTGTTCTGTATGAGATGTTGTGGCGATCCTTCGAGAAGGATTGGTTTAGGGTCAGGGGATAGGAAGTGCTAACTGAGTGAATGTATCACTCACTCCCTACTTTCCTTTCCCTTGTAGGTGAGTTTTGGGAGCTGGGAAGAGGAGTTGGCTGCCGTATGGGATCATTACGCTTCAGTTTTGCAACATGCTTCGGTTTGCATGCTTGTACAGTTTTATTTGCATGCACATGTATATGTTTTTACCACTCAAATATTTTAATATAATACAGTTTTCGGGCATGTATATGTTTGTATATACATTATTACCATAGGTTTTTCCGCTGCAGTATTTCAGATCAGCTTAGGTATTTCGGTTGGATATTATTGACCTTATTTTATTTATTTATTTATTATTATATTATTTAAAGCAGTGAACAGTAATACCCATCTGGGGTGTCCTACAAGCTCACGACCCATGCATATACATGCACACCCGTGCGTCTGATAATGCACGCATGTGCGTCTTGTAAAAATGAGAAAATAAGCAGAATTTCAATAACAAGAAAAGAAAAAAAGAAAAGTAAGGAGAAAAAGAAGATATTTTCCAGAATCACACTTTAATCTCACAATAGAACGAGAATCAACAGACTTAAGTAGCGTAATCTAGTGATAGGTTACGATTAGAAAACAGAAATAAAGACAAGAACAGAAATAGAAGCAGGAAACAGAAACAAAAAGAGAACAGAAAATAAGAAAACAGTAACAAATACATAACAGAAATAGTACAACAGTAAGATAAACTGTAATCAGAAAGAAAAGAGAATTGATAAGATAACATGCATGAATAACATCATTCAACATAGCATGTTAAACAGTGTTTTCAGAAAAGGGATCAAGTGATCCACTTGTATCAGTTTTCAGTATTCAGGGCTCGATATCTGGGTCAATTATTTAGGGTGAATTCGAGGGGGCATCTGTGGGTTTTCAGCTTTTTGATTTCGATCAAATTGGTTAGATTTCAGTTTACTGGTCCAAGGACTGGTATGGTAGGACATTCAGCTTATTTGCATTTCGTTGGTATGGTTTAGCCTACTTGGCCAGGATGTCGAATCCCTGTATTTATCAGTCTGATCAATATAGTAGGTATCTTCGGATACAGATATTTTAAAAACAGTTTTTCTCAACTTTTTAGTGTTTTGGATCTTCAGATCCTAACAATAGTTTTCAGAAACATGTTTCTAGTAAACATGCCCAAGGGCAAATAGCATGATTTCAGCATACCATGATACATAATACATGATATGACAGAGCATACAGACAGTAAGACCAGAATCATGTAAGATAAGAAATAGAAGAAAGATTAAGCTGCACGGTATACGTCGGAAACAAAGAAATAAAAGAATTCAGTTAATCCTAACAGAACGCATGAATTATTAAGAAAAGCAAGAGGATTAGAAGAAGCTATTAGGATATCTGGAACTTAGTTAAGTTCGCCTAGATAGTAATTAGTCAACAGCGACAGCTTAGTCTAGAGCCTACCCGAGGGTAGAGGTAGGAGATGCTTACTGAGTAATTTGTCATTCATTTCCCTTAGTTTCCTTTCTTGCAGGTTGGTGTTTCGGGGAGCTGAGCTTGGTGCACGAGATGGCTGGTGTGTGAGATATGGCTTGAGCGGGTTTTCACCCGAGTTTTCAGTTATATATGTATGTATATATGTTTAGTTTCAGTAGATAGCATGTTTGTGGCTCGCATGCTTTGGATTGCTCATGTATTTGGATTGTACAGTATCTTTTATGTTTTCAGATATTATTATTATTTTATAAACATGAGTTTTATTTCAAGATATTGTACAATGGGTTTTAGTTTCCTATCACAGATTTATAAACCAGCTTCTGCATATTTTAAGTTAGCAGTTAGAATAGTATCTACTGTTATATATTAGCGATATATATTTATATAAAATGGTTTACAGTAATATATAACAGACGGGGTATTACAAGAGGACTTGGAATCAGGTGGCCAGAGTCGGCCATCTGGTTCCGTTATCAACGGTCACCGTCGCTGACATCGACGGGGTGGCTATTTATTATTTTATAAAATTTGAATCTTAAAAGGACAAAAATACCTCTAGATTAATACTGTTTACTATTATATTTATTATTAAATTTAGTCTAAAAGTAAGAATTTAGACTTTTAAAAGTTAGAGGGTGGGATTTTGTCCCCGCCTCAAACTATGGGTGGGAATAAGTCTTTTGGCCTTTAATGTCATTGTTAATTAATTACCCATATTTTTTTATAATTTAGAAACTCTTTTGTACTAGTTAATCAACTTTAGTTACTCGAATAAATTAAACATGAGAATCTATAATCATTATACTCGTAATCATAAACTAAATAAAATAAGAGGTTGGTTTCGTTGTACCTTGAATAATTGTTTATATTTTAATGTTCTCCCATTATTTTTATTAAAAGTTAGTATTTATAAAAGAAAACCCCTATATTTGCCATATTTATACGCTTTCCCCACGTTTCCATTTTCTATATTTTTAAGAAAAAATGTTTCCGTGTTTCTGCGTTTCTGTTTCCATGCTACATAGGTGTTGGCTGAAGAAGCAGAGTAACATATTGGATCCTGATTGGTGGACGTGCACTATCTAGTTATGTAAAACAGATGTATGCCATCTATTGATACTTGATACCTTGTATGTTTTTATTCTATAGGATACATGCTTGCTTTTCCATTTATCCGATCAGAATAAGGCAGCAGCGTACTGTAAGTATAGCTTAACGCTTGTTGTGATACATAACACTATGGTGCAGTTTTTAGATATATGATTTTTGCAGCTTTTATCTTGATCTTTCCCCAATTTCTATTGCTTAATCCTCGAGCTATTAGCATTGCAACATTGTGCAGGTTGCCAATTTTTTTGTGCAGAAAGTGGAGGAGCCAGTTGGGATTCAATAGGAAATCACATTGCATATGCAAGTTATCTTTTCACGTCTACTGGGTTTTGTTTCTTCCATTTAGTTGTTATTTGTCTTTACAGTGATCCTCAGTGATAGAAGCACCAGCTTGAAAGGTAGTTAACAGTTGATCCCACCTTAGTACAATTATAAGTTCTTTTACTGCTACAATCCATTTTTTTCTTTTAGAAAGAGAGTTGTTAAAACAAAGGAGAATCGCAAACCAGTTTTATGTGCAGTGATATTGGTATGGCAAGAGGGGTTGAGCCAAACTGAAGTTGAGATTGGCTCAAATTCACCACTACTAAAAAGTTCCATTCACCATGCTCTACCGGTTCTTGACACTTTTTTTCGTTTTTTTTTTTTTTTTGCGTACTTGATATCATAATTACAGTGTAAATAGGGTAATAGTATTATGACTTGCAATTTTAAGGGCGCTTAAAGCTCGAAGAAAAGGTGTATGCATCTTTATATTTTCCTATAATGAATTGTCCCCTTTTCAATAAGGCACATGCGATTGTTTCTTGTCCAATTTTTCTTCAAACAAGTTGTACTTCATTACTCATAAAACAAAAAAAAATTCTCTCAACTTTGTTCAGCAAGGCCTGGTTATCTAACGAGACTGCCGAAGTCCAAACATAAAGGAGGTTAGCATTCTAGCTTTAAGTAGTCCCTTCTTTGCAGAGTGCTGATGATGATGAAGCACAAAACTACATGGTGGAATGAGTTTATTCAAGAAAGAGGCATACCAATGCAGCAGTCACAGGTGGAGCACAGTGAAACCCACAGTTGCTATTGCATATCGTTCACTTCAAAATGCTGGTCAGAACAACTTCCAAATTCTCTGTGAAATTAACCTGTTACAGAATTTGAAAAGCACTAGGGCATTTTGATTGTTGCAGATGAAGTTGAACAGTTTAGTCTCAAAGAATTCAGGCTAACTCAAAACGTGAGACATGCACAACAGTTTTCAATAACAGTTTCAAAGTAGAAAGCAACAAACATTACCCTTTCCAGTCACTCAAAAAATCATTCTACAGAATATGCAGGTGTAGCCAAAAACAAAATTTCTTCCCATGACAGCTGCTTAATTGTAAGAGAATAAAGAGGATCGAGTTAACTTTCTAAAGGTTGAAGGTTGCTTGAGTTAGAGTTCTAATTTGACTCAAAAAATCAGTTCATTTATTCATCACACTGTTCTAACTGCTAGCAATACTACTAACTTCTAAAATAATATTGCTCTCTCTATGTGATACACTGGTTTGAATGAATTCAAACTTGAGTTAAGTATTATACATCGGATCAAATCCCTGCACATAACCATCGATCTCTACTACTTATGAATTAGCCCAGGAAACATCGGCTAAATATTAACAAGAACGACTCAGTTCTATGCCTTGATCACAAAATGAAACCAGTGTGTGTGTGTGTATAAGGAGGAGCTAATGAGGTTCCAGATTCGTCCTAAGAAAGAATAAAACCTTCGAAACATGACTACAATAATCTAACTTTAAAAAAAATTTTTAAAAAAAAACTAGCACTCTTACATAAGAAAATAATCAAAGCCCATTATTGGGATCATTTTCTAAGACTCAGGGGTAGGCATCCTTTTGGGCTTCTTATTCTTTTCAGAAACAGCCTTAGCAAAAGCCTCCACAATCCTCTGTTGAGATTCCAAAATCATCTGCGTACGCTTCATCTCCATATCCATGCGCATAGCTTCAAGCTCTCTTGCCAGTTCCATCTTCATCTGTTCCGTTCTCACAAAACCATCTCCCAACATCTTTATAGCCGCCACCATCTCCGCCACTGGTTCCCTTTCTCTCTTCGCAATTGGCGTCTCTTCACATCCTCTCAGAACTCTTGTCCCATAATTCACCCCTGACCCTGAACCTGACCCTGGACTCCCAAAATTTGGTTTAGGGTTAAAATTAGGAGTATGGTTAGCGTTAGGGTTAGGGTTTACGATCTTAGCAAAAATCTTAGGCCCAGGTTGGGCTATACTAACTCCGGTGGGGATTCTGATTCTAAACCCACTACCAGTCCCACTACCACTACTAGCTTCCGTATTAATTCCATTTCGATACAAATTATGAACACTCCTCGTGTTAGCTACACCATTCTTAAAATTTGGCCGTTCCTGATACAAATCTTGATTAATATCATCATCATCTTCGTCATCATTGTCGTCCTCATCTGCGCTATCAGAATTATAACTCGATTTCGTCGATGGACCTTTCTCCATGGAGTCCATCCTCTTGAAGTGAACCCAAGAAGATGAGAATCGAGAGAGAGGCATGGATCTCGCACGCTGGATCTCAGTACGATATCGTTTACGCAGCTTCTCCATCTTGTGACGACACTGGACGGCCGTCTTCGGTGGGGACGCAGCTGGACATCTTCGACCTACAGCGTCCGCTACCTCTTGCCAATGGGTGGCCTTGAGGTTACCACGACGGAGGGCGTACCACTTCTCACGGTAAGAGTCGATTAAAGCGACGGTCTCGTCGTGCGACCAACAGGGTGGAGGAAGACGGCGGGGATTGACAGAGGGAGGTTGTATCGGCGGCGCTGGTAAAGCAAGAAGAGACGGGTCCTGGGAGATTGGATCTGGGGGTGGAGGAGAGGAGGACATGATGGTGGAGGGCGTAGGTTAAGGGAGGAGGAGGGCGTAGATTAAGAAGGGGGAAATTGAAAGAAATAAAAGTCGAGAAAAAAGACGAATGGGAAAGTGGGTTGGGATGGTGGTGGTGGTGAAAGTGGGGTTTGGTGACATATTTGATTGGGGGGGAGGTGTATGCGGCTGATTTTGAGATCTACTAGGATGAGATGAGGCCACCGCTTAGGTGTGAGGGGAGGTTGGTAACTAACATGCGCCGTGGGTGATGGTTTGTCCACCCACCCAGCGCTACCTAGGTCCACTTTCTGACTTTGTTGTTGGCCATCATCACAATTACCAAAAAAAAAAAAAAAATCAAAAAAAAAAAAAAAGAGTTTCTAAGTAGGCAAACCCACCGCACAGGGTGGTGATTGGGCTGTCATTTTTTATTTTTGGGTGGTGTTTGACTGCGGACAGACAGACAGACAGACAGACAACACATGGCGTTTTTTCTTTGAAGACATGGAAGAAACTAAACTGGCGATGGCACATTGAAAGGTATACAATACAAATTTAGTCCGGCTTGCATAAAACTTGGGTTAAGAAAGCCCAAATTGGCATCCGCCGGCCAATCCGATACTACTTTGCAAGGAAAGGAGCCTAACCGGATAACAAAACAATCCTTATTTATACGTAATTCATTGGATTATATGTTAGAGACACTCCACTCCGATTGTATTGGTGTCAAACACGTAACACCAGAGAACAGAAATTAAGAAGGATGGGGCAGGCAGCCGTCCAGTGCTGTGTGGGTGCTAGCTGTGTCAATGGAGCTACCAGTCACAAGGACGTGCCCATCCAGGCTTAGTGGCGAATGTGATTATTAAAAGAACATGGTCAATAATTTTAGTCATACTAGATGTGCTTGCTATTAAATGTATCTTCCTGCATATTGAAGAAACTCTTGTCAATTTTAGTCATTTCGATAGACAAATTTAATGTCCATCACATTCTGTTTTTATTTTCCAGTATTGCAAGATCGTCTAATTATTATTCCCTATTTTAACAAACACAAGAACATGGTCAATAATTTCTCTTTTTTTCCGTCCATTTCCATTACCTTATTATTCCTCTTTTTATCTAACAAATATATGATTATGTATTCTCTCATTTGGAATCTTGCGTGGGAGTGGCATACCGTATCACTTTAAAAAAGGCCAAACAACTTATTCTCTCCCAAGCTTTTCTTACTAATTTGAAGAAGTTAAATATTCATCCTTTAATTAAAATTAAAAAGATATTTTTTAATTTAAATAAAAATTAAAAAATAATAAAATTATTTTATAAAAAATATAAACTAATAATAATAATAAATAAATAAAATAAAAATTTAAGAAAAGAAGTTATCACCACTAACAATGTCATCAATGATGTTGGAAGCTGTTAATCTAACCAGATGACCGTTTTTAATATTTTTTGAGAGTAAAAGTTATCAAATTT
Organism: Anacardium occidentale; assembly: GCA_026122585.1. Classification (NCBI taxonomy): domain Eukaryota; kingdom Viridiplantae; phylum Streptophyta; class Magnoliopsida; order Sapindales; family Anacardiaceae; genus Anacardium; species Anacardium occidentale. The sequence goes on from JAJEJH010000102.1 coordinate 77,454, forward strand.
GGTTGTCTTCATCACATCTTTAGTAGTCAGGTTTGATCTCACTTACTATTAAAATAGTTAAATCCGATCGTTAATAGAATTAGATTATCATTTACAATTATTTGGTTATATTAACAAAAATGATTGTTTTTTAAAAATTATTATTTTATTTTTATATTTTTATAATTTTAAAATTAATTTTTTAAATATTTTAATATTATATTATATTATATTTTAATATAATTTAATTTTTTCAAAAAAACAGAAAGAGTGTTTGGCATTTATAATTTAAGAAAACCTTGGGTGAAAATTAGCCGTTTGGCCTTAACAAATCTTGTCTTGGTTTATTTTGTTGTTAATTGCTTGCAGCAAGATTTTCACCATCACGTTCATCAATAATAGGAGGAGTTTTGTAGTTTCTGCCAACCACGGTGGTGCAATAAAGGTGAGACTGGATTTAAATTGAATAATATTTAGATTTATATATATCAATTTTTTTTTATAATAATATTTGGATTTGTGTTTAAATTTGAAGGTTGGATTTATATTTGATTCATATTTGTATTTATATTTTATTAAAAATTATAATAAAAATAATTTTTAATTTAAATTTGAATTTGTATTTATATTTGATTCGTACAGTTTATATTCAGATCTTTATTTATAAACTTTTAAAAACTATAATTTAAATTCGTATTTATATTTAAATTTAACTATTTATTTTAAATTTCTTTGAATTAAATACAAAAACGAGCCTCAATATATTTTATTTAAATTTAACCCAAGGGTAATTAATCTCTCAAATAAAACAAGCCAAATAAATTGAGGTAGCTAAAAGGTGATTTCACTTATCTTGAGAAAACATGAATCTGGCTGTCCTTTGTAATGCCTAAAAGATATCTCCGTTTCGCTTTAACAAACGCCGTTCTCCATAACCAAAGGCATGTTTCTTCAACCTTCCCTTCATAGTCACCACACCATTTCTCTGTCTTCATCCCTCTCTTATTCTCAACTTCTTCCATGTAAAGTTCCTGCTTTTACCTTTCTCCAAACTGTAAAGCACCAGGGACTCCCCATCCTAACATGCTCTATATCGCAAATTCACGACTATGGGATAGTGGACTTTGAGCGAAGACCCATGATCAAATGGAATGCTATATACAAGAAGATATCCCTAATGGAGAACCCTGAAATGGGTTGTGCTTCCGTGTTGAATCAGTGGGAGAATGGTGGTGGGAAGGTTACAAAATGGGAGCTTTCTAGACTGGTTAAGGAGCTGAGGAAGTTTAGGCGCTACAAGCAAGCTCTGGAGGTATGAAATCAATTAAAACTAAAAATTTCGGTGCTTCGTTTAGCAGTTGTTTGTTATTTTTAGATGCAATGGATTGATTTTTAATGGAATTGATGCTGCAAGCAAGGTTTTGAGACAAATTCAGCTAATTTAGGGTTTTTTTTTTTTTTTAAGTTTTTGGTTGCGTCTTGTACTATGGGCTTTTTTTTCATTTCAGTCAACGTTGTAAAATCTAACCTCTTTTCAACTTCATAATAAATCTTCAACTCTTATGGAGCTTTCTATACATATTAAGTTGAGGCACTGTCTCAGTGGGTAGCAAGTGCAGGAGGAAGGAATCAATTCTGCAGTAACTGTGAGGTATTTGACCCCTGAGAAATTTATAGACGGAAATATTAGAACTCGTGAAGTTAAATTTTCATATAAAATAGATTGAAGCGGGTAGTTAGGAATGGTCTCTTGATCTTGAGGAAAAAGGAGAGATAACATTTGTCCAAGTCTCAATAGGATATTGAGGGCCTCTTTCGTAGAATCGATTTCAAGAAAATTCGTCCCCCGGTGTTTCCTCGACTGAGGTCTGGAGGCATTTTTGTTTCAGAGATTTGAGTTGCTGAATTATGAGTGTATTTTCTGCAGGTGTATGATTGGATGAACAATAGAGGAGAGAGGTTCAGATTATCTTCTAGTGACGCTGCAATTCAGTTAGATCTAATTGCCAAAGTTAATGGAATATCTAGTGCTGAAGATTTTTTCTTACAGCTTCCTGATACTTTAAAGGAGAGGAGAGTATATGGGGCTCTTCTGAATGCCTATGTTCAGGCTAGAATGAGAGGAGATGCTGAATTATTATTTGATAAAATGAGAGATAGGGGTTATGCTATGCACTCGCTTCCATTCAATGTGATGATGACTCTTTATATGAACCTGAAGAAGTATGATAAAGTTGACTCAGTAGTTTCAGAAATGATGGAGAAAGGCCTACGACTAGATTTATATTCATACAACATTTGGCTATCATCTTGTGGATCCCAAGGATCCGCAGAAAAGATGGAACAAGTATATGAACAGATGAAAATGGATAAAGCCGTTAATGCGGACTGGACTACATTCAGCACAATGGCGACAATGTATATTAAGATGCGACAGTTTGAAAAGGCTGAGGAGTGTTTAAAGAGAGTTGAGAGTAGAATGACTGGTCGGGATAAGATACCTTATCATTATCTCTTAAGTCTGTATGGTGGTGTTGGTAATAAAAAGGAGGTATATCGAGTATGGAAGGCTTATAAATCGATTTTTCCTAGTATTCCGAATTTGGGGTACCATGCTATGATCTCTTCTTTGGTTAAGATTGGTGATATTGAAGGGATAGAGAACATTTATGAGGAATGGCTGTCAGTTAAGTTGTCTTATGACCCTAGAATAGCAAATCTTCTCCTTGGATGTTATATTAAAGAAGGAAATTTCGATAAAGCTGAGACTTTCTTCAATCACATGGTTGAAGTCGGAGGAAAGCCAAATTCAACTACGTGGGAGATTCTTGCTAAAGGGCATATTGGTGAGAAGAGAATTCTGGAGGCTTTGTCTTGCTTAAAGGAAGCTTTTGCAGCTGAGGGAGCTAAGAGTTGGAGGCCAAAACCTGTAAATGTGCTTGCCTTTTTTAAACTTTGTGATGAAGAATCTGAAACGGTCAGTAAGGAGGCTTTGGTGGGATTATTAAGGCAATCTGGGTATCTTAAAGACAAAGCTTATATTTCAATGGTCGGCTTATCCGATGAAACTGTTAACACAAATGTTTTATCAGAGAATGATAGCGGTGAAGATGAAGGTCAAACACTCCTAAGCCAACTGTAGAGTAGCCTGTGATTTGTCTTCTTTCTGCTTTTACTTAAAATATCAAAAAATATTTTTGAAAAAGGAAATTATTTCCTCGGTTGGATTTTATCGGCTTTCAAAGTGCATGCTTGCATAAGGGTAGAGGTCCTAAAGATATGAGTTCTGCTCACGGCAACTGGGAGTCAGCTTTGCCCCAGTTGAGGGTGCCAGTCATCTCAATTTCACCTGTTTAATTTTGTTTTGATCTTTACTGTATTCTTCTGTAGCATTTGGCTAGTAGAAGTTTCTCCTTAGCCTCACAGTTGGTTCAGTTTTATTATTAATATTTTTTTAGTACTATTAAATGTTTACCACATTTTAATCTGTTATGTTTTCTTTCTGTTGATTGAAGTCTTCCTTCAGCGCATTTTATAGGACCTATTGGTTTCAGAGTGAATCCTTCAGGACATTTTCTAGGACTTGGTTTCAGAATGAATCCTTCGGGGCATGTAATAGGACCTGTCGGTTCTGGATTGAGTCAAGACATTGCTCTCGTAAACAAGTTTCAATGGATTTAACGTTCCAGTTTGATCTTGACTTGGATTGAGTTTTAAGTTACTTTTGAGTGGAATGTTAGTGATGATTTTTCAAATTAAAATGAGCTCGAGCTAGAAAATTAGTTCATCAATTTCAAATTAATTTTAAATTAACCTATATTTGATTCAGCCCTAAGAGAGACCAATGTCAAAAACCTTTCGCCTATCCGCACCCTCAAGGGGTAGCAGACTTCTTGGAACTTGATTAGGGAAACAGAAAATGAATCTTGTACTTCGTGGATTCCAGTACAATCTAATTTCATTACCTTCTTGCAAGTCCCTTCTGAGAACGAAATCCTCTTTCCTTGTTGAAAACATAACACTGTAACACTTTGATCAAGCCCATAGTTCGAAAACCAAGTGCTACTTAGAATTAGTACCTTCACCAAATACTGCTGGAAGAAGGAAATATGTGTGTAATGACTATAGTTGTGGTAGTGAAAGCGTGCGTTGACATCGCAATTCACTATCACCGAATTGTTTCTTTATTTTGCGTGGATCAAGACAAAGACACATCTTTGTTGACTACTTTTATTTTTGTGTGTCTTATTCTCTGGTAATTCTATTTCATCTCTGGAGACTCTTTTTCTTTAACAGCTTGTTTAATAAATTTATTGTCAGTCAAATGAATTGAGTTAGATCTTGATTTCTAACTAAATTATTTTTTTATTTAAATTAAACTCAAATTGGTTTTTTTGAGTTTGATTTGAATTCACTTTAATTGTTTCCCTTTGCCAACTTGAAAATAAGGAACGAAAAATCCCAAAATGTCCAAATCGCATGTGCTCTATGTGCGAAGAATACATTTTATAGGGTGAGGTGGCCTGTCCTTAATGGTAGGTCTCCAAAATTTTGGGCTTAACAAAACATCGGATTTTAAAACCATTATTTTGTCTAAAGGAAGGCAGTGTTGAGGAGGATGGTTGAAGGAGAAACAGCCACTTGCGTGCATTAAAAAATGAATAGAAGAGCACGTGAGAAGGCGTTTTTGGTAAAAAAGTAATGGAGGGAGGGAGGGAGGGAGGAAGTAATTTTTGAGGGAAGAAATCACATGGGATGGCACATGGTTTAGGAATAGAGTAGAGATACGTTTAAGTACATGCAAATGCAATGCAATAGACATTGTTTACGAGTTTTGCCCATTTTATTCACAAGACGTGCTTTGCTCCAAGAGAGAATAACTCCACATGCTTCCAGCTTAGCTACCGTTAATTACAACACAAAGCTGAAAGCGTAACTGTGTGCAGTTGGCATGACAGCCGCAGCGTGTTATGCAGAACTAATTGCACTGAAGTCACGTCTTCTCTTTGAGTTTTAGTAAAGATATGTCATCAATAATGCTCACCATTGCTTCAAATAGATGCCTGTAAATATAATATATATATGTTTGTTCTTCCACCTTTAAGACTTGAGCTGGAAATATTTGACCAATTATCGTCATCTCTTAGAATTGAATTGAAGAGTTTCAACCTTAATATTGGATCCGCAGTCAGATTCTGTAGATCTAGTCAGGCTTCAGTTTCGTATATAATAATATTAAACCCGACCCAAGCCCCAACCGCAAATCCAAACTTTTGCATATTTTTCGACAAAAAGCAGCATATATATATTTGTGCTATTTTTACCCATGGACCAATATTACTACTACATGTTATGCCACCAACTTGTATTGTGATTAACTTTTCCCACCGTGGTTCATATAAATCATACTTTTTATGTTCGAAATTTAACTTAGTGTTAAAAAATTAAATTACTATGTTATTTCTAGCTATTTCGATATTCAAAATTAATCTATTAACTTAAATCAACAACATTTTAAAATATTATTTCAGAAATCAATTTTGCATTAATATTCTCTTTTTCTTTTCTCATTTTTACCTTCTTCTTTCTGAATGGTTTGTGCTGACCTAGCCAACACTTGGAATCCAGACAAGTCACTTCACACTCTCAATCCTACAAGTCACCTTCTCTTTCACACATATCATCTCTCACTTGTTTGTTACTAGCAGCTCTGCCCAACCCACGCTTCACCATCCGAAACCAATGGCCTTTATTACCTCAATTGACATTGCCTCTCTAGCTTATAGTTTCAATATTTTCATTATTGTCTTTGTGCTCTAAACTCTCCCTACAAGGTCATTCATCCTCAAAATCTTTGTCTTGTATTGTAACTCCGCTAACATCATAATGTTAACCATAGTATGTTAAGGATATAGAGAATGAGTTTAAGATGGTATACAATAGCATAGTAAAAGCAAACTCACAATGTTTAGGGTTTTCAAACTTGAATTATAGGGACTAATTTACAAGTTTTTAAACGTATAAAATGATACTTGCTATCATGTATAAAACATTAAGGTGATATTTATACATGTTTATTCTCTTTAATTTTTTATTTTCAAAATTTTATAATGAAATTACTATTTTATTCTAATAATTTTTATTTATTTTTAACTCTTTTAGAAAGTTGAGTTTTGAAAAAAAAAAAAAGTATGTTAGTATGTGAATTCACAACATATGCATGATCTTAAAATGGTAGAACCCACTAAATAAAATCTAAATTTTCCCACATGCAATCACATGATAAGTATGGCATGCCATCACTGTTGGCACAATTAATCATTTAAATCCCTAACAAGTTTATGATTCCAATTTAATTATTTCTTTCTTTGTATTGATCTCCTTCCTTTTCAAGAAAAAAGAAACACTCATTGATCCACCATAAAACCCACCTTTTGTTCCCTCTTTCACAGGATAAACTTTGAAATCAATACTCATACATAACCCAACTCAAACCCCACCAACTGGCGATCCAAGTCATAATTCAAACCATCAGGTTTTTTTTTTTTTTATGTAATCAGGCCCACCATCAATGGCCTCCTTACCCTGTTTTGTTTTTTTCACATGAACATAAAACCTTATATATCTCAACAGAGGCAACAAGTTATTTGGTCATCAATGGCAGAGTTAGAGAACCCACATGTGATGACAAATGTTATCACTTTTCTCTCTTGTCAGCTTCAAAGAGTGGCTGAATCCAACGACATTAACTGTCGACTTCAGCCCCAGAAAATTTCTGTTTTTCATGGCTTAAGTCGCCCTTCTATCTCAATTCAAAGCTACTTAGAGAGAATATTCAAGTACGCGAATTGTAGCCCATCTTGCTTCATCATTGCTTATGTTTATCTTGATCGGTTCGCTCGAAGGCAACCCTCGTTGCCCATCAATTCTTTCAATGTTCATCGCTTGTTTATCACAAGTGTCATGGTTGCCGCAAAGTTCATGGATGATATGTAAGTTTTTCAAGTTTCTCACGTTAACTGAATCTTTGGATTTGATTTCTAGGTTCTTAGTTTTCTTGAAAATTGATATAATCGGTTTAGCGTTTATAATTGGATGGAGCATGGACATGGAACTTGAAGTTTCTTTTAAATTGTTTTTGACTTGATAAATTACTTGGATCCAAATTTTGTATTCTCGAATCCTTTTCTAGGATTTTCTCAAATGAGAACCCTGGATCTTCTGGCGTAAAATTACTGAATTTCAATGTAATATTTAAAGTTTCTAACTAGAGTTATACGGCTTGTCAACGTTAAGGATGGATTTGAACTGAATCAAGTCCAAATATGACCAATTTAAGTTTGAGCTGGTGAATAGTAATTCGGAGAAGGAGAACAGTGGTGAAGAAAGAGAAAAAGAATCGCTGGGAGACTGGCTACAGTGCTGGCTTCAATCTCTTGCCGAGTTCGAGCTCTATGGGTTTATTCTTATTCAATTTGAGCTCAACTTATTCAAGTCAATCATCAAACGGAACTCAAACCTAGTTTAACTTCAAGCCACCCCTTCTTGATTTAAATTGCCAAGGAATCAAACAACATTAGATTTTCCAAGAAACTGATCTACATGTTAAAGATCCAGATAATTCCTTCTAGTCACGTGAAAGCCAGGCTGTCTTACGGAAAACAAGCCAAAATGCAGAAGAAGGAAGATTTTTCGGCCAATTTGTTAATAGTTTAAAAGCAATAAATCCTTTTGTCACTTTATATAGTTTTAAACAAAATTATACTACAGTAATTTAGCGCTCTTGACTTTTTTAACTGTCAGGTGTTACAACAATGCTTACTATGCAAAAGTTGGGGGAATCAGCACAACAGAGATGAACTTTCTTGAAGTTGATTTTCTGTTTGGATTGGGGTTCCACTTAAATGTGACACCCAACACTTTTCAAACTTACTGTTCATATCTTCAGAGAGAGATGATGATGCTACAACCTCAACCACCTTTAAACATATCAGACTCATCCTTAAACATTGGTAGATTACTAAAAGTCCATTTGTGTTTCAAGGAAGATGAAACCTCACACCACCAAAAGCAACAGCAGCAGCAGCTAGCTGTTTAAGCTTAAATTCAAACTGTTAGTGTAGTTAGATTTAGAGATAGTGACCCCTCTTACTCTACCTCATTTTTTTGGGGTTGGCAAATTGCACTCGTCATTTTCTGTACTAAACTTGTCTTATGTCTTGTATTTGTTTACCTTTTCTGGGATTTGGATTTCAAGTGATTTGGTATGTACAGGTGGGAGATTCTTCTTTACAGTCTGGCAATCAAAGTCTATTATGTACTTAGTTCCTTAATTGTATTGCTTGATACTTTCTTATTCATGTTATGATTCTCTGAAGTTCTTGAAGGAAAATGAGTGGGGACAAAAGAATAATGTACATGGAGTAGTATTCTTTTGTTGGGGTTATTCAGCAGTTTGTTCCTTTTGACAGTTGTACTGATTCTTCAAAAGGGGTCATGAACATGTGCAATTCCAGATGGAAGTTTAGACTTCGGGAAAGAAACAAAGGGAAGATGGCATGCTACCACTTACTCCAACTTGTGATATGGAAAAAACTGCATGGAGTCCCAATTCCAACAGTCTTATAATTACCATACTGACCATTTTAATCCTATCACCCAAGCACTTGCAACAGTTACAACTCATAAAACACTTCTGTTTATGTCATTTTATTTACTTCCAGAATTGTTTTTATTTGAAGGTTTATTATTTTATATCAACCGGTCACTCTGATGAACCTTTTCTATCCCAAAAACTAGTTTAAAAATGAAACTTTTCTTTACATTTACTAATACCTAACTTTTTTACCAACCAATGGGGAATAGTCTAACAATGTCAAAGGTAAAAAATATTGTGACGTCAAGGGTAAAAACTATTAGAAATTTTCATTTAGTATTTTTGTCTTTTTGAATAAAAATCTTCATAAGGAGGTATATATGAAGTAATTAAATGGTTTTTAGGTTAAAGTAAAATAATACATGATGTGCAAATTAAAAAAATCTATCTGTAATTTAAAGTAGCCTTTTTAACAATGACATCTTAAGTTTGATGAAATTTTGACCTCGTATAACTTCACTGAGAATAGATTTGATAAATGTGTGTATACAAAGATTAATATGACTAAATTTATTTTTTTGATACTCTATATAAATGATATCATACTTGCAAGTAGTTAGTAATCTACTTTTTGAAACTAAGCAATTTTTATCTAATGTCTTCAATATGAAAGATCTTGTGGAAGCATTATTTGTTCTAGGTATTGAGATCCACTGAGACAAAACTCATGATTTGCTTGGGTTATCTCAAAAGGTCAATATTAAACGTGTTTTTAAAAAATTCAAAATGGAGAATTGTAAAACTAATAATACACCTATTGTGAAAAGAGATAAATTTAGTAATAAGCAATGTCTTCAAAATGATGTTAAAAAAACATCTATGCAAAGCATTTTTTATGCTAGTTTCATCAAAAGTTTAATATATGCACAAGTATGTACAAAGCCCAACGTAACATTTTGATGTGAATGTTTTCGGTCAATATCTTGTTAATCACTTATCAAAAAATATATTGTTAATCCAAGTTTTGATTATTGGAGAGCAACCAAGAAAGTTATGAAATACCTATAGAGGACTAAGAATTTCATACTTGTATATGTTCTAATGACTTAAAATCTATTTCTTAGTGTTGAACCCTTGATGTTTTGACGATGAAAAAAATATGATTAAGTTGTTAATTTGTAATAATAATGTGATTGAGTTGATGATTAATCTCTTGCATGAAGTAATTCATGACAAAGAAGGGAGAAAGAAATTTATTTTTGCAGGTTATAGGTCTCGCACGACCGTGTGCATTAGTAGCACGACCGTGCTTGACCAAACGGGTCCTCGTGTGTCCAAAACACGGGACCGTGTGCCTGACAGTGTAAGCTTCTGTGATTTTCTGGAAAAAAAATCTCAGACCCGCACGGGCGTGCGTTCGTTATACACGACCGTGTGCATGCACAACACAGGCAACGCACTACCATCACAACTGTGCAACCTAATCGTGTGAAATCAAAGGATTCAAGTCATTGGAAGCACGACCGTACGTAGTGGAAGCACGACCGTGTGCATAACTTATGAAGAGCACGAGAGATCAAACAGTGCAAATGAAATCGTGCAACAAGTCAAAGAAAAGGAGTCAACGCACGACCGTGCACGCTCAACACGCACGACCGTGCGTGATGACAAATGAAGAGCACTACCAAGAGCACTACCAGGAGATTGTGCAGAGCTAGCCGTGCAAGAGCTTAAAGGCATGCATATGACACACGACCATGCAGAAAATGGACACGACCGTGCACTAGCATAAGAATGCTCGTGTGCTGCTCGTGTGGTCATTGTGCAGTCAACCCGTGCAAGCTCCTGGAATTTTGGATAAAACTCTGAAGGATCGAAGCACGACCATGCATCTAAGGCACACGACCATGAAAGGTTGAAGCACGACCGTGCATCATTGGCGCTAAGCTTTTAAGTCGACCGTTGGGAGTCGAACAAGGCAATAAATGCAGCAAGCACGACCGTGCACTCGAGGAGCATGACCGTGCGCCTGGAAAATTTATTGCAGAGCTTACTTTTTTTAACTACTTTAACGGATACAAAGCTAGCAAAACGGCTCCTTGCTATTCTAGGCAATGAATGAAGTATAAAAGGAGAGCCATTTGGAGTGGAGAGGTTTACTGAAACGATTTGCAAAAAAAACCAAGCTATCTACTTCTTTCTTTCACTGCTCTGTTTCTCTCTCTAAGCTTATACACTTACATACTTGAGAGAATTCGTACTTTACATTTGATTTTTAGCCTATTAAGAGACAGTTTCAATCAATCTTTTTATCAACTTACATCTGTAAAATGGGCGAAATTCCCTTGTGAGAAAAACTATTGTATCTTCGGGTTTTGAAGATAGTGGAAACTTTAATCGGGTTTGATTGAAGAAGAGGACGTAGGAGGCTTGTGTTCAAAGCTCCGAACCTCTATAAATTTGACTGAGCATTTTCTAAACTCTATCTCTTTTTATTGTGCATTGTGTTTATTATAATTTTATTGTGATTATTGCTTTAGAATTTTAATAATCCTATTCACCCCCCCTCTAGTATTATTTCTCTAGCCTTTAAGGGTTTTTCACTTAGCATATCTTTAAGCTCGCAAATGGAATCATATCATGAAAAAGTGTCAAATAGACATTGGTAGCATTTTTTACCATATATGCAAAATTTATTACATATTATAAGGCAACCACACAAACGATGTGGTTGAAGAATTACATCTTTAAGTTTCAAATGGTTGATTTCATCAAAAGAGCATTTGCAATTTACTATGATAATAATACAATTGTGTTCTTTTACAGAAACAATAAAGTTAATAGCTAGTGAAAGCACATAAAGATAAAATATCTTATAATTAAAAACCTCGTGAAAACAAAGAACATTAATTAATGTAGAATACATTAATACTGATACTATATTAGTTGATCTCTTAACCAAAAGACTTAGACCTATTATTTTTAAAAGTCAATGTTTTGAATATAGGTGTGTTAGAGTCTTGCAATGTATTAGGTCAATGGAAGTTTTAAAGTTATTTCTATTTGACTTTATGACATTCTATTGAGTTGAATTTTTAACCATGATATATGGTTAAAGTATAACATATATCTCAATATTTAAATTTTTCTTGAATATGACATTTGTATATGTATGTTTCATAATATTTCGAATAAGACTGAAACATACAGACTTCAATGAAAGCAAAAGAATTTCTCTTATTCTTCTTGAGATATACAAATTAAAGAGAAATCATAAAGAGTATTGGTATAAACATTGCCCTTTTTTGGATCACATGGTTATGTGTTATTTTTGATATATTCTTAGATCAATAATTTGTGTTGGTTTGGTTGTTAGTAATTATGATCATGGACAATATTATGTTGATCAAAGATATAGTTTTTAGTAATCATATTAACTATATTGATAATCATAGTATTCTAAAATTTTGGATTATTTTGTTTTTTTAAAATTGTGGTCACTTTAAAATTAAAATGTTGATTAACTAGAGTCAAAAATTGTTTTTTTTAAATAAAATAAATAAATTAATATTGTCTAAATACGAAAATGTTAGAAAATTTTCAATATGGGTTGATATTAATTAGAATTTTAATTAAAAAAATGGATGAACTTATTACACTACAGAATTTATTTGGGTCTTTGATTGGAGGTTCAATAATCTACTTTGAATTGACTATGTCTTTGTTCTAAAACCCATATATCACAGTTTTTATTACTGAAAATCGTTATCAAGGAGGTTTTGGGAGTGGAAGATCAAATAGATATATTTATATAATTTTTAAGTGATTTTCAAGGTTATGCAGATTCAAAAAAAAAAATGACACAATCAGATTTTTGTATTATTTTATTTTAATTTGTATTCAAATTAAATATATAATTTAATATTCTATATTCTATGTTTTTTTTTTTTTATTAAATCAATTTGAAGTTTAACAACTACAACAAGCAAGAGCGACGGCAAGGATGAATTGTAAATTGCGATAAATAATAAAGAATTTCTACGCCCAATTTTTGGTGAGGGAAGGGCTCTTAAGTTAGAACTTGTTTTGCAGCTTCAATGGTGTTATGTTAAAACATTTTGACTTTTGGTGGCGACACGTGCATTAGAGTGATGTTTTGGTACATGGATCAGACACTGACCTAATTAAGGGACTAGGATATTACACTGTTGGTGTAAAAATTAGAACAACGTACGAGCAATCAGCATTCTAGTAAGATGGTTTGATGCATATCCTTCCATTTGTTGGTTGGTTGATATAAAAATTAAAACAATGTGTAACTCATCACTATTTTTCAATTTTTTCCAAATATTCAATTCAGATTAAGTAAATATTAGAACAATAATTACTCAGCAGTAATGATTTTATAGAATGCATGGTTTTGAAACCTGATTGAATCCACTAGTTCAATCATTGATCCAAATGTCCCTGCCCCAATTTAGATTGGTGAGTCCCTGAAGCATCTCCTCTCGGTAGTCAAAGAAGGGGCGAGACGACATTGATATACAATTTCTTGAGCAATGAAGATATTTAGGTTGGGGCCTAGTTTAATTGTCTTTCAGCAACCACTTCCAAAGTTTTATGCCCCATCGTGGAAGCCACCGAAATAAAAATGGTAGAAGAAGGGTAATTCCTAGAATGACATACTTACTGGCGTCCGCGGGTTTAACATTACGCACTGCACAGCCGTACGTAAACATCATCGAATATATAGCCATTTGAAGCTCTCTCTGGAAAGGGAATCTACTTGTAAGATAAATTATGATGCTCAGGGATGCAGCAAGGCTTAATGTATTTCCAAATAAAAACAAATTCGACTCAAGTAGAGCCCCAGCAAGAGCAAGTAGGCTAGAGATAGCACCTACAGGAGTACGTGCGGGATTTGAAGTACTAGCCGGAGGAGGAGCAGAGTTTGTAGTATTATTGGAATGGGGTACAGTTGTACCCAGAGTAAAGTTGCTTGGAGGATTCATCCCTGCTTGGAAAGTGACAGTTGCAATCAGTGCGGCCACCACTAACAGTGCATTCCGAGTATCACTTGGTGAGTCCCGTTCCATTTGAAATTGAAAATACTTAATCCAGTCTCTGGAAATTCGAGTAGAAGGATTTGGATTGTTTATCAGAGTGTGATGAGGAGTTTCTGTAACAAGGGCTCCTGCACTTTGAAGGATTTCCTTTAGGCGATCATCATTCGGATTGTCTATGGGTGTATTATCTAACAAATCCATTGCTGTGAAACCCCTCGAGTTCCTGGCATTCAGTTCCATTATGCTGCTGATATTGCTGCTGCTAAGCAGAAGCTCTACACTCTACATCATAGAAACATCTTGTAAATTTTCAAACAAAACAGAATCATGGTATCCCAGAAGGGATAACAACACTTGTATTTAAACAATTACCACATTTTTACGGGAACATTTATGGAATGATCACATTTTCATGATCTTCCTTTTTAGTTTTTTTGTTTTTTGAGACTTACTTTCAACTTCTATTATTGATAAGTATTAGATGTATAAACTATAGAAAATATTGAATGTTTACTTCTTTTTTTATTAAAATAATTGAATTCATATTTTTTTTATTAAAAAGATAAACTTTCGTTTTTTTAATTAAAAAAAGTGAAATTTTGTATGTTATTATAAAAATACTAATCTTTCAATATTTTTATTTGAAAGTGTTAAACAAATATAATCTGCTTTATTTGTTTTATTTTGTTTTAAAAGTAAGACGATTAGTCTTAAACAAGAAATAATAAAATTTAGTGTACTCAACGGCAAAATCTAAAAATTTGGTCTAACTTAAAAAGCTTGGCATTTTAAATAAAAAAATATCTTTAATAATAAAATAAAATATTAAATGTGATTGCTGAATATCTTGTAATGTATAATTCAAAAGAAAACCGGAAGAAAAAGAATAAAAGAGGTTGGTAGTACAAGTGAATTAAATTTAAGGTGGAGCTGAACTTACCTCAAGTTGTTTTCTAGATACCGCGAGGTGCAAGATTGTGTTTCCATCTTTGTCGACCCAATTCACAAGCTCTTCCAAACCGAGCCGTTCCAGCCATTTGACCAAGTTCGTAAAAGCTTCAAGTTTATGGTATTTCAAGGCCAGATGAAGCGCAGTTTCACCGAGATATGTCACATCATTAAGACACTCACCACAAGAGTCAAGTAATTCATCAATAATTTCAACCCTTTCATTCATAGCAGCATAATGAAGACTGGTCCTTCCTTCTCTTCCCTTGAGACGGCATACGTCAACAGGACAAGCTTTTAGGATCCCTTTAACAATTTCCACGTATCCAATTGCGGAAGCAATGTCCAGTGGCCGAAACCCATCTGTGTTTAATTGTCTTACGAAATCAGGTCTCTGTGCAAGCACTTGTTGCACAAAAGCCAGTTGTCCGGCCTTTGCAGCAATGTGTAAGGGGTTCTCGTGGGGAGAGAGGAGTACACAATCAGCTAGAATCAAAGGGTTTTCAACAAGTAACTGCTGCAATAAAGTAACGTTACCAGTTCGAGCTGCCTCGAATAATCTTCCATCCATTTCCAATCTTGACAGACAGTTCAGAGACAAAACCGCCTTCTATTTTGGTTTTACAAATGGCATCTTTGAAGGGTGAAGAGTAGATATACTGTCGTTCTCAATCAATGGGTCTGGGAAGATTCCTTCTTGTACAATTTGTATACTATGTCAACGAAAGTAAACAGTTTTCCACTTCGTTTTCTTTTATTTAATATTTATTTTTCTTTCGAGGGAAGTTCTTCGAAAGTAGGAAGCAGACTACGTGTCTTGGAGAGCAAGGCGCAGGAAATTTCGAACGCCAAGGGTAGAAGACCAAATTGGTGCAGTCGTTGAATTTACAAGTAAATTACAAGGACTACGTGTATAAAAAGAACGACACAATTAAATTTTTTTATTATTCTATTTAAATCTTGTATTCAAATTAATTATTTTGTCAAGTTTGAGTCTCTATTTCTTAAAAAAAAAAAGGGAATAATACAAGTACAGCATACAATAAACAATAATTTCATTGCAGGCAATTCAAGATGGGTCTGAAAAATATGAAAAAGTTATAGTCTAATAAATATTTTAATTAGATTTGTTGTGATTAATTTGGTATATAATTTAATATATTTTATAATGTAATAATTTAGTTAAATTTTTAATAGTGTGAGTTTATAAATATTTATTGAGTTTTTAATGAAAGGATCTAATAAACCTATTAAAATATAGGATTAAGTTTACTGTTTCAGTATATTATAAGTAATATTTTTTTAAATTAAAATTCTATTGTTTTTTGAGTATTCAGAAACAAAGATTTAATTCTCTGAAATTGATAATTAATCTATTATAAAATAACTTTAGATTAATAATAACAATAATTTAAACAAATATATCTAAATACTTAAAATTTATTTTATAATATTTTATAATAATTATGAATAAATATATATGTTAAAATTGATTTGTATGTTAATCTTAAATTTATTTCAGTATCGTGGTATAAGAGTTTTTATGTGTCAGTGTAGAATTTGTGTTTTTTTTTTTGTTTTTCGTATTGTTCTTGCTGCCGTTGATATAATTGTTGTTGTTGATTCAAAAGGTGTATTGAATACTATTTGAGTGGGCTGAATTTGTTTTGCGTGTTGATGCTGAAAAAATTGTGTCGGAGTAGGAAAAAGTTGCATTTGTATTAAATGATGGCTAGAAAAAGTTGCATTACATTAAATGGTGGCTGGAAAAGGTTGCATTTGCATTAAATGGTGGCTGGATAAAATTGCATTTGCGTTAAATGGTGGCTGAAAAAAGTTGCATTTGCATTTAATGAAGGCTAGAAAAAGTTGCATTGCATTAAATGGTACACGCGCGTATATCCGAGAAAACACGCCCAACCTCAATTCTGTATGAAATACGGTCTTATATATTATCTGTCTACGTATAAAAATCTAAACATATACCTATATATCTGAGTGCACATACCTATGTGTCTAATCCCAATTCTACACGCCCGTATAGATAAGACACGGGATGGTGTTAAGGCAGGTATACGCATATGTGTCAGCTTATACACGTCTATATACTTACACACACACCCGTATGGCTAGCCAAAGTTTTGTAAATAATTTTTCAAAAGTTTGTATGACCAAGGGCACGACTTGAGCACGGTCCTGTGTGCCTTATGGAAACCAGAAAAGAAGATCTTAAAGCATGTATTAAGCAAAGATAAGCTACCCTAAGTATTTCTAAGTGAATTCTAAGCATGAGAAACATAAGAATAACACGATATAACAACATATCATGCATGATTATCAAGCATTGAACACGACATGCCATATGAGATATTTTTATAAAGGGATCTAAGGATCCAAGAGTATATTTTAAAAGTATATATATATGATGTTCCAAACATCAGTTAGGGGTATATATGAGGGGCCACCTGTGAATTCGCACGCCCACTAGAGAGGGTAACCATGGTCCGCTAGAGAGGACATGGTCGTGTACGAGTAGTTTTATCATAGGTTTGAGCTCGCACAGTCAAGATGTCGAATATCTATGTTCATCAGTCTAACCAGCATAGCAAAGATATTTTTCAGATACAGTATTTTCTAATACAAATTTCAGTTTATATTATATGTATATATACAGAATCTTCGAATCAGAGTTTTATATCAGAAAAAGATTTCTAAAAAGAATGAGCTTTCAGAAAATCAAGCCCGAGGGGCAAGTTTTATTATTAAAGAGTATTTACATGACATCAGAGCATGCATATTATGTCATATATAGCATTCATGAGAAATGAGACAAAGAAAGACAAGAACATTCACGAAAACATTATGAATAAAGAAAGCAAAGAAAAAAGAGAATAAAAAAAGAATGAATATGCTACTGTAAAGCAAGTATAATAAGATGATATGAAAACAGTAAGCTGAGAACATCGAGATCTGATCTGAGATTAACTTTTGCTCGATGACCTGTCTGTGCGAGAGATAAGAAATGTTTACTGAGTGATTTGTCACTCACCTTTTTTTCCTTCCTTTCTCTTTTTCAGGTCAGTGAGTTGGAGACTGAGATGTAGCGATAGAGCTGTGAGGTTTTGGGGGACATGGCTCGGTAACTAGTAGCATGTTTTGGCTCGCATGCTTTGATGACATTTTCTTATGTATTTATATATGTGTATTATACTATAGTATGCACTGTATGGATAGCATAATTTTATACATTAGTAGCTTGAGATTTTCAGAAAAGTCATTATGACTTATTTTATTACAATATTGGTATTTTTCGCTTCCATATTTAGATTTTTAAATTATTTTGAGTAGCAATAAGTTTACTTTTCCTTGTGGGGATTTCCGTCACAAGCGTATTTTTAGTATATGAATAATATTATATATATATATATTTTAAACAACTACGCACTGTAGGTTTGAGGCAAGGGTCATTATATTCCTTATGCTAGTGCTATTGGAAGTTTGATGTATGCTCAAGTTTGCACTAGGCCTGACATAGTTTTTGCTGTGAATGTTATTGGTCGTTATCTCTCTAATCCTGGGACTGATCATTAGATTGCAGCCAAGAAAGTCATGCAATATTTGCAGAGGACAAAAAATTACAAACTTGTACACAGAAGAGTGGAAAATCTTGAAGTTGTGGCTTATTCAGATTCTGATTTTGGTGGTTGCATGGATGACTATAAGTCTACTTCTTCATATATTTCTATGCTTGTAAGAGGGGCAATATCATGGAAAAGTGTTAAACAAACTATGATAGCTTCTTCGACCGTGTATGTAAAGTTTATTGCTTGTTATGGAGCATCAACTCAGGCAATATGGCTAAAAAATCTTCTCTGAGCTTCGTGTGGTTGATTCCATCTCAAGATCACTGACAATTTATTGTGATAATAGTGCAACAATGTTCTTCACCAAAAACAATAGAATCAGTAGTAAATCAAATAATATGGAGATCAAGTATCTCATAGTCAGGGTTTTAGTTAAAAAAAGTGACATTGTTGTAGAATATACTAATACAAACTCTATGTTAGCTGATCCTCTAACCAAAGGACTTAGACCAATTGTTTTTAAACAACATATTTCTAATATGGGCGTTTTAGAGTCTTTTGATGTCCTGGGTTAGTGGGAGTTTTGATATATTTATTGTTGCTTATTGATGGTTAATTTGATCTATATGTATTATTGAACATGTTCATATTGATATTTTGATATATATATATATATATATATGCGCATATTGATGTTCATAAAACAACATGTGTCTCAAAATTTTTGTTTATTTTGAGTATGATAATTGTATAGGTATGTTTCTTTTGTATATCTTGAGACTTTGGTGAAACATACAAGCTTCGTTAGAAGTTGTAAGATTTTTCTAGCTTATTTGAAGCATAAAGGCATAGAAAAATCATAAAGAAGACCAACAGGTAATAACATATTTTGATCACATTTGGATGTCATTCCTACCACACTTTCAAATTATTAATCCATGTGGTATGATTATAAATAATTGTAATCATGGATGTCTTATGTCGATTTGAGATATATAAATTGTCTTGGTTCATTATTTAATAATCATATTGATCGAATTGTTGATTGAAGTGTTATTTCTGGATTAAGTGTTTTCTTAAAATAGTGGCCATTTTAAAATAAAATACAGTTTACCCTAAAAAAAAAATTGTTTTCGTTTTCTTGAAATAAAAATGATAATAATTAATATTGCCCAAGTGGGAGAATATAAGATTGTGGGCTAATATTAATTATTATTTATTTTGGTTTTGAAAAATATGGAAAAATTATGGTCCAGTAATTATTTTGATTGAGATTGTTGTGATCAATTTGGTGTATAACTCAATACATTTTATAATGTAATAATTTGGTTGGGCTTTTAATAGTATTAACTCATAAATGTTTATTGGGCTTTTAATGGAAGGACCCAATAAACCTACGATAAATATAGGGCTAGGTCATTTGTTTCAGTACATTATAAGCAATATACTTTTTCTATTAAAATCTTATTGCTCTCTCGATACTCAAAAACAAGAAGATTCAACCCTCTGAAGATTAATAATCAAATTGTAAGGTAACTTCAGATCAACAACAACAATGGTTTAAACAAGTATGTCTAAATACTCAAAATTTATTTTACAGTATTCTATAATAGTTATGAATGAATATATATATTGGAGTTGATTTGTATGTCAATATTGAATTTATTCCAACATCACATTCATAAGCACATTCAATCGATCAGTACATACAAAAACAACCCTGCTACATAAGCAAATTGGTGCCCTTATTTTATCTGGTTAAGACTCTTGGTCTTATTCTTTTGTAGTATAAAGTGTACAAGGCAATGTTTTCGATGAAATCCAATTCTGTCGAAAGTAGATGACTCCATAATTTACATCTTTGTGGAATTATTCAGTAGCAAAACTTGAGGGAGTCTGCAACTAAAATCTAACATGATGAACTGATACTCAATGCCCATCTGCCCTTCTTGGCCAGTGTTCCATGGATTGGAGTCACCCATTCTAAGCTAATGCCTATTTGCCCCTTTTCTCGTAAAATTGATTCCATTAGTTCCTGTCCTCTGGTTACTAAGACTGAGAAATGTTTTCACTTGACAGTATATGAAGAAGAAGACGAAGAAGAAGAAGACGATTATGATTCCTGGGAAAGACAAAGATGGGGCTATTCCATTTCTGACATATCATCTCAACAAGGAGTTGTAATTGATTTTGTTCCAGGTTTTTGCTTTTCGCTATTTTTACTACTTTTATATGATTGGAATTTTCTCTGCCCTGACGTTACATGATTCATTTATTTATATTTATGGTAAAACAAACCTGCATACCAAAACAGCTCAGGGAAGGGCATTATCTATTCTATGAACATTCAAATCCTTTCTTTAACCTTTACATTTGGAAGTTGGAAGGTACACATCGACAACTAAATCCACATGATCGAGACGAAGGTTGAATTTAATCCAAATGATCGTGAAGCGGCCGTCATCAATGATTTACTAATTTTAATTTTTTTCTAAATTTTTAAATTTTAATTTTTATATATATTTTTTTAAAATTTATTTTAATATTATTTTATAATTTTATTATAATTTATTAATTTTTTTCTGTATTTATCATATAAAAAAGGCCAAACGAAATATTTTCACTTAAGGTTTTCCTAAATGATGAACTTCTATATAAAATATTTTAAAAAGCTAAATATTTATCCAATTGATTAAAGTCAATAGTTAAATTTAACGATTTATCATTAAATTTAACTGATTAAAAAGATATTTTTATTTTTTTAAAATAATAAAATTAATGTTATAAGAATAATATTAATAAAATAATAAAAATTTAAATAACAAATAAAAATAAAATTTAAAAGACAGTAGTCACCAAAAAACTAACTAAGTGACTAGAAATAGTTATCCGGTTCGATTGATGGTTGAATTTTGTTATTTTTCTCATTACAAATTATCGAAAATAGTCGATATACTTGAAATAAATCATTTTTTACTATTTTCGATGACAAAAATAACCGGTCAAATATAATAGTCTCCGTCATCAAGGTGGTCACATTCGATTATATATCAAATTAAATGGTTATTTTTAATTACTTAGTTAAATTTACAACGATTATAATCGTAAGGGTGGTAGTTTTTTTTTTTGAAATTTTTTTTTGTTTTTTTATTTTTTAAAATTATTATTATATTAAAATTATTTTTTTATTAAAATTTATTTTAATATTAATATTATTTATATTTTAGTAAAGGGTGTTTGTAATGAAAATAAAAAGTAATTTGTATAATTGGTGGGCATTTGGCTGAACCCGAGGCAGGGTTGAGTTGAGTTCCACTACCACTCTCCAGTTGGCAAACTTTTTTCAGTGTTTCAAAGTCAAACCCGTTTCATCCAAAATGTTAATAAACATTCTTGATAATCCCAGTCGAAACCCTAAAATTCCAAGAACAACAAATGTTTGTGAAGTTGGTGACATATTTTGCATTTACGAGATCCCATCATTCGCAAAGTTGTCTCATCGCTTGAAACCATTGATATTATCAGATTAAGCGCTGTTTCAAGAAGATGGAGATACTTCTGGCTTTCAATTCCTTACCTAAACTTGGATGTAGACAGTTTGGCCAGACGCAGAAGCAAAGTGGTCAATTAATACTATCATCGACAAATTCCAAGATTTTGTCAGCAGGGTTTTGATGTCTCAAGATGTCTCCATTAATTTAAAAACGTTTCGTCTTTGGTGCTACCATCGTATTGGTGATCACACGCTTTACAGATGGATTAACATCGTCGCCAGGCGAAATGTTGAGGAGCTTGATCTCAATATCTACTCTTTCGCGCCACTTGAGTTGTCTCACTGCCTTGTAACTTGAGAATATTTGCTTGTTTTGA
Source organism: Anacardium occidentale (assembly GCA_026122585.1). Classification (NCBI taxonomy): domain Eukaryota; kingdom Viridiplantae; phylum Streptophyta; class Magnoliopsida; order Sapindales; family Anacardiaceae; genus Anacardium; species Anacardium occidentale. The sequence goes on from JAJEJH010000102.1 coordinate 99,497, forward strand.
AGATAAATTTCTGCTTCCATTGTCTAGTAAAGCTCTCAACTTTTGTTGGTTTTAGCAAGTTCAATGCATTGAAATTCGTCAGGATTAATTTCTGGGATTCTAATTTATTTAGGAACTTCATTTAAAATTGTCCCCTCCTTGATAATCTGAGTATGGAAGCATGTATGTCCAGTGATTTTGAGATTATTGATATTTCCAGGGCCAGTTTGAAGAGTTTGAATATAAATAATGGTGCTGAGCACAAATGTGATGGTTTAGAGAGCTGTCAACTCAGGGTAGCTTGCCCAAATCTTGCCACTTTCATTTTCATTGGCCCATCAGCGGCCGACTACCTGTTGGAGGGTCTAAACTCTTTAATGAATGTATACATTTATTTAGAATCCAAATATGAGGCAATTGATACTATGGAATATTTTGAAGGTGACTGTAAAATCTTAAAGCTTCTTGAAGGAGTTTGCAAAACAGAAGTTCTCAGACTATCTTATGGAGACTCAGAGGTATGATTCCATACTCCTTTGTCTTCGAAATTTCAATTTTAAATGATTAATGTTTATGTATTTCGTTATGTTTCCTGAATCCTTTTGGTAAAGCTTGTTCTTCAATTGCATTATGCTCTTTAGTTTCTCTTGTTGTGCCTACAGTTTGCTGATGAATTTGCACTGCTGGCTAAGTGGTATCCGGTTTCTTTCTATAATTTGAAGAGTTTAACAATGATGGTGGGCGTTATTTAGACACATATTTTCTCCTTGCTATGCAACGCTCACAATCTAGAAACTCTTAAGGTATATTTAGCAGAGGTAATTTTGACTCCTAATCGAAATTATTGTTCTTGTAGAACTTTTTTTTCTTTTTTCCTTTTTTGTGCCATTTTTACCGGATATGCCATTGGTCTAGATAAGAATCAATTTTTCAAAAACGCAATTTATTGTTTTTTTTTTTTTTCAATTTGGATGACACAGCCAAAGATAACTTAATGGTGTGTATGAGTTAGAGATGTTGTGTGTGGTTGTCCTGCATTAAATTGGAATGCTGCTCGTGTATTAGAGCATCTCTAATCTTGTATGAAGTTCTCTGCTCTTTGAGTGCCTTAGATACAACAAAATTGCTTTTTAGATTTACATGTTGCACCGGATAAATTACTGTTCTGCTAATGCCCATCCTTGTGAGCTTTGTGCTCTCAAAAATAAAACAGAGTCTCTGCATCTAAACTCAATTTCCCAACTAAAGATACACAAGTGGAATATGTCACTAGAAGAGCATCTAGATGGTTATATATCTCGCAGTGGATGGTTGGATTGGGATGCATGGCAATAAAAAATAAATAAATGTCATCTTGAATTTGTCCCAAAAATCATTGTACCGTCCTGTTACAACTGGTAGAAATATATGATCAAATGGCTTCTTTTCATGTATACTGCATTTGGAATGTCTTTTGGCATAAGCCTAATTGGTTAGTTGGTTTAAAGGGTAACCCATTTACTCCATTCTTTTTTTTTTTTTTTTTCTTTTCATTTTTCAGTGATAGCGAAAATAAAGTGTCATTGTCATAAATTACCTTCTACTCTGCTTATAAATTTCATTTCTTGTTACTTACTGGTACTTGATATGTTTTCACTTGACAGATGGAATATGGTGAATGGGAAAATGCCAGATGAAGCCTTTTCATGTTTGACACTTACTCTCAAGACAGTTGAGCTTTTTGAGGTTGCAGGTTGCAGAAATGAGCTTGAGTTACTGTGGTATCTTCTAAACTATGGAGATGTACTGCAGAAAATGAATATACACTGGGTGAAAGGTTTTGAAATTGATGAAGAAATTATTTCCAAGATAACCAAGTTTCCTAGATCATCTTCTGCAATTGAATTAACATTTGTAGAGCTTCTGTCCGATGTTTACTTTTATCAGTTATAATAATAAGTAAAATAGGAAAAACGAGAAATAAAAGAAAAGCAGCGTGACTGTTGGATTTATATATTTAAGAGTCGTTGCATCCTGTGAGGCTTTTATATTTTTATATCCTATGTTGTGGACACTGATTTTTTTTCTGTCTCATGTTTACTGAACTTGTGAGGATGATTTTTGGGAAATTATGATTAGGGGTGAGTAGGTTTGGTTGTCTGGTAAAACTTTGAGGAGCCAGAACTGGATTCGAAACCGAACCAAAACCTGAAACCTATGAGCTGGAGCCAGCCGGTTCCAAATAGGTTCTGGTTCCTACCCAGAACCTATATTTTACAAAAGTTTGAATTTCTTTTAAAAGCATATCTCTAAGAATTTGAAAACTTGAAGAGCAGGTTTAGCAGATTTTGATTATTGTGGAGATTACATTAAATTAAAATTAACATTTTATCATATTGCAGTATGATTATACTATCCGCCATATATGTGTGCGTGTGTGTGTATGAGAGGATAAAAAATGGTTGACGTCACTAGGCATTCAAAATTCAACTTCAATATATTTGTTAACAAAGTTGCAGGCCCTGAAATCTTATTCCAGTGATCAATAGTTCAAAATACTGGACCCAGAAAACAAGTATGGAAAAAGGGTTTTTGTAGTGAAATTATAGACTTAATATATGGTTTTAAGTATAAAAAATTTGGAATGAGAAATTCTTTGTATTCTGATTGCATTCTTAATAATTTGATACATTTTAATTCATAGTTTTCACTATAGTTATGGGTATTCTCTTTTTTTTGTTTAAATTTTAGTTTCGGTTCTAATTTTAATTCCTTGAGAGATAGAACTGGAATCGGAATCGAAATCAGCTGGTTCTATGAAATATAAACTGGAAACTACCCAAGATAAATTGGTTCTGGTAGGAACAGAAAATGAAAGTCAGATACCAATCGGTTCCAGTTTCGATTGGGTTTTTTTCCCAACCCTAATTATGATATGACAATTTTCTACTTGTGGTTAGTAAGTACGATGAGATAGGGTTGATTAAGTTGCAAATTACTGCATATTTCAAATACCAAATATTTTCCCTGTGCAACATAAGTAAAAACAAAAGCAGAAATATCAATTTAAGAAGCGGTTCGAACCCTCTTGTCTTGCCGGTGGATCATTGTTCCTGAGCTCTCTTTACTGACTGACGATTTTTTTCGTCTACCCGATTTTTTTCTAGTGATTCTTTCTCTTCTATTTAATAATTTGAATGAATCAAGTTCAAATTTAAGTTGGTTATTTTAGATTTGGATTGAATTTAAACTGAGCCTGCTGGATTTGAATTCATCGCTTCTTGATAGTTTCTCAAATTTCAGTAGCATTTATTTTGTGTGCTATACAACACACACGCAACGCTGGAGTGTTCTCTCGACCTTGGCATTCTGCATTTTGTCGGTACGTATGGGTTCCATCACAACTGAGTGTTGAGATTCCCTATCTTCTTTCTATTCTGAAAAGAGAGAAAAAAAAATGGCTGCCCATGCAACAACAATTAAGAGAAAGATAGCTCTAAGATTTTGTAAGGGATATATCATGGTGATACGTATGGTGAAGTCATGCAAGGAAGGAGTCAAAAGACCATTAGACTTAGCTATTTCAATAACTGATGCACTATTTGCAAGAGGAGTAGCTGATTGGGCCCATACATATTTTAGACATTATGAGTTTCAGTTGTTAATTTGTTGTTATCGTTCCCTTCAGTAGTGTTTCAAGTTTTCCCTCTTTTTCCAAGTCTCTCTCCCTCTCTTTTTTTTTTTTGGTTTTTCTGTTACTGCAAACTAGCTTATTAGATGGATACAAGTATATGGATATATGGTTGCCTTTGTGGTTATATATTTTATCAGGTCGATTGATTTTGCGGAGGTGGAGATGGACCCAGTTCCTGTATCTCAGAGGACTACTCTGCCGTTTACGGTGCATTTCTGTGCACGGCAGAGCAGTCCAAGAATACTTAAGAAAGAATATATTGGCTGTGTCTTGTCACTTGTATATGTATAGATTTCCACACATGGAAAAATACTGCCAAGATACCGGCGGGGGGCGTGAGTGAGTGAGATACAGAAATGAATGAATGTAGTCACTGTCACAGAGATATTGAGGTTTTTTGGTACTGTCGCCACACATCTCCGAAGCCCAAAGGGAGACACGAAGGGCAGAGTTCCAGTCGATTTGCACTCTTCACAAAATCCATGGCGTAATTCGAGGTATCGAATCATATTCACGTTGGCTTCGCTATATGTACATGGCCTTTAGTTTCACAGTGCAAATTAAGTGGTGAGTAGAAATACGGAATAAATCTGCTGCATTGATTGGGACTTTGAGAGTTTATACAGGATATTTTATATGGTGATTAGATTAGAGCCTTTTAGAAGCTGGCAGAGTATTTTTAAATCTTTTATAAACAGCTCTGAATCTGATCCTTTCTTTCTCCATTCACATCCCCATCTTATAACAGGAAACCCTAATAAGCTGTGTATTATGTGTGTATATATATTATATATGGTGGTTTTTTTTTTTTTTTATCTCAATCACATTGACTTGCTTCAGTTAGCGGAAACAACTACGTAGGCCTGTGGCTTAAGGAACTCTGTGATTCACTTTGATTTGATCCAGGCATTCACCTTTCACTTTCAGAGCCGGGAAACCCCGGATTTGATGTTTCTGTTTGCGGAAATTTAAGATCTATCATACAAATTAACTAGTGAAATTAAGTGTGAATTCAAACCAAGCTGAATTAGATTCGAATCTATGTTCAGTTCGAATGAACCTAACTCCAGTTGAAACTTTATTTCGGCTCGAATTCAAGGGCTCACCGACAATATCTCTTGTTCTCCCTTGTGCGGCAACTCATCGTGTTTTCCCACGTTAATTTTTGTTATTCAAGTAGGATCAAATTTGATATTTCAAATTTGAACCAAGCTTGAGACAGCCCTTGCTTAGGCTACTCAGCTTTGAATCCAACGCGGAGCCAAAGGATTCTGGTGTCATCAAGCTTCAGCTTCGTTATTGCCTTGACGGAAGGCAATGTATTGAATGGTCATGTTTTCTAGCATGCAACTTTTGAACATATAACAGATGTAGAGTTCTTATGATTTAAGAGAATCCTATAATTCTCACTCAGGTAGACCGATGTTAGAGAGAAAACAAACTATGAAATACAAGAAACCCTCAAGACCCGAACGTCAATACATTTTAATTAATTATTAATTCATTACAACAACGAAGATGAAGGACATGATGGCCAGTAATTAAAAAGAAGTAAAGCATTCATTTTCAGAGGAATTTGAATCATCGCAAGGATAGTGATTGTGTCTACCTTCATACGTTGTTATCACCATTCGACAATCCTCTGAAAGTCGTTCAACCCTCTTCTTCACTCGACAGTTACTGTGCGTGCACCGGTAATAACTTCTGCCATTTATAATCTCCCATTACTGACATATATAGACTTGTATTCTTAATCTTGATAATAATCATAATCGTCAAATGCCAATCTTATAATAATAAATTTGCTGTATTTTTCTTTCAGGGATTGTGCAAAATGTTAATGATGGCTATTTAAAATTTGCGGTCATATACACTGAAAGCCATAACTTGGAATCCTACTTGAGGGAGCAAGACCGCAAAGCTGGTTAACCATGAAAACACTAACCCAATAATTTCTCCTCAGGATCTCCCACTTTTATATGAACAATGTCAGAAGACGCTAATGTATACAAGGGTTAGGTTTAATTAAATTAAGCATTGAATAATATTTATCATAGGGATTACTTAGATTTGAAGCAGCCAAACCAACCTATCCGACATATGCACGACTACCAACTAAAAAAGCATTGCAAATTTGTGTAGATTATATTATGGATATAGAAACAGTACCTAGCACCCAAATTGCATTGCCTTTATGTTTCCTAATTTCAATTTTCAATGATTGAAAGAAGCCGAAATGGTTGTGACAGTGTACCAAAAATATTATCTTCTAGTTGTGATAATTCCCAAGAAACTTTCATGAATGTTCATCTTGTCCATAGTATCGATTGGGGTGCATATATACTCTGACATAATTAAGAAATCAAACTAGGTATTTATTACCTTGGATGAAGGCTGTTTTTGACTACTTTCTGACCATATTTTCTCCATTTGTAACCATCATCGAGCACATCTACATCACTCCTTGTTTGGAAACAGAACCTTGGTTCTCGAAGCTTTCTTCTAACTTTAACCTTGCCCTTCTCCGAGGATGAGCTTCTCCACCTGCCAATATCAATCCAACTAGTTCTTTTATTTATGTCCCATAGAACAGAATAAAATGAAGGAATCATATATAATGTAACTTGCAATTGTCAAGACAGATCTACCAAAGAACTTTGATAGATCAGGTAACTGTTTCTTCAGACCCTCTTGAAAATCCAGATAGAGACCTTCTACACTGAAGCAATCTCCTATCCACACATGGCTAGATCTCTTCCAGATTTTGTTAAAAGATCAAAGAATATATTCTTTGGCATGCGTCCGTGAACAGAAGATTAAATAAGGAAGAAGAAGAGGAAACGTGATGGAAATATACCATGAACTTTTGGCATCATTACCAGTGCAATTATCTTCAATAACAGCCTTGGGATCTAACGATCCCACCTAAAATTTTCAATTACAAATGAAGCAAATCAGCAACAAAATAATCAAAAAGACATAGAACAAAACATAATTCAAGAAAAATAAATAAACCACCTGGTCGTTATGAGCAAACCCTACGTTGGCAGTAGTGGAGTTGGTGGTATTAAGAGGGTGCGATTGATGAGATTGTGATTGTAAGTTTGAAGCTGGGGCCAAGAAACTCAAAACCTGGTTTTCTTCAAACTGAACAAACCCCATTTCATGGATGGTGTCATGAGGCGTAGTGAAAGAAACTTGTAGGTCGTAGTTTGGTAGTGCTGAAGCTGATCTTTCTCCTTCCATCATAATATTTGAAAACCCTAATTCAGTAAAGAAGCTGAGTTGCGCTTCTGGGGCAGTTAAATTTTGGTTGGTTTTTGAAGGATTTTATCATTACTGGGGGGAAAACAGGTGCATGAGATCGTACACATCCAGTTTTTGTTTGGAACAGAAGGGAGCCTATAGACTGGCGTAGTCTGGTCAACTGGTTACCTTGAACCTGAAAGGAATGTTTCTTTCTTGTAAAAATTGTTCTTTCTCACTCTCAATCTCTATCTTCCTTGAGCATTCTATTTATCCTACCTACTTCCAGGTTACAAGATGCACAGTACCATCAAATTATTAAGGGAATATGTGGCTGTCCACAAAAGAAAATGAGTACATAATTCATTTCTAGAAATTTTTTTTATTATATAATTCTTATATATTTTCTGAAGAAACTGTGTATTTATTTCATTTTGTGATTTATCTTATATAACGGTGATGTTGAAGACACAAAATTATGGGTGATAGTGAGATCCAAATTACATTATGAGGAAGTTTGGTTTCCTATTTTTAAAGTTTACATATATCATTATATTATTACTTTTTGAGTTTATTATTTGATAGAATGAATATTATGGAACCATCCTCGTTGCATAATATTTAACTTTATAGAATAAAAGATAAAATTACATGTATAATTATATATTTGAATTATATAATTTTTATACAATAATTTAGGTAAATCCACTTTTATAAAAAAATAGATAATTATGTGTTCTCAATTTGACAATTTTATCTCGTAACAATAAAGGATAAAAGAGACATATTAAAAAAATCTTGAAACTTGATTGAATACATTTTCTTATTTTTATGTAAGAGGTCATTTGTTTATATTGTATCATAAATTTACTGATAAACAATATATAATTAACTATTTTATGTTGTTTGTATTACTAAAAACCATGTTTTAATCATGTTTTTAATATTGTTTCATGAATTTGAGTAAAGAATGTTAATAATAATACGCTAAAGAGACAAGCATTTACCATAATAATAATAGAGATAGACTAGGAATTTTTTAAGCTATTAATATTCCCATATCCTCATAGGGTCACGTACGCGGCTTGCATTTGAATTCCTACGGGACCGATAGATGGCTTGAGAAACAAACACGAAATAAGCACACAGAGAGGAAGATTTAAAATTCAAAAAATAAGGAGATTTAGTATGCGTTGCAGAGAAGAGATACAATGTTTCAAATGGTTGGGTTGATTATACAGGGATTATTAGGAGGGTCTCATACAATGCATATTGCTCATCCACGTGAGTGAGAGAGCAGATACAAAGTTATTATCATATTCCTGACCCTTCCAGTGCCCAGTGATGACCAGATTTGGACAACTGAATTCCACAGTGAATCTTTATAACAATAAAATATAATAAAAACACTACTTATAATCTAAATCAAATCAAACTTCACTCGCCTTGCTGGCAATGACTGGTGGGAAACATGGAAACTTGCATCCATTTTTAAAGGATAGAACCACTCAGACCCTGCCAAATCAAATTCCAATAAATTTATGCTGATTTACATATTATGAATAACATCTCCACTTGGGACTACCCTTCACTGCACAACAAAAAGAAACAAAGTAGGGTGGATGCAATTCCGCAGCTTGGTGTAAATTTTGTTCCTTCATTCATCGAGTGATACTGTTTATTCCATCGGATCTCTCCACTCACTCCCTCTCTCCCGTTACTTCAATCATAGTCAGCTTTCTTTTTCTTTTTCCATGAAAAGACCCTCCCAACTTCCCCCACAACAATAACTGTGAATATAAACAATCTCTCTCAGCAACTTTCCCACTTCTTAAAACTTTCAACAATCTGATAGTTTTTTTATAATTAACCTAATTAATTTCATGTTTTCTTGTGTTTCAAGGAAACGTTATATCATAACTGCTTTCACGATACCATCTGGTTATCTGAAACATCAAATTTTTAGTATGAAAGATGAATGTTCAGATTTGAAAATGGGCCTCTTTTTTCATTGATAAAAAGAGGCTGCAAAATTAGAATTTTAAAAGAACGAAACAGACTTATACAATCTTAATTCCCCTAGTTTCAAAAACTTTTCATGGAAGAGATCAGAAGCCTTCACCATGTTCAAGTTTGGTCTTGGTGGAATTCAATTCTATATTTAATCAATATATAACATTTGTCACACCCAAAGTTTGATCTAAAAACACTTTTTTATTTAAATGGTATAAATAATATTTTTTTACTTAAAATTAAATTTTGTTCGAATAAACTAATATTATAAAAGATGGAAATTTAATTTCAACATTAATAAATTTTGAATAAATAAACAAAATAAACACTTTTATAGATTAAATCCAAATGTTTTAAATCTAATAGTTTTGTCTAACAGATTTAAAAATTTGTTTGACTCTTTTAAAATTCTAATCACCGTTAAATCTTACTATTATTGTTGCCGACAATCAAATCACAACAATAAGGTTTTAAAGAAAGACATGATCTTGTGATAAAGAGATATAATAAAGATTAGAAAGAGATCAAGTTGCATCATGGAAGGAGATTGTGGTGGTTTTTCTTTTTGAATACCTCAAGGTTTCATTGAGAGAATGGTCGAGGGAACCAACTGAAAATAGAGATATCAACACTTGGAGTGAGACCGGCAGCAAAAGTTTGTTGGCTCAAAGGAGAAGGGGTGCAGGTAAAGAAAACAAAAGGTCTTAGTAATTTTTGACTTGGGATGGGAAAAAATTATACATACCATCTGGGGGTGGACAAGCGATTTAGGTCAAACCTGGGCGGGAAAAAAACACAAGAATTACATAATTATTAGCAAGTCTGAGTTAATCAATTGCAATTAAGCTCTTAAAAGTAATTCTGACTTACAATCTAAACACTTGCACAGGCAAAGAGAGGTCTCCGACGCTGAGTGTGGAGGTCCCATCCCAGAGGTCGATGTCGGAGCCTCAATGAAGATTCCAAAAACATAAACAACCACTCAAAAAATAATAATACCAAACAATTCCTAAACACTTGTGCAATGGAGAAAAAGATAAATATACTTTCATTCCCGACAGGTCCATGATTTCTTTCCAGAATTCCAAGTTCAAAAGGGTAATTATAAATCTGCAAAAAAGATTACAATTTGAAGCAATAAGAGAGGGCAGCTGAAGGCAATCATATATAAGCACAATTCCATGCAACAATCATGCTCTTTCAATCCATTTGTCTTCTGAATATCATGATGGCTTAGAGTCATGTATTAGATATCTGACTGATCCCACCATGTCTCAGTCTATGTCCATTTATATATATATATATATATTCAGAAATTTGATATCGTTTACATAGATGTTAATACTAACCTAACGTCATAGAATATTTGACGTTTGTTCTGAATCCAAATTGGCATTAACTATCAATTAAAATTAAAATTGTTTGTTCCTACAGGTGAGACTTCACGATCCTTACCAACTTCATAGTACAATTTTTTATTTTTTACTTTTATAACATAAAATTGAAAATAAAAATCATCACCAACTTTGTCAAAAACCCTTTTTTTTTTCTTTTCTTTTTCCCGTTTTCAATCTTTGTGGCTCTTGAATTTTGGACAAATTTTCGGTGCAACTCTTCTTTGCTAGCAACACTGAGGCGAATTGATAGATAAGAAAATTTTTCTTTCCAGAAAGCCAGATGCACTTCCTATTACGTCAATGGCATTCAATCTAACCCTCCATTCGTAGTTCTTAAAAGTCAAATCTCATTTGATAACATCATCTTGAACAGAGAGAAAAGTTATATGGGATTTAAGACTTAGGATAAGTTTGAGATAAATAAATTGAGACTAAAATATAATTTGAAAACAATTTTACTTTAGATTTGATTCAAACTAATTTGAACTCAACTTGTTTTGTGAAAACAAACTTAATCTTTTGACCTAAATTCAATTTGTTCAATCCAAATTCGAACAGTCTAAATAGAATCCAACACTACATAAAAAAACTTCACTAATATAACATTATTCTCACTACAAAAGAAAATTTTAATAGCATTGAAAAATTAGTATCAGATACAGTCTGATACTAATCTATATTGGATTAGTTTAGGAATAATATTGAAAATTCTGTTAGCATTGAATTTACATCAGATCTGAATTTTTGAAAAGGAAACCTAATTCGATGCTAATCTTATACTATTTATCATATTGTTAGCATCGGATTTCCCAATCTGATGCTAAAAATAAAAAATTTAGCATCAGATGGGGAATTTGATGCTAATTTTGAATCCTTAAAATTGGTTGAAGTTAGCATCAAATCAAGGAGTTCGATGCTAACTATATATAATTAGCATCAAGCATTACAGTCTGATGCCAATTATAAGAAATTAGCATCGGACTATGTCCAATGCTAAGTATAAAAATTTGGCATCAAACTTTGTCTAACACTAATCTAGAAACTCTGGTATCAAAATGTAAATTCCGATGCTAACCATTAAAAAATCTGATGCTAATATTTTTTATATAAAACACGACAGCATCTTCTTCCCCAGTTCTCTACACGCAATAAACCCTACCTACATTACAAATCTGCACTCTCTTTGTTGGTCTGCTCGGCTAACGCTCCAATCAGCTTCCATTGCTCCTCCAACTTACTTCTAAGGTTGCCATTGCTCTCCCAGCATGCTTCTAAGGCTTCCAAGTAAGTTCCTTTTGTTTAATCATGTTATTCCATAGTTTTATTGTTTCTTCTTCTTTTGTTTCCTACTTCAATATCTTCATCTGAAATGGGTTTTCATCTAATTTTGTTGATATTTTGGTCCTCTAATCCATCTCTTATTGCATCCCCCTTTGAAATTGAAGGGTTTAGAAGAAAACATCCTAAAGTTCAAATTTTTTTATTACATAATTTCTTATATAAAAATTTAATCAACATTATGAAGAAGAAAAAAGTAAAAGTACCTCTACAAAATAAATAATACACACATTTCCATGGATAAAATTATATTAATATATATAATTAATATATGTATATATGTATATATATTAATAAATACTAATTTGAATATAAAATAATAATTTGTTTGAGTAAATTTGCATGTATGAACAACTTTTTATTAATTATAATAAAAAAATATGTCAAAGAGTTCATTTGAATATTTTTTTCTATTAAATTAATTTTATCAAACAAGAATAAAATTATAATAAAAACTCTATTCTAGATAGTAGCTCGATTTCTAATAAGAATGATAGGAGTGTATGGAAAGGTAAATTTCAGTCATTCAATAGGACTGGTTTGTATGAATGGTATTGAAAGTGTAATCGAGTTATTTTTAATATGTAATGTCTGATTTACTATAACTTCTTATTGTATTTTTTATTGTTACCCCATCATAGACGCATTTAAATTGTATGAAAGTTGATTGATGTAAATGCATAAATTCAGTCAATCAGTGGGGTTGGTTTGTTTGAATTATATTAGAAGTGTGACTAAGTTATTATCGAATTAGTATGAGTGATTTTTTACTTCACCTTATTGCAATTTTTTTTTAACGGTATAGATACCTTTATAATGTTTGCAAGTTGATTGATGGAAATTCCAAAATCCAATCAATCGGTGGGGTTAGTATGATTGAGTCATACTGGGAGTGTTCTTTATTAATGTAATGTCTTACTATTTGATTTAACAAATTCTAGTCACACACTTAAGAGCGTGAATGGGGTAGACCATTTGCCATAAATGAGGTCTACGAGTATCTACACACTAAAGACCATGATCGAGAGTGATGGGTACATGAAAAATCAAAGCATGTCTATGTAAATAGTTGTTTTTTCCAATGTCTGATCATAAATGTTATGTTATATATAGATAAAAGGTTGTTTTAAAACATTCAATGTTGTTGCTTTGAATGTAGTAATGCAAGAAAAATCTATCAGTTGAAGGCACCAGTTGTTTAAAATTGATAATAAGACCCAAATGGCTGATGAATAAGCACTCTTCTTCAAGGTGGTAGGGGGACGAAAGAAGAGTAAAGTGCACAGATTTAATTCCTAAGCATCTGTATACATTGGGGATTGTAAAGGGAGTATTTCAGTTTTAATACCTACACATGCTCCAGACAGGGGATAACCACTTAGAAATAATATGACAAAAGATAGAAAGAGAGTTCAAAGAACAATTTCAAAGGGGAAAACCACCTTAGTTGCAACCTTAGAGAAGCGATTCCAAAGGCAAATGGATCAAATGCGGGCGAATATGATGACTCAGATACATGACGAGATGAGACGACAATTCCAAGCTTTGATAGGCCTTCTCGAGGGCACAACATTTTCATGGACTCAACCCTATCTCCTAGCCAAAGAAGTTCAAATGGTGCCTAAATTAGTAATGTACTGTGAACAAAATTCCAATGATTGGTTTCAAAAAACAATTGAGAAATTATATTGTGATATTGATATACTATTTAATATATTGTTGTTGAATTTTCATTATATATATATATATATATATATGATTTTGTTGGATAATGAATATATTTTGAAGGCGTTTAATTAGGAATATTTATAATTGAATAAGCTTTTGTTTTCATTGAACAAATTTTTTAAATTGATTTGATATATATAGAAAATGGGTATAGAGAAAGGGTGGAAAGTATCATTACAGGATTAATATTGAATTAAAATAGGAATAGAATCACTCTAAATTTTTTTAGTTAGTATCAAAATAATATGAGATTAAATTAGTATCAGATTAGTATAGAAAAATGTAGCGTCGGTTTCCATTAGTATCGAATTAACATCAAATCGAAATTTGAGTTTAAAATCGGATTACCAACGAGTTGATTTTACATCGGATAAATTGGATGCTAATTTAATATAAAAATAGTATGAGACACTGATTCCGATGCTAAAATAATTAACCTTGATACTTTTAACATACGACAGAAATCTGATGCTAATCCATTATTAACCTGATATAGCATCAGATTTTGGCAGATTTTTTTTGTTGTCTTATCAATTGAAGAGAAACCCCACACTCATCTCATGCGCATGGCGGAAGAAGAACTGCTTCTTTTAGGGTGCGTATTTATATTTATGTCAGCCCGATACGCGGATCCTCAATCCTGGATGAATTGTAACCAATACAACTTTTCCATTTAGTCAATCCTTTCACATGAACTCAGCTTTTACTCAATGTGATGATACCCTCCATCATATTTTTCATTCCTAAATGAGCCAGCTGCCAAATCCACTGCCCTCTGAAAGCTGATAATTTCTACGCTTGTGCAATCCACTAAAAGGAATGGTAAATTTACTAAGAAATTTGCTGACAGGTTCAAATATCAATTTAATCAACGCCCTGCTTACAATAAATACTAGTTTGATCCAAGCTGAATATGCAAAAGCTCTAATTCAAGATAGACTTAAATCCAATAATTTTAGTTTAAGATCCACGAATTAAGATTCTACCTAAACTCGAAAATAATTTAAGTTTGGATTTAATCTAAACCAACTCAAATTCGGATGTTCGAATTAGCTCGTATATAAAAACAAATCTCGTCCTTAACTTCAACTTGACTCTTTCAAACTCAAGCAATTTGAATCTAATCCCAGCTTACAATCTTATATGAGGCATCCATCTTCCATGAAAACAGCAACGATATAAAAACAACAAAAGCAAGCCTAAAAGTTCTGCAAGGCATTTCATACCAACGTATATCTGTGAATTCCAATTGCCTCCTGCACAAGTCCTAAGCTCCACTGTTTGAAACTCACAAAGATAATGAGATCATGGGTGGACAAGGCATGAATCTTAGCCAACCTAACACATGAAAAAGGGTTAGGGATATTGTCTAACACACCTTTTTCCCTGCTGATCTTCTTAAAGTTGTTCATTGATTGCTTTCAGCTTTGAAATCAAACCAAAAGTATTTGTCATAGCACACATTATGAACAAGATAGCAACATTCTGAAAACATCTAATACTTAACTCTTCATCATTCTCTTTTAATACAGATAATTAATTGATAATCAATTTCCCAGCACCAGGTCAGAAAATAAAAATTACAAATATCTGTATACACCAGATTCTTTGCTTAATTCTATCGAAAACCTTAACCACGTACATACATATATATATTTTCTGGCTTTCATGGAGCAAGTATATGTAAAGCACTACAAAAGAAGCCTATATTTTTGTATCATTTAGAGGGGAGAGGGTAGCAGAGAGATATAAAACCAAAATGGTTGTCGGTTGAAATCTAAATGGCCAACATGTTTCTTTTACCATTCAAATTCACTTTCGTCTTTCAGGACTGGAGAGAGTTACTGAGCCAAAGCTTTTGACTTCAGATCCATCACGATGAATCAGAAGCCACTTGACAAACTCTGTGAACTTCTTTTCCGGCATTAATCGAAGTCATGGTGTTCAGACTGACTCTTCCAAGAAACAGTAAGCAAACACGATAGATTAAACTTTCATTCTTGAAAAGGCTTCTTATTTAGCTTCTCTGTTCTAGCAGGAACAAAATTCAATTTGAGACAGGGTGGAATCTAAAATAGTTTGTCGGAAGTCATTATATTGTGCTCAAACTCGATGTAAAACATAATTTTATTTTAGATTAGAATTAACTTAAATTCGAATACTTAAATGAGTTCGAATTCAATTTTTATTCTGAAAGAGCTTCAAATTGGATCCATATTGAATCCAAACAAGACTCATCCTGACATTGATTTGAATCAACTGGCAAAACTTCCAACTTGGCTAAAAAGTAATTTTGCTTTGAATTTAATATAAATTGGTCCAAGCTTCAATATTTAAATTAATTCAAAACTTAATTCGTCAGATGAAAATAAGTTTAATTGTTAGTTGTAACTCAAATTTCAGCTCACACAACCTGCTTTGATGACTTCTACTAATTTGTCTTTGAACATTATGGGGTCTACCTTCGACACTCGAGCCCAATGCATAAATATGAAAGCGTAAAACCTCAAATTATGGGCCCAATTAATCTATATTGGTAATCATCGAAGCCCATAAGGTCAAATATAATACCTTTTTTATAGAACAATTGCAGGTAAAAAGGTGTGACAAAGTTAATGAATGATGCCAGTGTCAAATCATGATTCAAAAGTGACGAAAAAGCCGAAACCATAGGCACCACGTGTGTACAAGTAAACGGGTGTATCACTTTGGCCAAAATCGACGGCTCAAAACCGAACATGCTCTCTGGTGATTAGGGTTAGGTTTCGTCTATATATTCAACTTACAACGCGCCTCTATTCAGTCTGACTCATATCCTCCACTCGGCAGCGGACGTAACCGCTAAAGTAAAATTAATCAAAATGGAGCAAACATTCATCATGATCAAGCCCGATGGGGTCCAAAGAGGCCTGGTAAGTCTCTTGAGTTTTCGGGTTTGTCCCTGGTTGATGAGAAATTAGTAGTTATTTCAAAAAAAAAAGAAATAAAATTTATGGATTTTGGGTTTGTAGTTCTTTTTTGTGAATGATGTAATAGATCAGATGGAGTTTTGATTTGACGTGTTTCAGATTGGTGAGATAATTAGCAGATTTGAAAAGAAAGGGTTCACTTTAAGAGGTAATTCTTTTTGAAGAGGCTCTTCCGAAGTTTTAGCTTTCTAATTATTGTTTGCGTGGCGCCTAATTATTGTGCTGGTCGACAATTAATAGTTATAATAATTATGTTAATGGCCAATGTGAAATTGTTTAAATATTAAAGATTCCAATTTAATCCCAGATTATTCATTGCGTATTTAATATGAGTTTATGAAAACAGTTAAGGTTCTTCCTCTATGCTAAACTAGGGAAGATATTAGAAAATCAATTGGGACTATAAAAACAGTTGGGTTCTTCCTCTCTACAGAACTAAAAGAAGATATTAGAAAATCAACCGGGGAATTTGAACCTTAATTTAGTATGAGAAATGGGTGCGTTTGATGGCCGTTAGTATTGTGGTGGGCTTGTGAAACATGGGAACAGAAGAATTTTCATTTGGTATTGTAATTTATTTAATGAATTTAGGTTTGAAGCTGATGACTGTGGAGCGCTCTTTTGCTGAGAAGCACTACGCGGACCTGTCTTCAAAGCCCTTCTTTGCCGGGCTTGTTGAGTACATCATCTCAGGCCCCGTTTGCGCTATGGTTTGGGAGGGTAAGAAAGTTGTTACTACTGGTCGCAAGATCATTGGGGCAACCAATCCTCTCGAATCTGCGCCTGGAACCATCCGTGGTGATTATGCCATTGATATTGGCAGGTATTTAACTTTTGGATTAACGGCATGTTTCTTTGATTGAGTTTCTATCATCAAGTAACAATTACATAACAAACATATTCATAAATTACTCTGCAGGAACGTCATCCATGGAAGCGATTCTGTTGAGAGTGCAACCAAGGAAATTGCACTATGGTTTCCAGAAGGCCTCGTTGACTGGCAGAGCAGCGTTCACCATTGGGTCTATGAATGAATGAATGTTGTTCTATTTAGCAGTCTTTGGTCTTTTCTCCGCTTCTTTGTTAAGTTTTGAGATAAATTTTGTTTGATCTTGGTTTTATGGCTACTTCCATAACCAATCTCTCATCATTGCAGACTTGAGTTGTAAGCTATTTTGTTGCTATATTATGAGTATTTGCTCAGTTTTAAGCATTTTAATTAAGCATGTTAACTTCCGGTGGGTTAGGGTTTGTGAATAGTGGGACTTTGGTTGTCATTGTCGGATTAATGATTTGATTTTAACAAGGTGGTAAATGTTTTAAGAATTCAAAAGCTGGTCATAGCACGAGAGCAACCAATCACTGTAAAACTAGACTCAACCATACAAATTCCATAATCCCATTGTTTCCCGTAAGAAAACTTGGGAAACTCAAGAACCCTTTCAAAAATCCCAAGGAAATTAAGGGATCACCATATCATGCACAAAGAACCTTTTTAGTTTAAAAGCACTGTGAGATAAAATGGAACAGAACCAAAGACGAGCAGAATGTGCCCGATGATGGTATGCACACCTTGCTTCTACAAGTCATTTTGTTAACTATGGAACTGCCAACTGCTATACTATCGAGTAAGAAGGCTGTATGATGGTAACTCTTCCAACCGTGTTATATCATCAAGCAGAAGCTCCCTTTCCAGTTGTCGCCGTGTGGATTTCATAACCGTCTGCAAAGTAAGATTAGTGAGCATTTGTATAATGCGAGATGAAAATATGGAGCACTGAAATGCCTTAGAGCACTATATCAATTTCAAGTGTTCTGATTTACTGTTGCATTTAATTGTTTAAGCCACAAGAATTAAAGGATAAACTATACATAAATACAAAACGCTTTACAACCAAAATCTACATGGAATTTGCTCGTTGAAAGATACGTACATTGAAGTCCATGTACGATGCATGCATCTCAAGCCATTGATGATCCATTAGTTTGAATGTGATGCAATAAAGAAGGTCAAATGCTGATTCATTTTCTGTTGGGACAGAAGCAGAAAAAATTCTATTAGGAGAGAATTGAGACAGCTCTTCTGCGTACTATCTTAGTTTAGTTCTATGAGAAAAATAAAAAATAAAAAAGTTCACAAGCAGTCCTATATTACCTGAAAGAAATCTCAAGAAAGTTGCTCCCACCATTGTTCGGGGTTTGACTGCGAAAATTAAACAGAAGCGAAATATATATACATTACTACAATGATATGCATAGCACTTTCAGACACCTATTCATTGAAACTCAGATAGCCAGAACTGTCAGCAGACACATGCTAAAAGCTATCACTAAAGGATCCTTCCTGCACTTCCTGAATTTAATTTCAGAAAGCGGTAATTTGCTGCCCAAAACATGAGCAACAGAAAGATTTTAACAGTAAATTGAAAAGGAAATACATACCTGCTTCAAGATCAAGCATCTGAATGAGCATGAATGTAATGTTAACGCCAGCTACAGCAAATGGATATTCCCACACTGAGCGATCACCTTCCTGCTTCCGAAGAAGATCTTGGAAGGACTTCTGAAAAAATGAAAAAACAGGGTTGGTCACACCCTCTCTATCACATGCATAGTTTCTTGCCTAAAGCTAATACCAACAATTGACATTCAAAGCAGCTAAGCAAATTAACCAGATTCAAAGTCTTATGCCCATGATCCATCAATAGATCCTACAGAGTAAGAGTCATGCTACCCAAGACACCAATCATTTTTCAATTCATAAACTATTTTGGACTAGCCGTTACATTTATTCTACAAGGGTTTTTTTTTTTTTTTAAACATAACATTTGAGAGGCAACATGTTTGTTCAAATACTAACAACGCTTTTCCTCATTGTGAACAACAAACTATTTCATTTTTCCCACTTAATTGTTTTTGGTTCTTCCAGACCTTAATTTGGAAATATTTTAATCAATGTACCATAAAAATCAGATTTTAGAAGCAATCAGAGAAATTTGTCATCAGAAAAGTTTATATACTTCTAAACAGAATTTTCTATAACCCAAAGCATGCAAGATATTTGAAAGAAGAAAACTACATGGGATGAGGAGAAGAGACAGTAATAGGCAAGAAATACCGGAAAATTCCTAGCAAAGTACAACAAATTCTCCAATGATATGAAACCACCACCCCTGCCAGATAAATTCCAAACATGAAACAACAGGGAAAAAAAAAGGAACTAATTGTAAAAGCAATAGAGCATGCAATAAAAGACCATGGAAAACTACTTATCTACCTAAAATCTGTTGATGGATCCTTTCCTTGCCAACCCATTTCCTTCCACTGCTCAGATATTAAACCACGGAGTTCTTCCTCTGGAAAAGCGATACTCCACAAAGCCCTTAAAGCTTCCTACAGAAAAGCAACAGTGCGATACAAGGATGAGAAATAGAGTCCTTATACTCCAGCAATTTATCATTTGACTATATAGAAAAAAAAAAATTGTTTATGATAAAGACAGGGAAAAAAGGATGAAAAATGTAAAACTGTGAAATACATTGCCATATTTTCAAACAATTCCAAACCAAGTATTTTGCACCAAAATTTAGAGTCCATGGAATCTTAGGTAGAAACTTACCTGGTGCTCAGGGATAGAACTATCATAGGCAACATCTATACGATTTTGCAGCCTTTGCAAGCATTCCTCCTGACAGCACCGACGCCAAAATAAATATATTTATCTAGGTTATGTTTAACTACATAGACGCTCAGACAGAAGAAGATAGGACTGAATAAAATTTTAAAATAAAAGTTGGCTTGCTTTTCTAGAGTTGATCAGACATAAACTGCATAGCAAGTTTCAGAAACATGAGTAAAAACTAAAAGGAGACATGATACGACGATAAAAGTGAAATCCAGACAGTAAACCAAGGAAAATAGAAATTAGCAGAAACTTAACCCACCATAAATTTGTTTAAATGACTGTCACTTATAGGTTCAACCATCTAAAATGGCACCTCTTCTGTTTTTCCCCTCCTAATCACTCTTTTCCCAAACCATATATAATCGAGACAAGTCTAATCAGACTACACGAAACAAACCAAGGCCTTGATACCGCAAAAAAGGCCACTAAAGGATATGCAGAGTAGACAATAATGGGAGCTAGGTAAATAAAGAACAATAATGCATAGACAATAAAGACGGGAAAGAAAATATATTTTCATGTAAAACTTAATACAATTAAAGAAATCACTAGCCAAAAATAAAATTCCTTATATTTATTTCCTGAAAGCTTTGTAAGTTAAAGGAACCAGGGTAATAAAAATACAAGAATTCAAACAGTTAAACATATCAAGAGAAAGTTACCTGGGCAGGGGTTAGATCAAAAGAAGAACGAGGGCCACTCTCTCTCCTCTGTGCACAAACACAAGAAAGACCTCGACCCAGCCATGCAGCTGACCCTGCCACAACCTCAGCTGTAACAAACAAAACCATCCAATCATGAAAACAGAGATTTTGACCTTCCAATGCAAAGTTGGCGCTGTAATGCATCATAAAGTTCATATGTTCTCTTGATAACGAACTAATCATCTCAGTTCACCAGAAAAATACAGTTGCACACATATTCCTAAATTTCAAACATGTTCCCGATGATTACCAAGCACATACACCTAATACCACAATCATAAATCATACAATTTAAACAGTAAACAGACAAATTAGGCAGGCCTGGAAATAAAAGTTATTATTATGGTGTAATAATCACCTCCAGTTTGATTTAAAAAAAAAAAAGAAAACAAATGCTGCGTGACTTTTTTGTTATCAACAACAAAATGATTGTCAAATTTATCCTTCTCGCTGAATTTGCAAATAAAGGTAGAATGGCAATGGCAAGGTAATATAGCAATAGCAAGGTAAAACTCAAAAGCAAAAACCTGGAAACCAGTATTTACAACAACCTCACCCACAGCCACAAATTTGAATATCCGTAAATATGCACTTAGCGATAGCTCTAGGTAACACTCAGAGCTAAGCATACTCACAAGAGTTACCTCCAGATCCAAATTTAGCGAATAAAAAAACAAGCGCTAACTGTACTGATAAAATATAACAAGTTATTGACCAACACGATGGTAAATTTGATAGAAAACAGAAAACATCAATACCCGAAGTTGAATGACACGTATTGCCTCGGTCTAGACCTTGAGAAATCCTCCTTACAGCTACAAATGAACCTCCTCTTTCATCCATTTTTCCGCGAAATTATTTTCTACTCAGCATCTATAATTTCACAAACCCTAACCAGCTCCTCCACAACCGAAAATACGTAGAGAAAAAAAATGATGAAATTGCAATTCCAATTTCTCCAAACAGTGCCGAAACCAGTGAAACTCGGTTCCCTCCAACAATTGGAAACGAAAATGTAGATACAAGCAATCAGTACCAGTGGAAACTAAAATAAAATCAATGAAAATTCTAGAAAATTAGAAAAAGGAGAAACTCTGCGTCTACTCTTCCCAACGATAGAAGACGAGATGAATAAAGGCGTAGAAGTGGAAGCTAATTTAAATGGAGAAGTGTTTCTCTAAAGAATCTTGGGAGCAACTCGTAGAAAATCTTTGAAAAATAAAGCTACGGTTTCGAGATCTACAACAAGAAGTCCATGAGAAGTTACAGAGACAGCACACTCTCTAGCATTCTCTTTCTCTTGTTTTTTTTTTTTTTTTTTTTTTTGTGGATGGGTGGCATTTGGGTCGGGTGGGTTTGGTTTTTTGGGATAAAATGTGGGACCGAAACAGAGCGGGAAAGGAGTACGGGGCCTTTTAATTGTTTGATTGTAGTTGTTGTTAATGCTGCCGGGGATTTTTGTGCGGAGAGGGATCGCGAAAATAAATAAAATTATGATGGCGGCGATGCATGTGCTCGAGGGGAAAAGCTCGCCTTCTCAGCTGTTGGGTATTTTTGTAATCTCACTTGCGAATATTTTAATTTAATAAAATTTATAATTAGCATAACATCACCTTAAAAGCATCATATATACTATTTTTCCTGTATAATGTAGGTATATCACGTGTGATAAGACAAGAGTCAATGACAAGATTACCCTTATGGAAAAGCGGAACAGAAGATATCACATGGGATGTTGCCACACAATGATTGACCACAAAGGCATGATGCGTAGAGGGAGACCCCCACAGTAAACATAATCTCTTGCCTCTCTCAACTTATCATAAATCGTAGCACCTTCCAAACTGGAGTCTATGGACTGGCCACACCCACACGATTGCCTCCCCAATAAACACTCCCCCACACTTGTACATTGCCATCTAATAATAATAATAAGAAGTCCAAATGATTTGTTCCCACCCATAATTTGAGGTGGGGATAAAGTATCACTCTCAATGTTTCAAAAATTTAGTCTCTTATTTTTTAAAGTATTTTTTATAATTTTTATATTAAAATGACTAAAATACCTTTTTAAAAATTAAAAATTTATAATAAAATTATAAAATAATTTTTAAATAAAATATTTTCAAAAAAATTTAAAAATTGTTTAAATTAAAAAAAAGACAGCAGTCACTGCAGCTTGTGTCAGTGGCGGTGGCCATGGCTAACAAAGTCAGATGATCGTTTCCGACCATTTGGTTCTATAGCAGGCTAGATCTAACAGCTTTCACAAAAAAAAAAAGTCAAAAACTGTCGATAGGGCCAAGGATAGCCCTTTTCGACTAATTTTTCAGATGAAGGTGGTCGGATCTAACCACCTCCTCCTCTATTGAAGGCAGCCAAATCTGGCCACCTCCATCGAATGGGGAGGTTGAAGGCAGCCAAATCTGGCCACCTCCATCGAATGGGGAGGTCAAATATGACCTCCTCTGAAACTAGGTGATCGAAAATAATCACTTGATTTTGTAAGTCACGGCCACAGTCGTTGAAACCAGTGACGGTGGCTGTTGTCTTTTTTTTAATTTAAATTTTTTTAAATATTTATTAAAAATTTTTAAAAATTTTATATTTATATAAAATTTATTTTATTATTTTATAAAATTTTAATATTAAAATAATAAAAATACCTTTGAATTATTACTGTTTATCAATATATTTAATATTAAATTTGGTTGAAGGGTGGGAGATGGATTTTTAAAACCTTGGGGGTGGCACTTTGGCCTAATAATAATACTCCGCTCTTATTCTCATTGTAAGTTGTAGCCTAATCTTCCTATTTCCCCTGTAAACATGTACCATATGCCTCAGAAATATTAATCATTTTTTGACTCGTTGCTCTCCGGGGTCAACTCGGATGATGTGTTTTTAATATTTTAATTGATCTCTTAAATTTCATTATTATTATTCTACTTTAATCTTTTTGTATTTTATTATTATTTTGTCTTCAATGCTTTAATTCTTGATTTATTTAAACTGTTTTTAAAGATAAATTTAAATTAAATCCAATTATAACAGATATTATTTTGAACTTCAATTAAATTCAAAATAATTAATTCAAGCTTAATTTATTTAAATTGATAAATAGTACTGCAAAAGAAAATATATTACCATAGAAGAAAAACAATTTTAGCGTAAACAAGTTGGTGAATTATTGATTTAAACTAAATTAATCATTTTCTAATTTGAACTCATTTAGGCTAAGCCAAGCACTTAGACAAACTCAAGCCAACTTTCTCATCTTGAACTCTCACGGCTTTGCTAGGTTTCAGTGTGAAATCAAAGATGCCCTATTGGAGTTTTTTAAGTATCATAAAGAATGCCAATATCCAAAAAGCACTTGTGGATGGGAAGTTACGAAGTAAATTTATGGTGTACTATTCAAGAAACCTTCTGAGCATACCCAAAAAAAAAAAAAAAAAATGGTGGTGATTGATAAGATTAGGATTGGACTCCAACCAAATTAGTTATATTAGAATTAGTATCATGTTTAAATTAAATTGAATTTGAGTTAAATTTATAGTTAATAGTGTAGTATGAGTTCAATT
Source organism: Anacardium occidentale (assembly GCA_026122585.1). Classification (NCBI taxonomy): domain Eukaryota; kingdom Viridiplantae; phylum Streptophyta; class Magnoliopsida; order Sapindales; family Anacardiaceae; genus Anacardium; species Anacardium occidentale. The sequence goes on from JAJEJH010000102.1 coordinate 123,813, forward strand.
TTAATTTTTAATTATAATGTTATTTATCTAATTAATAATATTATCTATTTCATCGTTAGTTATTGAAAACATTTTTTTATTAATTAGAATTGGATGGTGACAAAATAAAATAAAAGTTTATTATGAGAAATAACATGCCATCACTGGGAAAGTTGTTTGTTTGGCATGCCATTGCCATCACTTTTTTGAAGCAGGAAAGGAAAAAGATTGAATAATATTGTTAGGTAAAGCAAGGGCAATTTCTCATGATTTTTCTTTCCAACTAAGCGCTCCACTGTGATGGTATAGGCGTCGCTGGACTGACTGCTTATGGACAAAAACATCACGCTCGTTACGACTAAGCCACAAATTACTTCATTCATTGACATCAATTGTCAATACCAATTTGGCTGAATATATTGATAACTCATCCCCATGTAAAACTAATTTCCAATTAATAATAATAATAATAAACTAATTACTTAAGATTAAGGTGGAATTCAAACTGAATAAAATTGGATGTGACTTAGCTTTCAACTTTAGTGTTTGTATTCATAAAATTATTCAAGTTTAAGATGCTTTATATCATATTTAAAATTAAATTATTTTAAACTAAAATTTAAACCTTTATTTGCCAATTTCAAATTAATTTATTTAATTTTAAATCAAAACTTATTTAAATCAAATTTATCCATAATTTTTGTCCTGGAAAGGATAGAAGTAAGGAAAGATTAATATTATAAGGAAATTGGATCTCACAACAGTACTTTTCAGGTGGGTTTGGTTATCAAAGTATTTGTTATAGGAATTGGATCATTTTTATATAGTTTTGCGTTACGGCCATTTGAAGAAGAGTGGATCACTGGTTCAAAGTATACTGGTGGTGAGTCAAACGTAGATGTGGCTGCCTAGTGTGTTGTGTTTGTGACTATCAACAAATGTATGTATATTTCCATTACTCGCCGAGGTGCAACTCTTATCTCATCAAGACTTTTGTCGGATCATAATCCATCAACCTCACCCTTTCCAAATCTAAATGCATTTAATCATATATATCTTTAACAATGGTAGACTTGAAACAGATTGAATTCGAATAAGTATTAGTTTGAATTCATTTCAAATTTAAATTGATAATGAGATCATTCAAAAAAATATTAAAAACATAAAAAAATAATTTTAAAAATTGAGAAAAAATCATTTAAAATTAAAAAAATAGTAAAAAAAATCAATTCAACTCAAAGTCATAATCTAATTAAAAATCAACTCATTTGAATCCAACATTAAATCAAATTTGAGATAATTTGAGTTAGGTCCAATCGTAATATTTAATTGATTATATTCAATTATTAGATTTTGAATAATAATGTAACTTAGAAGATGAAAGTGGGGGGAAAAAGAAATACTGGTATAATTGATATGAATTGTTTAGTGGGTGATTTGGCATGACATGGCATGGGACAACAAAAGAAAGGTGTTCCGCTTTTTAGGAAACAGCCATATTCAATAAAGAGAAAGGGATTCGATTCCCTACCAAAAACTTGTTTACATTTTGCTCCACCAGCTGAAGTTTGGTGGGCTTTCCTTGTTGCTCACCGAACATTTGTAGGTCATGGAAAAGGCTTGTGTGAGATCATTGTGTTTTTTCACCACCTTCTCAATTAGTGGTCCATACTCTAACGACGTCTCGGCCCACGTGGGGGTGGACGGAATCCAACTCAGCTCAGACCCGAATTACAGTTTGGCTCAAATAATTTCTTCAGATCAAGATTGATGAGCCGCGGCTCCCCCACGCCCCCGCCCCAACATTAAAGATTGTTTTGTCGGTAATTCTTTTTTGTTTTGGTAATTTTTAATGATTCTTCTTTTTCTTATTTGATGACTTTTTCTCTTTTGTTTTACTGGTCGCCTTCGAACTATCCAAACTAAATATTAAACTTCTCATTCTAGACTCAATCCGATCTTAAGCTAGCTCTTGAATCGCATCTGCCCTGGGGCCGACATGGTGCCTATTATGTTTGAAAATTAACAAGGTCTTCGATCGGCAAAGACCCACTCATCAGCGGTTCATGTCAATCCTAGACTAGCCCACTATCTGGATTAGGCTGGACTTTAGCGGGGAAGGCCTAATGGGTGGAACAGTTTTTGAACAAACCAGTGATTCAAGCAGCCTTACAAAACACCCAAAACCAGACCACTTTCTGGGCTGGTCTCAACTGTAGCAGGCCTTTCCAGGACCATCTGGACCAGCTCGTCTGTTTCGAACGAGCTGAGCTGAGGATTCACAGGACTGACAAAACTGAATTACATATTTACCCTATGTCATGACTTGATCCAAGTCGAGAAACGGGGTGCTCATAGTCGGGGAACCATTTAGAATTCCATCCAAAATTCCAGACTGATCATTTCAAATATGCAATCATCAGCATGTACCCATTTCAATAGCACAGTTAAGCTAGGGTTTCAGCAGGCTCTAGGCTTTTCATCATCACGTAGTACTGGGTATTTGAAGTTCAATTTCATAAAAGCAAACCCTAGAAAGGTGTTTTTGATAACACAGAGCCACAATAAGGCTCAGCGACAACACCAAGGGAGAAGCAAAGAGAGAGTACAAGTGAAGGGAAAGAAAGAAAATGTGTGGAGCATTGACAATGAAATTGCAAAAGCCAAAGAAAAAGAGTCAGGAAGGCGAAGCCAACAGAGAAGCAAAAGCGGGAGGAGACTGGTTCAAGGGAAGAGAAATAAGAGTGGTCTAATCATGGTCTCTGCTGCCATGTTAATGGAGGTTGAAACTGTTCTTCAAACTCAGGTACTACGCTAAATTCTTAGTCTGAATTGAAACAGTGATGAGATATACTTAAATTTTGGACCCAGTAGTTATTGGATATCGCTGAAATCATCATAGCTTTTGTGTAAATTTAAATCACACGTATATTATTGTGGGTAGCTATCAAAGAGAGTGATGTCTTTTTATTCATTTTCAGGAACCTGTAATAAAACCTGCGTGGAATACGTTTGCTAGTAGTGTGAGTGGGATATGGAAGGGCGTTGGAGCGGTGTTTTCACCCATCACTGCCGAAATGGAGCCAGTAGATATTGGAAACAAGAATGAAAACTTATATGATTGTTATACTCTATCCTCTGTTCAGGCAATGCCATCTTCTTCTGCAGGACAGACATCTCGAATTCAAAGGAAAGTAAATTGGGTGACTTTAAACCCTTACGGTGAAATCTTGCAGCACGTTGGAGATGGTAGCAGAAGAAGTAAAGAGGGGCTCTGCAAGGAAATTGTTGATCAAAGTGTAACAAATCATGTTTTGCCTAGCTTTGAGTCTTTTAATTTTGAAAAAAGTGATGTGATGGAAGAAGATGTCATGGGCAATGAACCTGGTCTCGTTTACTTTGAGGTAGGCTGTAATCCAGTTGTGATTGATTCATTATTGATTAGTTAAGAATTGCCTATTTTTTATTGCAAATTATTTCATGAAGTATAAATTTCTATCTCTGGGTAATAAAAGGACACTAAAACCTTTTCAAATAGGCGTTGGCCCCTATGATAATTGAATGTAGTACTGGTTTGAAACTTGTATCTTTGGATGCTACTTCTCAGCAGTAATTCAATTGGTTGGTTCACAGGATGGATCTTATTCCAGGGGTCCGGTTGAAATTCCGGTTAGTGAAGTTGATGATTCAAAATACTACCTTTCTCCAACGTTCAAGTTTGAGCAAGTAAGTTTACGAATCTATACTAGAGTCTATGTATATTTTAAATGTTATACATTTATTTCTTGCGATTGAAAATGAGAGTGGAGCAACAGTAATATCCAGAGAATGCAGCTTTTGAGGTGCACCATGTTGGGCATTCCATTTTATTGGCTTGGCACTGGTTGAGTTAGTTTTACTCAAAAAATCATGTGAAAAATACACTTCTTTGAGATTGAACCAGGGGAAACATGACTTAAATGTTCAATTACTTGAATGAAGAAAACTAGTTGACCAATTATTATTTTTCATCTGCTCAGTGCTTGGTAAAAGGTTGCCACAAAAGACTTCGTATTGTTCATACCATAGAATTCAGTGATGGGGGTGCAGATATCCAGATAATGAGAGTTGCTGTTTATGAAGAGCAATGGGTCAGCCATGCGAACCTTCAAGACGAAAGGTATTCTTGCTTCATACAATGTTCCTGGCCATTTGATCTATCATTTAACCAGTAAAAATTTGATCATTTTACTTCCTTTCTCATAAATTATAAACAGTGATCTGGAGTTGGATATAAAGCTATTCTCACAGCGGAAGCGGACCCAGCCATCAGAGCTGACTGGCTCTTGGAAGGTATTTGAGGTGAGTGCCACTCCAGTGTTTGGTGAGGAGGAGATAGTGACTCTGGAAAGCAATGGCAGCCCATATGTGTACCTTTGTACCGAAACTCTGAAAAAGAGGAGCTTGCCTGAGAGGTCAACATACTTTGGAGAGGAAGAGATGCTAGATATGCAGGATGCGACCATGCTTTGGCTGCCAGGAGGTGTGACTTGTTATGTTGACATAAGCAAGGATGGAGTTCTTTGCATTGGTGCTGGATGGTATTCAGACGAGGGAATCAACCTGGTTATGGAGAGGGATTATGGTATGGATGGGAAGTTCAAAGAAGTCCGATATATGTCAGAGGTAAAGAGAAGGTGGACGGATCCACTGCCTGTGTAAAATTTCAATTCGAACATCTTTATTTGCACTTGTATATTGTTTACATCTCACCTATATCTGAAAGAATCGAACTAGGCAAATAAATTTGATTGCCAAGTGTAATTCCAGGCTCTGTTGTTTAGATACAGTGAGAGCTCGTTGAATTTCAATTCGGGCATTACCAATTTTGAAATGGCTCTGCAAGTTACCTACGCAACAATATGGGCTACTTAGACTATTAAAGAGTAAAGTATAGATTAGGGTTAGATTCAATTCAATCTGTTTAAACTGAAATAAATTCAGATTAAAGACTCTTTTAATTAATGAAGTTCAGATTAATTGTGCAGAATTTAAACTAAATTTAACTCATTTTCAAACATGAATTTAAATAAATGTAAACATTTACATTTGAATTAATTTAGATTAAATCTAAAATTAAATTATTTTTTCAATTGAGGTGTTTTACTCTTTAACTTGTAACCAATCTTAAACGAACTCTTTAATATAAAGCCATTCCCAATTAGGAACCTGATCAAATCCAGCCCTATCCATGTTGACGACGTGACCAGTCTTCTTAATATTTATTGTTTTGGATATACCATTGGAGCTTTACCCCTAAAGCCAATTGTCATTTTCTCTGAAACATGATAAAAAGTGTAAAATTCCTAGTGCAAGTAATAGCCATATCATATAAGAACAATTTCCCATTCATCCAACAGTTCCGAAGTCGGCACATCCTCACATAATACACACAAAGGCCCACAATAACGAAGGCAAAAAAAAAAAAAAAGGTCAACTGGCAAACCCTACATACTACAGAAGCAGCTGCTACAAGAACAAACACAAAGTCTCAAAGCCGAAATAATCGATGCATAACAGAAGCCATTATGTTGTTATATGGGCTTGATCTTGAAGTGGAGTGAGATGAGAGAGAATACGAAGCACTTCAAGTCCTGCAACCACGATAATTGCCATAAGAAAATAAGAAAAGTAGGGCAAATAATGCAGAAGGAAGTATTTCCCTCACCAATGTGCTAAAGTAATGTTTGGCAATACCAAGTTTTTGAAAGACTCCAATACTTTAGAATTCAGGATGTTTATAAAATCATATTTGTAGTAGATGAAAAAGAAGCACAGATTTATTACTTAATACAATCTGGAAAAAATCCCTTCTTCCCCAAACAAAGCCAAATTTCGCAATAATCACTCTATTTAATCACAAACCAAGTTAGCATTTTCACAAAAAAATTACAAATTGCAAATAAATGTCGCCCCATGTATAGAAATTTATACTATTTGAAGCACCAAGTTAGCATGGAAACCACAAAAGGAAGGGGAAGCATTAAGCAACAATGATACGGAACCATAATTTAGTCATCTAACTAAAAATTCCAGACATTCTCAAGCATTTCCTTTCTGATCTATACATTTTACTCAAAAATTGGGACAATCCACCCAAGATTTATCTGTTCAAAATATAGAATTTGGATACAAGGACCGGCAAGGACTCTATTAAAATTGTAAGCCTCACAGGAAACTTAAAAGAAATATATTAAAGTGCTCATATAAAGCTAGTATAAATATAGAAATTTTACGCGTTGGGTAAAAATATTGGAATAGCACAATGTTTTCTCATCCAAAGACTTCCGACAAATACATTTGATGAATCTATCCTTCAATGCCCTAGAAGAATGCCAAATGTATGCAATCAGTTCCCTTTCCATCAGCATATGTTCTCCTATACCATCAAACATAATTAAGAACAAAAAACAGAGTAAAAACGTGTGGATGAACTGACCTGAACAAGATAATAAAAAATCCGAAGTCCCTCAGGGTCCTTACTGCTCTGGACATCTACAAGAGATCCAATCTTTGAAGTAGTGAAGGAAATATGTTCATTTCCCATCACAATCTCAAGCTCTTGTCGTCCAACACGATCAGGTTCTGGCCAGTTGTTATCATCTTCCTTCATTATCTAAACAAAACGCGCCGTTTTAAATAGCAATGAAATAGACTTGAAACCCTAGATTAGATAAATTTATTACAGAACAATTAATGTTAAGTGGAGAGAAAAAAACCCTAGAAGAGAGAATTAGAAAGAAACCTCGCTCTCGGAGATGATGCGGCGGCACTCGCGCAGGACGGCGGGGGTGAGGAAGACCTCTTTGCGGATCATGGTGTCATTTTTGTAGTTGGAATTATTGGCGTATCGGAGCTTCCCATCTGGCCGGAACTCGAATTCCAAGAACTCGTGGCCAAACTTCCCCTTGTGTCCCACGTAATAACGAAGGTAAAACTCTCCGTCTTCCTCTCCTGCCATTATTTTCTTCTGCGTGTGGGTCTCCTAATTCGATGCGAAGGGCCGAAGACTCTCGTTTAAGCGAGAGGGCTTCGAGATACCTGAATTTTACTGTCTTGGCATGGGCCAGGTTGGACTTTAGGAAGCCTGCATCTTGCCAGTCCATGTAAATTATTTCCAAGGGATTATATTATATTTCCCCTTTAAAGTTAGAGAAAAATCCAAACACATTTAGCCGGAGTCTGGAATATTTGTCCGGAGCACGAATTCGGTCTGAAAGGGTCAAAGGATTTATTCCCACCAAGGTCTCACTCACCCATAAAATTTCAGCCATAATTTAAAAAAAATCAAACGCACATTTGGTAATCATTTTTATTAATTTTATTAATATTTTTGATAAAATAATTAAAATATTTTTATTAAAAATAAAAATTATAACAAAAATATAAAAATATTAAAAATAGCAAAAAAAATATTTAATTTTTAAAATAATTTTAAAAAAATCACCGTCAACGACAGTGTCATTGATAATGATGGTTGTTGATAATAATATTATATAGTAAAAAACAATCATTTGACTAATTACTTTCATTAGCAATCATGATTAGAAATAATTGGTAGGGTTAAGGTCAATCATCTCATCAATCATTTTCTTCGATCATTTTTAATAATATTTATTAGCAAAGATGACTAAATTTAATTGTTTCTGTCAAAATAGAAGGTGTCTGATCTAACCGTCCCATAAATAAGATCGTTATCTTTTAAATTTTATAATTTTAAAATAATAAAATGTTATATTTTATTATTTTTATAAAATTTATTTTATGAATTTTATAAAAATTTTTTAAAATAATAAAAATACCTTTCAAACCATTAAAATTTAATTATTAACCATCGACAAATGAGTATTTAGGTTATTGAAACTTAGAATATATAATTTTGTCTTTAAATGAAACATTAGAAGAAAATTAGTCTTTTAATCATCTGAAAAAAATATTAACTCAAAATCGATTCAAATCTAAAATGAGAAGTGCATTCAATTTTTATGTTGTTTTACCACAATACCCTTTATCTAATTATAAACCCTAAATTTAAAAGTTACATATTAAAATTCGAATAAAATAAAATCCAAAATGTTTTCAGACCATATATTTTCAGTTTTTTGTTTTGGAAATCATTAGACAAAGGGCATTCAAACCTTTATATGGTAGAGTAGCCAACTTTTTGGATGTATTTGCATTAACTTTCCTCGAAATTGATGGGTAAATAATGATAGCCTTTTTATCTTATTTTGTTAACGATAATGACTTCTTTTTATAAATTTGAACATTATTTTTACTATGTGATTATTGTTTTTCTTTTCCATATTTTTTTTTTTTTTGTTGTCATTCTTATTCTTCTTTAATTAACAATAATATTTTTTATTAATCAAATAAATTGAACTTAATTTTGAAGTGATTATTCTGAGCTCACATCAAACTTCAGTTTATTCAATATTTATTTGATTTGAATATATCCTTGTTAGTAATGGTTTCTATTAGAAGTCAATATATTATTCATTTCAACACAAAATTTTAGTTCAATCAAAATTCTATTAGAATTATATAAATAATGAATACATTTAAACCAAATAATATCATTCGTCTATAAGGCAAAGGACTTATATCTCCAGCGTTTCACTCCACCGTTTTTTTATTTTTTAAAACTAAAATAATTATTTTTTTAATTAAAATCAATGATTAATTTTAACAATTAAATATTAAATATTAATGATGAAAAAAATATTTTTATTTTTTAATAATAAGAATTTAATAAAATAATAAAATATATTTGATAAAACAATAAAAATATTTAAATAATATTATAATATTAAAATAATAATAAAATAAACTATAAAATATTAAAAATTTAAATTAAAAATAAAAAAAGTTGTTATTGTTGTCAATGATAATGATAGTCTAAAATTGAATCAAATAATTGAAAAATATTATTTAGTTAATTGGATGGTTAAATTTGATTATCCTATTTGAGAGAAGTGATTACATTTAGTCATCTCGTGAATTAAATGGTTTTTTTCATTCATTCGATTCAATTTTTTAAAAATTGTTTATAGTTTAAAAAAATTATTTTATTTTATTTTATTTTTATATTTAAATATTATTTATATTTTTATTATAATTTTTTTGATAATTGTATTTTAATCATTTGATCGAAGATATTAGCAGGATTGAAAAAAAAATTTTCATATGTTAATATTTGAATTTTAACAAGTGAATAGATATGACTGGGGTAGTCTATATAATAAACTTTAACTTGAGTAGTGCAGCATCCTGGATTGGTGAACACCAATCTAGTAAACGGTCTACATTTGATAGTCAATAATTTGATGGTTCTCAACTCTGGCTCTGTCTACATGCATGACAAAGACGCTCACCAGCTGGAGCCCGGTGCCTAGTTACAGGTAGCTCCTTCCTCTCTTGCGCCCTCTGTCACCTGCTTTCTTCAAGCTGGTTGTGGAAATATTTCCTCATTCTTGACTGACCCATCCACTGTGTAAGTAGTCAGCTAAACTGTCACTGTTTTTATCCAATGTCCCTGGACGAGACGAGGGATTACCCAGAGCCTTGGAAATTCGGCTTAATTCGGATTATTGGGCGGGCTGATTTGGCCCTTCTTCGGCCCGTTATTGCCCAGAAAGAATAAAATTAAAAAACGCGATTTAAATCCTTCTCCATTTCTCTTCTCTTGTCTATCTTCTCTCTTCTCCACCTTTTTATTTTTCCCGGCCGAAAGCTGATTGCGAGGTCTCGCCCGACCAATCAGCAGCCTCCTTTCGATCCTCTTTTCCTCTCCGTACGCCCTTAATAATTATGAATCAGGAGTAGTAAGTTCTATTCTTTTTTATTTTTATTTAATAATAAAATTGAGATTATTATATAATGTATTTTATGATGCTTATATTTTTGTTTTGATCGGAGATACCTGTCGTTTCGTTTCCTTTATAACCGATTTGACATTGATGATCAGTTAGATGAATTAGATCCGTTGATTGTGTTAATATGCTGATGATTGTGTTGAATTGAACCTCTCTACCTTTCCCTTTCATTTTCTCTTAATCCTTATCCAGATATTTCACCTTTATGATAAAGCTGTTAATGGAGACTTTTCACGTCTCTGTGTGAATTAGACTTTGTATTCTTCCGTGGAATTTGATTGTTAACAAATATTTTAACTGCGTTGTTAATATATCGTGGAATCAATTAGAATATCTCGGGCCAGAAAATTTGTGGCCGTGTGTTGATATTATAGGTTTTGGGCAGTATATGTTTTAAGAGTTTGTGGTCCATGCGTGTTACAGATGGCTAAATTAGTAATGTTCTGTTTGCAGCGATTATCTGTTTAAGCTTCTGCTTATTGGAGATTCTGGTGTTGGAAAATCATGTCTTCTCTTGAGATTTGCTGTAAGCTTCTAGAGTAATTTTTTTAAAAGAGCTGTTTTTTTGATTTTTTTTTTCCCCTAAGTTTCATCATGCTACTTTTTCAAAAGAAAACATTCTCCAGGTGGTTAACCCATCTAAGTGCTTTCTTATGCAAACCGGATTAACATGGAAATTAGTATCACATAGAAAAAGTTGGATGTCCTCCATCTGTACAAATGTTTTATCTGCTGTAATATTGTGACAACTTGCACCAGCAATGTAGTGAGAAAGTCATAATTTAACCGTGATAGAATTTCCAGTTTTTTTGAAACAAGGGATTATGGAATAAAACAAAATATATTTTCCTATATATAAAAAGGGAAATATAATCATGAAATAAGGTATATTAATTGCACACTTGCTCTCTCAGTGTGAACTTGATTGTATCGTTTTTCTTGTATTCAGGATGATTCATATATTGAGAGTTACATCAGCACGATAGGAGTCGATTTTGTAAGTGTGCACTTATTATTATATATAGGCCATGCTGACAGAAATTTGTGAACTAGTGGCACTAATATCATGTCCTTTTCTTTTGCGGTAGAAAATACGCACTGTGGAGCAAGATGGGAAGACCATTAAACTTCAAATAGTATGGTTTTATTTATTCACTGCTTCTTTTTGGTTTTATTCATAAGTTTTTCCTTTTGTTTTCCTCAGACATGTATTTAGTTAGCTGGCTTCATTCTGTTTTAGTTAAAAAAAATTTTGTCTGGTATAGGAGAGTGGTGCTTTCTCTTTTTTGTGATATTCCACCAGTACAATGACATGTTTTAATTTAATATAGTAATTGGTGCTCATAATCCTAAGCTTTGCATTGTCTGGGTCCTTTTATTTTTGGATGAACCTTTTGCTAGAGGTATAGTTTCTCAATATTTGCACAGTGATTATCTTGTTTGGCATGCAGTGGGATACAGCTGGGCAAGAACGATTTAGGACAATCACCAGTAGCTACTACCGCGGGGCACATGGTATCATAGTGGGTTTCTCAACCTCATTTTAAGAGTTACTTTCTTAGGTTCTTTTTCTAATGTTGAATCTCACAAAACATGTTGCTTGTGGGTGGCTTCTCTGGTAGATTGTTTATGATGTAACAGACCAAGAGAGCTTTAATAATGTCAAGCAGTGGCTGAGTGAAATTGATCGCTACGCTAGTGATAATGTCAACAAACTTCTGGTTGGAAACAAGAGTGATCTCACTGCTAATAAAGTTGTACCATATGAAACAGCTAAGGTATAGCTACATGTATAATTTGCAGGCTAGCTTTTCCCCTTAAAAATTTTGATAGGGTATTATGAATTTATGTCTAATCAAGTTATATTTTGTTGTATTATCTCTCCTACTTTAGGCATTTGCAGATGAAATTGGAATACCTTTCATGGAAACCAGTGCCAAGGATTCTACAAATGTGGAACAAGCTTTCATGGCCATGGCTACTGCAATCAAGGATAGGTAATGATCGATATCTTTTATTTTTGGGAAATATGTGTATCTGAAAAAGCAATTACACTGCACAAGTATGGGAAAGAAAAGATGTCTAAATGTACGCAGAGAGGTTAATTCTTCCTTTTCAATTGTGGCATTTGGCAACTATCTGGGAGTCTTGAGAGGACTCTAGTGGTGAACGACTAATCCTTGAATGCTTTACCCGTTGACAGAAGTCATAAATACAGCCTAGTTTGCTTGCTTTCTCAAGAAGTTGCTGAAAGTCCCTAATAATGGCATTTTATCTTGTTTACATAAGTGTGTTTCGGAAAACTTATCAAAATGCATAATGAAAGCTACTTCAAAGTCAGTTGAAGTTGAAATCTAGGAGTCTGAGGCTGGTATAAATCTTCATCATATGTGTCAAATGTATAATATGCATTCTTGAGTTTTAATAGTTGGCAGGCTAGCAACCTGCCAAATGGGATGGTTTTCTGTTATTAGCATGACACTCAAGATCTGAATCTGACTTCAGATCATCCCATGATTTTGCCATACTCTTTAATGCATCATGAAGTGAGCAATGCCCGTAGTTTTGAAGAAACTGATTATTGCAAATTTGTAATTTTTTGTACTTTTTGATAATATTTAAGCCAAATTGTAAGTATTTCTAAATTTCTCACTGATGCAGAATGGCAAGCCAACCAGCCATGAACGCAAAGCCTTCAACAGTACAGATTAGGGGTCAGCCTGTTGCAAAGAACAGTGGCTGCTGCTCTTAAATAACAATGTATTGATAACCTCACTTTGCTCTAGTCTACAGGTTGTCATGGAGTGTAAGATTTACGCCTGTCTTTTAGTCTTTTGAACTGAAAACAAGTGTCTTCGGGACCAACATAAAAAAGGAGTCTCCTTAATGATTTCAAAACCGTTGCTTGGAGGATCACATTTTTTCTACACACACTCTTAGAAATGCTAATGAATGTTAGTGTTCTTTCTGTTTTATTCTTTTACTCTGATTTCTACAAGTTACCCTGTCAATGTTCTAAATTTGTTCTCTCTTTTGTTTGTTCCTGACCTTCGTTACTCAAAATGGAGCATCACGCCTGGTCATATTATGCTGTTCATTTGTATGATTCATTTGACTTGTTCAACATTGCTCAAGGTTTTTCAGGGAAGGCTCTGTTTTTGAATTGAAGTTTTTTATCATAAACAATTACATCTATTTTGGTTTAAAAAATAGCAAGACCTTTTTAAACCACCGTCTCGACTCTTGTTTAAGGTATAGAATGATAAGAGGAACCAAATTTATGCTCCAAAAGGGTGATTAGGTTCCATCAAGCGGGATTCCTCAAAAAAATAATCCATTGTCTCGACATATATGCTCACATTATTCGCACATACGTGCAAATTCTGTTATCATGTATGAAATTCGTGAGCTAGAACAGTATTATTAATTGGAAAAATAAAATAATTAATCAAAAATATAATACAAATTAGTCATATCATATTAGGATTCAAATGATCACATTTGTTAATTTCATTAATTATACTGTTAATACATTAGTATTATATCAAATTTCTTTTTGAAATATGAAAATATACATTAATTTTGTATTTTATATATTAATTTTGTCTTTAAAAATATGAAAATGAAAACTTTATTCAAAAAACAGATTGAAAATATGAAAATTGTATATCAAAAAACTTATATAGTAATTTTAAAAAATAATAAACTTCTCTCAACACATACTCAAAAAACTTGCAAAATCCCTCTTGCATGATCCAGTTCTTGCGCCACATGACACGTCACTATTCGACCATTGATAAAGTCAGAATCTATAAGACTTCTATTTATGATACATCGACGGGCTTAGGCATGTTAAAAAGTAATTGTTCCATTACTAAAATCTGATAAATTGTGACTAAACAGTTCCAGTTCATGCATTAATTTTTAACCCTAACATGATTTGGATTATGTGGAGAAAATTTTATAGGTTTAAAAAGTTCTAAATATGTAATTTATTACTTATTGAATTTATACGCCACATGATTTAAAGGAAATTTAAAACTTTTTTAAAATTATTAAAGTTTTTTAATACATAATTTTTATATTTTTAACCTGTTTTTCAAATAAAATTTTTGTTTTCACATTTTCAAAGACAAATTTGATATATAAAATCTAAAACTATATTTTCATATTTCAAAGACAAAATTATTATAATAGTAGGATGTTAATATTATAATTAATGAAACTAAAAAATATAATCATTTAAATTTAACCCTAACATAGAATAATTAATTTATTTCTTTCTTGTGTAATTTTAGCTAATTATTTTATTTTTTTCTGTTAATTATTATTATTTATTATTCTAAATCTTACTCTATCCCAGATCGACGACAAGACAGATCTGATCTTAGAAACTGTTTGACATTACACTAGGCTTTAAGAGTCACAAGATTTAGACCCATTTTCTGCTACCAGCTAGCAATTCTCTCTTTTTCGAAGATATAATAGTAACCAACCATCAGAAAATCTATTTTGTATCATGACAGAACAAAGAAGAAATATTAATTTCAAGGTATAAAATAAATCCGCAAAACTGCCAAGATCATTTCCAGTCATAAATAAAAAGTTTCATATGCCCCAAAATCTTAAAACAGTTAAATCATACCCAAGGCTACATGGGCACACATAAGGAAACGCCTAAAATATACATTTTAAAGCATAAAATTAAAGAAAAAAAAAATCTCTTCTCATACAGGAAACCATATTATTCAAGTCAATTTCCTGACCATGATTTCAAAGTAAGAACCCAAAATTTGAAAAACCCAACACAGATTTAAATGGGTTCTACACAAACTCACTTGGCCCCCAAGGTTGGGAACTGACCAGGGTCCTCAATGGAAGGGGCAGCCACATTACTCATTGCACTGCCCCAGCCATACCCTCCTCTAGAACCACGGCCACGTCCACGACCACGACTGCCTGGTGTATAATACCTCTCCCCTTCAGCGGGTTTCAAAAACTCATTGATGCTGACAGACTATAGCCAAAGCACCAAGTAAGAAGATGAAGGTTCACTATTTCATTACAAGATGATTAATATTGAAAAGCTGATAGAGGTAGTGGAAAAAGTAGATGTAACTGGCAAGTAATTTACCTTTTTCGCCTTCTCGTCCTTTTCTGTGGCCTCCTTTCGCTTATCCTTATCAGAACCCTTCATGAAATATAGCAGAGGTAATTAACTTAACATATTTCAGTTAGTTTCACAAGAACAATAACAAACAAAAATATTGTTAAGTTCCAAAAAGTCTCACCAATTTAATAAAGACATCATTATTGCCTTTCTTATTAAAGAGTGGTTGCATTGACTCAAACTCCTTCCCATCAACCTTTCTTTCTTCAGTCTTAAGGACCAGCAAGACTTTCCTCTTCTCTTCCAGCACTTTCTCATACTCCTCAAGAGTCATCTCCTATTTTGCAGGAACAATTTTTAGAGGCTACAGTAATAATTAGCAACAGCAATAAGCCTTATAAATCTTGTTTATATCCTTGCAAAGGGTGGCATGACATGACAATGAGCATATATAAAGCTTTATTGAGTTGTCTCATAAGGCTATAAATAGACATGGATCTGAATTTATAACAAAAACTAATATATCAAACTAACTAATCAGAGAAAACTGTTAACTATTGTTCGAAAAAGCAAAAAATACATAAGTAGATGAAACACATCTATGGCTAAAAACACATAAAATGATAACAGAAGGAAATTATAAGGGAGATACTGGAAACATTTATGATTTTAATTAAGATACACACCTTCTCCTCAGGTTCTTTCTCTTCAGGTTCATCAGCAGGGCTGTCCTTGTTCCCATCGGCCACAGCTTCCTCCACTTGAGGTTTCTCATCACCCAAATTCTTATCACTTTCATTGAGAGCTTCCTCATTCACTCTAAATATAGCAAATATTTGTTAGACATTGTAGCAACAGCAAAGCATTTTGTTCAATAAAAAGGCATATCTTATGAAAGCAAAAGTTAAATTAAAAATTATGCACACCTTTTATTACAAAAAAGTAAACAAAGACAAAAATATCATAAAGGATATACTCACTGTGAGATCTCATCCATGTGGGATCCCCAGTTACAGACCTTTTTTAACAAAAAAACAAATAAACATCATAAAGGATATACTCACTGTGAGATCTCATCAGTTTGGGATCCCCAGTTACCACGGCCAGACCCTTCACGTTTGATTTCATTTCTGCAAAATAAAATAAAGGCCAAATTAGAAGCATAAATAAACATAATAATTATATATCAGGACAAATAAAAAAATATATATATATATCACCCCCGCCCAGTGCCACTGTGGCGCTCAAATGTCCTATGAGGGCGCTCCCCATCACCAATTTCACCATTACTAAAACCGCTACGACGTCCACCACGATAAGGACCACGTGGTGCACCATAGCCACGCCTTTCAGAGTTTTTCCCAGCCTCTCCATCTTCTATAGCACCTTGACCACCAGGGATGCCACTGGTGTTGAATGAGTTCTCATCATTGGTAGAATCACGCCTATATCCACCTCCACTGCTGCCTCGACCACGCCCATAACCACGTCCACCTCCACGGCCACCTCCGCGACCGGTTTCACTCTTTGCTTCTCTCACTACACCCAACACAAAGGATACAAATAAGTTCATCACAACACGAGTCCACATATCAACAGAGCCAAGCAACCTCAAAACACTCAGCACAGATATGTAGTTTCCTAACATCCAATGCATATAAATAAAACAGAGGACAATAGAAGTAAATTTTTTTAGCTTTACTATAAACAAAATCAATCACAAATTAGAATAGAATCACAATGCATTAACGAAAAACAAAAAAAAAAAAAACAGATGCATATGATGATCAAAAGTCAAATAAAACACCTAGTCCGATAGATTTTCTTCAAGAACTGATCATATTTGTAAATAAAACAGGTCTTTAGGATCATCGATATCAATAATCTCTAATAGGAATTTATCAAACTGACAACGACCGGTATCAAATCCACTGACTCAGTGACCAATAAGGAAGCATTCACACACAGACAACAATGCTCTTATTCCAACTTTAAAATTTCATTAACTTAAATAAACAAAAAAAAGTAACAAATTATTTAAACATCAACTCCACACGGTACACAGTAAAATAATCTTCCTAGTCGGGCAATCAATAATTTCACTCACTTTCCTCAAATTTCACCACATAATACGTGTAAAATAACATAATTAACAGCCTTACAATCCATACCATAATCTTCAAGTATAATATCTTAGACTTTAAAGAAATATGTTTAAACACAGAGAAAAATCAAGCGTCACATATTAAAGAATAACCATTATTTAAATAAATGACCGAACTTTATGCATTATATTAAAAAAAGGGGTTTACCAGCCTGAGCAGGCGGAAGGGGCTTGGATGGAAGCTTAGCCACCTTACTCTGAGCCACCGGCTGTTGCTTGGCTTTAGCCGTGGGCTGAGTCGACGCTTTCTTCGTAGCAACTACTTTTTGTTGAGCAGCGATCAGTTGTGATGGATCCTCAGTATCATCATCACCCAGCAAATCAAAAGGATTCATGGTCGCCATTTCTTAAATATAATTACTCAATAAACCACACACACACACACACACAAATCCCAACTCTGAAAGGATCCTCCCCACGCAAAAAGGCGACCAAGGAACCCTAGCTTGTCAACACCTTATCCATGGATGTGAGTTTTATCAGTGTATACGTTTAGATCTGTAAAAAGTAAAACTGAAAGTGTTAGAAGAATAATTGAATGAATAAGGAAAGTTGGAGAGAAACCCTAGCCGCAACAAGAGTAGAGAGTGAGACCTAATCCAATACGCTCAATTTATTGCCGTTCTTTGTCGCTCTAAGGAGCTCGCCAAGAGGGTTTTGTCGATTATTATATTGTTTTTATTAATTATATATACGTGCTGTGACACAAGCAAAGGGCTTTCTTATATTACGATTTGGTCCTTACGTCTATCGTATTAGCAGGTATATATTATTTGAGGATTCAGGGTTTTGATGGGAGTGGACTTTGAATTTGATTATGAATTTATGATCAATATGAATAAATTAAATTAAAATCAAACCAGACCTTTTTTTTTTTTTTTTTAAGAAATGATTTTTTTCCTTTTCAATCATTTATTATTTAAACCTCTCCATAGCATGGAATTAAACTCGAGCTTACTCCTGTGGCTCTCTCTTGTCTTCGAGCCACATAGGACGTCCATTTAACGAATGGATTATTGACCACGTGGTTTGATAGCAGCCGTTGATTTCGGGGTTTAAATTATTTAGAGTTATGGCACGATGCTCATAGAATTGCCCACGTGCAGTCGGTGATGTAACACATTCTTCCGTCGGAGTTATGAACTTTTTGTTTTATTGCATTGTTGCCTGAAAATTAACGGTTTATGATAATTTCTTCCTAATGCTTGAAAAAATTACAAACACATCCCAATTATTTATTGATTTGTCTAATTATATATTCTTTTCAAATTTATTCTTTTAATTTTATAATAAATCTATAATTTTGTTGCTGAAAAACTTTAATATTCCTTATTTGTTATACTTCCCTCTTTTCCCTTTTTATTTATTTACTTAATAATATAATAAATTTAGATTATAATAAGTTGAATTTAAACAACATCTAATTTAAGATTAGTTGGAATATAAAATTTTTAATTCTAGATTAATAAGACATGATCTAAATTAAGATTAAAAATAATTTAATTTTAAATTTGATAAATTTTAGTAAAGAAGAAGGTAAAAAAAATGAATGGCATATTTTCACCTTTTGGGTTGTAGCCAGATGAGAACGGATGAAAGCGGCGTTTTACTGAGTTTGACTGCTTTGCCTCGCTGAGATACACAGCAGAAGCAGCGCATAATTTAACTGGGAAGTTGGCTCGGCCACCTATATCACATTACCGCCATCAAGAAATTCATATTTCCATGAAAAAGGGCATCAGGTTGACAGTGATTGGGCGTGTGTTGGATAAAACCTTACCAGAGTAAACTCTTACATCTTCTATCTATTACTAGGAGAATCATATTCATTTTGAATTCATCGAATTTGAATCTCACTCCTAGCTACCCTTGAATTTCTTTGTCGGTTATTTAATGTATACGAACATATAATAGCAATGATTTTGAAGCTCTTGCGTGAAGAAGATTACATTAATCTATTTGTTAGAAGACCTGTAGGGAGCTCTCAAATAATTAACCGTGGTCTGATTTTGTTACTGGAAAAGTTATATGAGTTTACGACTAAGCTTTTAAATTATTTTATTTATTTTTCCGATTTTATATGTTGAGGCTATTTTGCACGTTGGGCTGAAAGCTTCTTTATCAGTTTCTTGATTGTGAAAGAAGCGTGAAGAAGCAGATTTTATCGCTTAGGGCTGGCATTGATGCAATATATTTTCAGTTGCAGGTGTGATTTGCTGTGAATTACTATTGAATTTATTGAATACTGTCTGTGTCTTGTAATTTGTTTGGATAATTTGCGTTAGTTCATTCATACACTCATTTTATAAAACCTTACTTCTATATTTTAGTTGAAATAATTGTATTTTTCATTTGACAGTATGAGGGAAAAGCGCCTCATTTGTATGTGGAGCTGGATTTCAAAGAGGTGTGTGTTGAATTTCTTATTACTATATTGGATATCGGGTTTGCAAATTTTTTTTATTTTTTGTGCTGCGGGAGAGTGTTGCATGCTGAGTGAGGTTAGGAGTTGCAATGTATGACTTCTTGTCAACTAGTGACATGGTCCAACTTCTACTTTCTAATCCATATTCATTAGAGCAAATACTAATAGTCTGAGTTGTAATCTACCATGCTTATCATTCAATAGATATATTAACAAAAAAGATGTTTGTTAGGTAACTAGAAAAAGGCAATGCTTATTGAAACCTGCAGTCAATTGAGGGACAAAAGTTGGTATAGTGGCATCAATCACAGGGTAAGCACTTGCAGAATTGCAGTTTTCTGATGCTTTGATTGTAACAATATTGACTGATCAGAAAAGTTACTTTAAGTATTTGCTTTGATTTTTTTGAAAACATATCAATGAACAATGCCTGGCTGTTATGATTTATCTTCTGCTGATAAATTTGTTGAAAGCCTCCCTACCTTTTCTGATCGTCCGTGGCTTTGCAGAGAAAGGAGAAGTGCTTAGTGACCATTACAAGCTACTCCATGTAGATTGGTGTGAGATACAAAAGTTAGATGATATTATAACTTTGGCTGATATGGATCTGAGGTAGGTGGACAGAAATTTTCTGTAATTAATTCAAATTTCATTATGGTGTTTTTAGATTTTAGTAACTTGATAACCTTTAGGTTTATTTGGTTACTACTAATATTTATATTCTGTTGTAGTAATTGAAGTATCATTTTAGATGACCATTAGGATGGTTTCTATTTTTTTTACATCATTGAATGTCTTCAGTTCTCCATTGGAATCAACTTAATTCCTGTAGTTATTGGTGTTCTGTCTTATTTGATTTAGAGTAAGAACAAAATGCTTTGGATTTTATCCTAATACCATAGTTTAATCCATTTGATCTGCCAAGACTTGCCAATTGCACATTTATCAAGATTTTTTATTCTCCTTTGTCACATTTTTTTATATTTTGCATTTCTTTTATGTATCCTAGTTTTCTGCCTTAATCTTGAGAGAATAATTGAGTTGCTTCATTCTGATGTTTTATCAGCCTGCCGACATTTATAATTGCAGAATGTGTTTTAATATACTTGGATCCTGATTCAATTGTGCTGTTGTTGGTTGGGCTACAAAAACTTTTTCAACAGCAGTGTTTTTCTCATATGAGCAGGTTATATATGCCTTGCCAAAGTGGAAGTTCTTTTTTTTTTAAAAAGTTTATCTTCTCCATTAGTGTCCTTTTCAATTTCTTTTTCCCTTCTAAATTTATAATGTTTTTAGGTTTAATTTATGTTATAGTATAACTATAATGTAAAATTTTTTGTTCTGGTCCTTCAACAGATCCTCCTGGATGATGCTTTTGGGCAGCAAATGCTCAGAAATTTTTCAGTATTGTTTTCTTTTAGTCTATAGGTAGCATAATTGCTTTAGTGAATTTGCAAGTACGATCAATGGTGATTTATACATTTTGGGTTTGCATTCTTTCGACATTGCACAGTCCTAACAATTTTAAACGATTATAAAGGCGCACTATTAAGATTGAAACTTTAGATGCAATTCTAATGGGCCATGAGTATTGACCTATAAACATTGTCGTAGTTAACATGCTTTTTAAACTATTTAAGATAATGTGTAAGTCCAAAGGAGTTGGTTTTGATGACTAATAAAAAGCATGTGCTAGTATCTGGATAATTCCTCTACCCTCTATCAAATATAATGCGTCTCTTTTTGCTCTGGAAATTCTCTAATTTAATGCTTGTGTACCAAATTAGATGTGTGCTCACTAGGATCCTGATTTATTTTTCGACCTTTCCATAAAATGTTTTCCAGAAAGTTCTGATAGGCATATAATATCTCTTATTACTTTTGTTTCAGAGTTGTGGTTGTGCACTTCTTGGAATTTTTGCTACACCAACATTACTTGCAAAAGAGAAAGTATTTATTGACCAAGGATGGCAGGTATATCTCGTGGTTAAATGAACTTTCTTTAACAATTGCTGTTTTTTTTTGGGCAACACAAAAGGAAAACGTGCAAAATGTAGATGAATGACACTCCACTCATTTTTAAAGGGACTAGCCACTCATTGATAATAGGGGCGTCACCTAGACAATGGAAATAGAAAATATATTCAAGGCTTGATGTTGGGACACATGATACCTGAAAAACACCGGTTGAAAATTATATGTGGGAAAGTTATAGTTTCTGTACAGGGAAAGCAAGTAGGTAGACATATTTAGGCTTTTTAATGATTTTCTTAACAAGGTTTTAACCCCTTGAATGGCTAGATCTTTTTTTAACCTTTATTACTGCTAGAACTGGGGTTAGATTCAAACCGAATATATTCAGATTTGTTTTTTAGTTTGACTCGAACGAGTCCGAAACGAATTGGCCGAACCCAAACACGAACTCGAACTATAATTTTAAAAATCAATGAATATGAGTCCGAATACGAACTATACAAATCAAACACGAACCTGAATTTAAATTAAAAATTTTTTAATTATATTTTATTAATTATTTGCATTAATTATAATTTTTAATAAAATATAAATACGAATTATGTGAACGAACACGAATACGAATTGAACATGAACTGAGTTATATGTTTCAAACACGAATCTGAGTTTTATTATAAAAAAAATTCGGCGAATACGACACAAACCCGAAGTGTATGAAACGAGCCCGAACATGAACATATGCATGTTTGCGTTTGATTCGGTTCGAATCCAGCCCTAGCTAGAACAAAGAACTTCAAAATGTATTTATATAAGGCATTGCAGTGGCAATTGTTTTTAATTTTGATGCTTAATAATTCTATTTGATTTTCTTATTTCATGTTCATGTTATATGTATTATATATATATATATATATATATAATTCTATTTGAGTGGCAGAGTGCTGTTATGTGGGATGTGCTGAACGAGAGATGCAGGTATGCTCTGGATGCAACTTAAAAAATCTTTGCACCGATATGATTCCAGAAGTTTGATATGCTTAATGAGCATTAGGCATAACAATTGATTATTTTGCAATACAATTTGGTATCACTACTAACTTCTTTTCTCTTTTGTTTTCATTTTGTGCACAAATTTTATGGAACTTTTTCCCTACATATTATATGCTTAAAGCATGTACTATTTTCTTGTTTAGTTTCTGTATATATTTTAACATGTTCATTAATTCTTTTTTTGGGTGTTCAAAATGATCGTTGCTGCCAAACTTGGATTTTAGAGTGATTTAGCTTTTATGTGTGTACCATTGCTGCTTTTCAAGATTCTGTCTTTACTGTATAGGAGAATCCATGGGCTGTGTCTTTAGGAGGTCTTCTTTTTTATGATTCTGCTTATTTATAGGTTATAAAGAGATGTACCTTCCCTCTTTGCTCTTTTTATATATGCTTTTTGTTGGGAAGCTTGCCAAATTTTATGAAATATTCTTGGGAAGATTCTCATCTGTGATTTCTGGTT
Organism: Anacardium occidentale; assembly: GCA_026122585.1. NCBI lineage: Eukaryota > Viridiplantae > Streptophyta > Magnoliopsida > Sapindales > Anacardiaceae > Anacardium > Anacardium occidentale. The sequence continues at coordinate 146,889 of JAJEJH010000102.1, forward strand.
TTTAGGATTGAACAGCTAGAATTGTTTGATGAATTTGAAGAGGGGTACATGATTCAGGCAGGTAAATCTCATTTAGTAATTTGTGGGCTGGCTTCAAATATGGTACCTGATGTCCTGCTTGGAACTTGGTAGGTTGGGTCACTGCTCATATGGACTATGGGGTATTGGTTGCATTTCGAGGCAAGCTCTTTCAAGTTGTAGACCTATCATCATTTTATCCTTATTTTGTATAAACAATTACTGTTAATATTTTTCAAACTGCCGATTTTCAGGAGCATTACTATGTTGCTTATGCAATCAATGGTGCTATGGTAAGTCCATTGTCCTTTTTTTTTTTTTTTTGTTTTCTCTCCTTACAATTATAGACTTGAGTTGGAATAAATTATTTATCATTTTGGTAGTTCTACTTTTTTATATCATAAAATACAATTTCAGATTACTCACATTGAAGGAATTTAAACAATCCCCCTGCAGTATACACCATATCGTCTGCCCCTTTTGCAAAAGCTCTTTAGCTATAATTTTAACTATTCTAATTGGTGAATAAAGTTAACTTCCCATCTGTGAGAGGTACCCTCAGATCAAATGCTGAATTTTATGAATCTTGCATATTTGATTTTCTACTGTGGTGATGGCAGAGAGAGACATGATTTTGCTGGATAATCATATACTTAATTCTTGACACCAGAAGGATCACGGTTTGACACTGACGTTGTTGCATTTTTTCATGATTCAGGGGTTGTTTGGGAATTTTGATTCTCCCAATGACCAAGGGCTTGTTTTCAACTCTCCATCAGCTGCATCCACATGAAAGCCCGAGGCTACACTACACCAGAACTGTATTGCCAGTTAGTCTTTAATTATAAGTCTGCCAAAGGATTGATCACTTGTGTCGATGCTTCTCAGGTTATTGTTTTTTGACTCCAGAGAACAGATCCTTTATAAATATGTGTGTGTATGTATATGTGTTTGCTGTTTGGCAAGGAAACGCGGTGGGGGCATCTTCCTTGGCTATGTGGGGTCCTTGTCATGTGGAAATATATGTGCATGGTTGGTTGTTTTTCAAAAAAATTCTCTCTATCTTCTCCTATCTTATCCCTTTGTTTGCCTCTGGGTTTCTATTTTGTTCTATTACCAAATTGCCATTGTGAAGGGCTGCTATTTTTTTTTCTGATAAGAATTGGAGACCAAATTCTAGCTCCATCTGTGATCTAAGTCTTGTGTCTTATACTTCGTATTGTAATACATTATCACACTTTGCCTTCTTGGTACCCTATTACATCGTATGATTGCAATTCGGAGACATGTCTATAGCTCTCATACTGGGAAACTAGACTGTAGTTGAGAGTCTAAAGTCATATGGAAAATCATACTTCGTGGGAATTCAAAATACATAAAAGGAATAATTTGATATGAAGATACTCAGTAGCTGGTGATACGTCAATTTAGCAATAAATGGTCTCAATCACATTGTTAAATTTCTGTCAAAAGTTAAGAGCCAAAGCTACAAAAGAAAATCGAATACAGTAATGACAATGTAAGAAAAGATGAGAAAAGAGACATGCATGTGGAGTAGATGCCTTGGTGGCTGGGCCCAGTGAGACTACTGGAGTGGAAAGTGGGGGAGAAAAAACAAACCCATTCACCGTTTTCAATCTTTGCGTTTATTGCTTTTCTTGAAAAGTATCCACTTATTGTGGAATATCTATTCTATGCTCTTCCATTGCTTTGTGCAGCTTATGACCTAATAGTTCCTTTGTGAATACACAATGTGCACTGTAGTTTTCATGGTCCAATGTAGATAAGCAAGCAGTATTTTCAGCTCAGGTTCTGACAAGACTTGCACAATTCTTTCGAATGACCATACTAAAAACCTCTTCATTAATGGCTTCTAAGGCTTCAACTGCACTTCAATCATGGATCCATATGCGGCTAGGAGCACAAATTTTTTTTTTTTTTTTTTTTTTTTTTGCATTTAGGCAAAGCTTCATGTATAATTAATGAAAATAGCCAAATCAGTAAAAGGCAACAGTGTCCTTGCTTAGGGCCATGGACTTAGAATCCACAACTGCGTCCAATTCCATGCCCGCAAAACACGCACAAGACAAAAAAGCAGCCTTTCTGCTATTCATATTATCTAGTTCAAATTAAAGCTGTCCTTTGCATAAGGGTTAATCTAAATTTGGTTAAAATTTAAAAAGTTCAATTTAAACTTTGACGTGTCTAAAAAACCTGTAAAAGAAAAAAAAAGTCTGAACTAGTGATAAGTTTGCCTAAAAGCCCGTAAAGAACAAGAGGGAAAAAAAATCACTTGAGAAAATAAAAAATTATGAAAAACCTAGTAATCTGATCAAATTAAGTTGAGTTAAGATTATCACAACTAAATTACCAAAAAAAAAAAGAGCTTGTCACAACAAGAGTTTGACCGATTTGAATGGACCGGTGAACCGACCGGTAATTCAAACGTTAACACTTACAATGAAATATTAAATTACCTTCAAGTGCCCACTGTGCCTGACTGAACTTTGTTTCTCATACTTGAAAAGTAAATTAAGTACACAAAATTAACAACTATATCTTCACACGCACATTCTCCCTCTCCCTCAAATCACATACGCACCTCAAATCAGGCGCCACCGCCACCGGTGGACACCTCAACATTTCTCCGATGGGTTGTGCAGCATCGAAACTGGACAACGAGGACACTGTTAGGCGGTGCAAAGAACGTCGCCGTTTTATGAAGGAAGCCGTCTACGCTCGCCATCACTTGGCGGCGGCTCACGCCGACTACTGTCGTTCCCTACGAATCACCGGAACCGCTCTCTGTGTTTTTGCAGCTGAAGAGCAAATCGCCATTTCTGATGAAACCCCAGCCGTTTTTATCCATCCTCCAAATCCTTCAACTCCACCTCCACCTCCACCAACAACAACCAATCACATACCTCCACGTGTGACGCCATCTCCCAGTCCCAGTCTCCACCCACCTCCACCACCACCTTCTCCTCCTCCTAGTAAAGCAACAAACACAAACCTACCTAACATTGTCACTGCTTCTACCAAACGACGCCGTAAACCACCGCCAAAACTCCCACACATTTTGTCGGAATCGAGTCTTACCTCCACACCTCGGAGTCAGATGTCTAATAATTTCTATCCTACTGCTTATCAAGCGAACTCCACATACTCAACCACGCCTTCACAAGCTTCCTCTGTTTGGAATTGGGAAAATTTCTACCCTCCTCCTCCGCCTGACTCTGAATTCTTCAACCATAAAGCGCACGAAAATATTCAAACCCAACAAGACCACTCGCATCCCCAGCATTTAGACAGCGACCGAGATTCCAAAACTGAAACCGAGAGATCCGAATACGACTTTTTCCAACCACACAAGGAGAACCCGTTCCACAATGGCGATATTGGTAACAAAACTAGTAGCTTTGTCGATGAGGAAACCGAGAGGGAGGAAGTCCATTGCAGCGAGTGGGGGGATCATTACAGTACTTCGACTTCATCCGACGAAGGGGAAAACATTGATAAAGAATCAAGATCCGAGATGGGAAGCCGCTCGAATTTCAGAAGTTCGGTGAAGCAACAACCCGTCTATGCTGATAAATCGGAGGATGCGGTTTCCTCTTCAGCCTGTTTCGGGGGTAGGGAGATCTCGGATATGAAGATGGTGGTTAGGCATAAGAATTTGAAAGAGATTGTTGAAGCCCTTAAAGAGAATTTCGAGAAGGCGGCTGCAGCCGGAGACCAACTTTCCGATACCTTAGAAATCGGCAGAGCTCAGCTTGATCGCAGTTTTAAGCAATTGAAGAGTAAGTTATTATCGTTATTGAATTATTTTATAACTTGCTGGCTTATTCTAAGTTGTTACAGATCATTAATCTTGTGGCTGCAGAGACGGTGTATCATTCTAGCAGTATGCTGAGCAACCTGAGCTCAAGCTGGACCTCGAAACCTCCTTTGGCTGTTAAGTACCGGCTCGACACTGGTTCACTCAACGAACCCGGCGGTCCAAAGAGCCTTTGCTCCACCCTTGACCGGCTCTTGGCTTGGGAGAAAAAGCTTTATGAAGAAGTCAAGGTTCTTTTTGTAATTAGAAATTTATATTTACATCTTTTTCATTTTTTTTTTTTTTTGTGATAGATAGCACCAATTAATAATTTACCAAACCTAGCAGTCTTTGATTTGACTAAAATACCCCTGTAACATGGTGGGGAGTGGGGACTTCAACCCCACACAATCTCTTTTCTGTGGGAGTGGATCAATATGGAAGTATTGTCTTTTAGCATCTTTAGACTTTGCAAAGGAGGAAACTTTTCAGGGACTGGTTTGATAGTTTTATGGCATTTGATTTGCATGTTGATTATTTATTGAATTATATAGGCTAGAGAAAGTGTGAAGATTGAGCATGAAAAGAAGCTGTCATCTCTACAAAGTCAAGAGTATAAGGGGGAGGATGAAACCAAGATAGACAAGACTAAGGCTTCTATTAAGAGGCTGCAATCACTAATTATTGTTACATCTCAAGCTGTCAATACGACATCATCTTCCATCATTGGTCTTAGAGACAGTAATCTTGTTCCAGAGCTTGTTGATCTTTGCCATGGGTAATCTTTCTTTTTCCTCACCACAATCTTAATTTCTTTCTGTATAGATTGTTGCAATTAATTCATACACATGAATGCTCATTTTAGATTGACCTAGTTTTATATTGGAGAACTGAGTTGTGATTATTGACAGTTTTGATGTGTGCCGATGGTGATTTTTGGTTGGTGAATCATTAAGAGACAGATAATCTGTTATAGGCTTCTGCTTCAGTTTTGTTTGTTCGAAATCTTGTTGTCCTGGACTTTTGCAATCTATCAACCTCTTAACATTAACTAGTGGCCCAATACTGCACCATGCCTACAGTCCTTTTTCCTTTGATCTCTAGACAATTTTGTGGGCAAATGAAAACTACTGAGTGGAGTGTTAGGTACATTAGATTAATTCATATGGCCTACCACCATTATCTATTTATTAGACTGTTAAACATGAATGCCTCATTCTACTCCTTCCCCCTCCTCTCAACCATCAGCACCTCACCCACCCACACATAAAATAAAAGATAAATGATTAATGGATGGTTTCTGAATGTGGCAATTGATTATTAAATCATTCTTCAAAACCAAGTTATGCTTTTTTTTCCCCCTATATGCTACCCTAGGTTACTAAGTAGTCTTCTACCTTTAAGCCGTACACTATAGATTCTGTAATCTACAACTTTTGCACTTACTGTTCTTGCCACTGATAACTTGTTAGCCGTATTATTAGCTTAGTGTCTACAACTATTTGGTTTCAGGAAACCAAACTTATTGGTGTAGAAGTCTTATAAGCTTAGATTGTACCTAGGCGTAGCTTCGCTGCATACACAAATGGGAGTAAATATATACACAAATAAAACAATAGACTTGACATTCACAATTTGGGCTCAGGTGACTTCTTCAATAATCACGGTATTCTAGATTCCGGTCTTTGTTATCTAAATAGTGAATTCTTTTCTTTGATGTCCTTTTTAAGTAACATATTTTTAATAAATGCAATGTTGGATGCAGGTTCATGTATATGTGGAGGTCAATGCATCAGTACCATGAAATTCAAAAGGACATTGTACAGCAAGTTCGAGGTCTTGTAGACCGAGCACACCAGGGGGACTCAACTTCTGAATTACACCGACAAGCAACTCGTGACCTTGAGTCAGCTGTCTCTGCATGGCATTCTAGTTTCTGTCGCCTAATAAAATTCCAACGTGATTTCATCCGGTCCCTTCATGGCTGGTTCAAGCTTACTCTTCTTCCTGTCAGCAACGACAACTTGAGTATCATCAGGGAACCCTCTGAGGTGTATGCATTTTGTGATGAATGGAAGCTTGCCCTTGACCGTGTTCCGGACACTGTTGCTTCTGAAGCCATCAAGAGCTTGATCAATGTTGTTCATGTGATATCCGTAAAACAAACAGAAGAGCTCAAGATTAAAAAGCGAACTGAATCTGCTTCAAAGGATCTTGAAAAGAAGGCTTCATCTCTTCGAAACATAGAAAGGAAATACTACCACTCATACTCCATGGTCGGTGTTGGACTTCCTGATGCCGGCCATGATAATGGACAGGTGTTAGATGCTCGGGATCCACTTGCTGAGAAAAAATCAGAGCTTGCTGCATGCCAAAGACGGGTTGAAGATGAGATGCTGAGACATTCAAAGGCAGTAGAGGTGACAAGAGCAATGACACTGAACAGTCTTCAGACAGGCTTACCAGGGGTTTTTCAAGCATTAACCAGTTTCTCTTCCTTGTTTACTGAAGCTCTTGAATCGGTTTGCACTCGTTCCTATGCTATCAAGTAATTATTTTAACTTAATTTTTCTACTTCAAATTTTGAGTTAAGTTTCAAATTCCTTAGAGGCAGATTTTTTTACCTGTAGGCTCCTATAGGTATTGTTCTTTTTTTTTTTTTGGCCTATGGGAAGTGAGCAGAAGAAGATTTTGATCAGTAAATATGTGTATTTTTTTTTTCTTTTTGTCGTTTTTTCCCATCATTTACTATGTCAAGGGGAGAAGAATGTGTTTGTACAGGAAATAGCTTCGAATTGTTATATTAGATATTAGCAATTTCAGAAAGTGAATAAATATACAACTGGTTTCTCTCTTCCGAGATCTGTATTATATTGTAATCATATAATTATTGAGCATAAAATATGAACAAATATATATGGATATTAACACATTAAGTTGATATAGTATTATGGGATTAATTGATTTTGAATTAGATGCTAACACTTTTATGCATTTAAATTCGTTGTTTCCTTAATTTAGTACTTAATAGTTATATGTAAAATAGTTTGGTGTAGGGGCTTATTAAGTAGGTGTGAACTCTTCTTCCCACTCATAATCAACTCTCATTACACATACGCAGGTATTAAAATAATGCAAAAGATATGAATTGAATTGTTGAAGACTAAGGATGCGTGTTGATTTACACTCCGACCATTGTTTAGCTTGAATGAACCACATTTTGAATGGAAGAAATTTTAGCTCTAGACTGATGCTTAGATTGAAGTCTCACTGATGATTCTTCAAATTTTTCTTCAACAATTTTTTTGAATTCGAAAGATTTTTCTTAGTTTATCACAGTTCCTTTGAATTTGAATGATTTTTCGTTTTCTTCTTCATTTATTCTTCTTAGTATTCATAAATACTGACTATTAGTCAAGCAAGTTAAACTCAATCTCTAACTAACTGTTTCAGCTTTAACTGTGCTGGAACGGATGCTTATTCGAGGTCGGTTCAGCTTGGATCTTCCCTTAATTGTAAGAAACAGCTGATTCATGGGTATCTCTCAGTCTTTGGTGCTCCGAAACATACAGCCAGGCCAGCGGCTTGAAGGTTTCGGCAGTGTGGCCCATTCGGCAGAATGGACTAAATTGACACGGGCCACCAGGCCGATAGCTTTTCCAAACTGGCACTAAGTTAGAATCATACTGGGTGAGAATGGAACGGCCATTACATTTAATTTATACCAAGTCTGCATAAATTAGACAACTACCAAGAACAAAAAATTCTTCATAAATGCAGATTCACAATATTAGCTCTATTGAAAAGATATCAAGTAGTCTATCTAGTTTCTGGGTTATCGAAATCTGTTATAAAAGTCTGATCACAGAGAGATCCCTAAGCTTAATCCAACATACATTGTAAACTGAAGCTATTCATTTTCGGCTGTGATGATTTTTTTATTTTTCTTTCAAGTGATTCAGCTCAGGTTAATGCAAGGAAACTCTTGCAGAATTAACTAATGATGATACATATACAACAGAGAACAACAATCCATTCAACCACCTAAAAGAACTCGAAGTCCAGATATTTACCCCCAGACTTCATCACGTCTGTCCCCACCATCCGTTTACTGCTGCTATTCACGCCAACTGGGTCAGTGGGCCCGAATTTCCCAGGAAGCTCAGTTTCCACTGGTCTTGGTACCTCTGGTGGTGTACTGCACCGTATCAGAGCCCAATTCACACCTTCAAAGAAAGGATGCTGCTTGATCTCAGTTGCACCCCTCTTCACCCCAAGCCGATGTTGTGGTTCCTTAACTAGCAAGCCTCGTATCAGATCACGACTTGCATAACTGGTTGCTGGTGAATCTGGGAATCTTAGCTGTTGCCCCACCACATTGAACAATGTAGCTCGATTTCCGGAGCCTTTGAATGGGGTTTTACCATAAAGTAATTCGTGCAAGAAAATCCCAAATGTCCACCAATCAACTGCACTACCATGGCCCTCTCCCTTGATAATTTCCGGGGCTAGATACTCATGCGTTCCAACAAAGGACATAGATCGGGCTGCAGTAGGCTCTGCAACAAGCTCTGGTAATGTACTAGATGTCAATCCAAGGTCAGATCGAGGTTTTCGGGATTTCTTCTTGCTCTTCTGAGGGAATATTCGAGGGATAAAGCAAGCAGGCTGTATGCATACAGATGAGGGCTCAATACAGGCTGGCTGAACACAGAAAGCACCACCAGCTGCCTGCTTCGAAGGATCAGAATCGAATGATGAGGTCTTTATCAGGGTGGGGAAAACTGTGCATCTCAAAGAAAGGTCAAAGTCTGAGAGCATTATGTGGCCATCATCACGGACCAGAACATTTTCAGGTTTCAAGTCCCTGTAGACAACACCAAGCATGTGAAGATATTCAAGCGCCAGCAAAACCTCTGCAGCATAAAATCTGCATAAAAGAGGAAAGAAGACGAGTTTTTAACTTGTCTGATAAACATTATCAGTTTCAGAGGAAAACAACATTGCTTTAAAGGTTGACTGAACAAATAAGTGTCAAACCAACAACAACTGTAAGGATGACTTAATGCAGTGGCAACGACAATTAACCCTCAGAAACACATATCAAGCACATTGAGAGATTCTCAAAAACTGATTGAATAACCTAGTTGATACCTAATCCCAAAAGCTTGGCCTAGTGATAAGGGTTAGAGGTCATCCAAGGTAATGGTTTGGATTTAAACTATAGTAAAATCAATAAACCTTGATTTACTTGATCTGTGGTTACGAGTCTAGACAGTCATAGGCTAGGTTTAACCTACCTGATCAGTTAGGGTTGTCTGGCTAGTATGGGTAGGGGTTTCTGAGTCATCCAAAAAGAAAAAACCTAGTTGGTACCTGATTATGCTTAAGTCTTCAGTTTAAATTCTTACATCTCCATTAGCTCATAGTTGTCTTCGACATTGAATGTAAGATAATACTTTCTAGTTAGTTTCCCTATTATTACTTGCTAGCAGATGATGAAAATCATGTCTAAACAATTTTATTTATATGGAAAACAGATTATATTTCTAGGTGAAAATAACCACAGGACAACTGACAGTACTGTATATAATCATCTGGCTACTCTGTTCAAAGTTGTGAAATCATAATGAAAACCTAGAACTGTTTCATACATGGAGTAGAAAAAACAAAAGACTCCTACTAACATCTGATTCTTTGTTATTTCTTTTGATTCCTAATCAGGTGAAACATCAAGTTGCACCTGGTAGTCATGGAACATTGTGCAAGGTCATAGGCAAGACATAATCAACTGATTTCCCCAAGAGGTCTGAATATTGCAAGACAAAATTGTGCAACAAGAACTTATATATTTGTTACATATGAATACCCAAATAAAAAGATATATAGAGTAGAATGCCATAATAAAAATCATACCGTGCAGCATACTCTGAGAAATGTTTCCCAGGCTGCCTTTGCCTCAAAGTGTGCAGATCACCTCCTGGACAATATTCCATTACCAAACATGAGAACCTATCAGTCTCAAAATGTGTATACAATGTTGGCAGAAATGGATGGTCCAACAGCTGCAAAATCTCCCTTTCTGTCTGAGCTCTAGTCAACTTTTTCCTACTCGCAAGGGATGCCTTGTCCATTACCTTCATTGCAAAATAACATCGAGTACTGCTCAGCTCCGAGAGATACACACTACCAATGTCACCACAACCAAGCCTTTTAAGTAATCTAAAATGACTCATGCCCAAGATTCCATCCCGTGCACGAATGGCCAGGATGGCCTTCCACCTTGGATCATTTCCTTTGTGAGGTTTATTAGCACTACCAGTAATGTTGCTCCAGTTACTGTCATCACTTAGGCCACTGCTGTCACTTGCTCGACTAATACTTGTTTTTGCACTCTCAAGAGAATCCCCTCTAATGCTGCCTTTCGTACTCTCACAGTTCCTCTCCATACTAAGCATGCCATCACTTGTAATGGCATCACTGCGATATGTACTGGCACAGCTATTGACAATGCTCATAGCCGTGACAACACCAGTACTATCGATGCTACTATGTGGACTTACATTGCCACTAGGAGGCAGTGAAGCATCCCACACACATTCCTTCTCCTCTAAATCTGGTGGAAGGAGTGAGCTCTCTGCATTTTGTGATGCGCGAGGAACTGAAAATGGAGAAGACACTACCCCTAAGTCACTGGGCTCTTCAACCAAACTTTCTGCTGGTGAAAGAATAGGGGGGATTGGTTTCTTGGGAGGAACCCTGATTGAAAGATCTTCTAGAAATGGTCCCTTCCTTGACAAGCTTTTCATCAGACATGCAGCCTTGGATTTGTTTTGACCAATTGGTACATACACTGTTTTCATCAGATCAGTATCAACTGGCTCTGCAGGATGACTAGCCCCAGAGAAAGAACCGGAGCCACCATCCTCAAGCAAATCATCATTGCCTTTAAATGTTATGGTATCAGTCATAATTTCTTCCCGTTCAGGCAAAGAATCTTTTCCCTTGCACATCCTTAGAGGTGCAGATGAGTCTGCATCTTGAAAATCTCTTGCATTAGATTGAACCACTTCTCTCAACAATCCTCTATGAACATTTGAAACCTGAGCAACTTCCCTTCCTGAGGCCATCAATGAATTTGATACCTGGACCGCAACAGGATATTTTCCAGGAAGTGACTTTGATTCTGGAACCTTTTCCATGTCCGATGACCATACAACTTTACATGGAATAACCTATCAGCAAAAATGACCCTGCAAACAGGAATAAGATTTGAGTTCAGTAACTACTTTTATTTGCTAGTTTAATCATAAATCAATCAAGAGCTATAGTTTATTCCTCCTTTAGTGAAATCAAACCATTGAATCAATATATGAAAAATCCCTTTAGTCTACTCAAGCAGCATAAAAGATTCCTAATTAGTAACTATCCTACATTTTTTGGAAGAATTATGCACTAAAAGTACAAAAATCATCAATCAAATCACACACACAAACACACATAACTCTACTTTAACAGACATATAAAGTACCATTAGTCTCTATCGAGTAGAGATATTTCATATTCTTACTCCTAGATTTTCTCCGAAACATTTTCTCCCCAGAAACGAAATAAAAGAGAAACTGAAAAATCTAAAATTCATTAGGAAAAAAAAAAGTCTTGGGATGTGACTGAGCTTGTAAAATATACAATATATCAAAAATTAATCAAAACCTCTACTAAACCTCTAAAAACCGAGTGACAAAATCATTGTGAGAGTACAAAACCCTAAGTTCATACATGCTCAAAATCCTCACCAGATCAAGCGAATGAACCGCAAAATCCTTAACTTCGCTAACAATCAAGTAATAAATAAACAAATCCGGAATTTTAAATTAAAACCCCAATTAATAAATTAATTTTAAAAAGCGGGAAAAAGACCACAAGCTCAAAAAAGTGAAAAAATACAAAAATTATCTCCGAGCACATTCCCAACATACACACTTGAATTCTACGCAAAACCTACAACAAAAAAGAAAACAAAAAGAATATGAACAATTCAAAGTCAGTAAACGGCAAAAAGAGTGATCTCGAAATAACAAAAAGGCAAAAATTAAAAAAAAAAAAAAACAGTACGCAAAAACAGAATATTCATTTCACTTAAACAAAGAAAGCAAAAATAAAAACAATGAAAACGCACCAGTAAAATCAATAGTAAGAATCAGTACGGACTACACCAACAAATTTTAAAGGATCAAACAAGCATTTTAATTAGGGCTTTCATTGAGACGCCGAAACCCCTTGCGTCCCTCTCTGCAAACTCCGAAAATAAATTTAAAGTAAAACTAGATGTTTGCGGAGCCCGAGCTATGATGGCACGAAGCTCCTTTTTCTTTTCTGTTTTCTTTTTTTTTTTCCCGTCCAGACTGTGGACAGAATCCTCTGCAACTGCAACTAAAGCTCGAGTTAATGGCTATACTAGCTTTTGCTTTTTTTAAAATTTTAAGGAGAAAATCAGAATTTGCAGTGCACTTTAACTGTGGAGGTGATAGAGAGAGAAAGGGAAAATGAAATTGCGGAAGAAGTGGGGCCCGCTGGCCCTCCTGTTTCTTCTTTGAACTACAATTCTCTTCAAAGGTGGGGCCGTTATTAACCTCCAGCTTTCCCTGTATCGTAACAATGAAATATTTTAATTAATTATGATTAACAGCCACGCTAATGATAGATTTGAGCAAAGCCTAGTTAATCCGGAACCATTCGAGTTTAAGTCAGAAAACCAAAATAGTTGACTTCAAGTTGTGACTTTGGCTTAGACGGTTAATGAATAATCATAACAAAGAAATGGTAAACATGGTAAACTCTAAAACAATTACATCCCCAGCTCTCAAACTCAAATTAAATTCAAGTTTTAATTTAAATTCAATTTATTTGAATTAAATATAAATTTAATTTTAAACAAATTGAGCTTAAACTTATTGATATTAATATGAATTCGATTTAAACTGATTCAAGTTTAATTCATAATTTGAATTGAAAATATATTGATTGACTTTAAATAATTCAAATTTGATGTGATCAAGATTCAATAGATTAATTTATTTTTAACAAGAAGTTAAGTTATCAACTCACAAATTCAATCCAAATATTTTTGATCAAAATTGTAAGTTGATCTCTAAGTCAATTAGTATAAAATCCACTTTTTAACGAGGGTTTAAATATTCACCTTGAGAAGGCACATTTAAATATATTTTATTCAAGCTATGTGATCAAATCCAAAAGCAATTAGTTCATAAGTCAAGTTTAATTAGATTTTGTTTGTCAAACTAAATTTAAGTTCATCAATTTTAAACTACAATTCCCGTTTGATTTAAAGTGAGTTGAATATATAATTATTTGAGTTTAATTCAAATTGAATTTAATTCTATTTTAATATTATTTGACTTAAATCTGGTGTTACCTTTAATCAAAGAGCATTTATAATGCATAATTTGTGGAGAAAAAATGAAGTTATGAATTATGAATAGTTCTTGGCAAATGGCTAAAATCAACGGTGTCAAATACATATTTTACGAGCATAAGAGGACGTGGTTGGTAGAAATTTTTTTGTTTCCATAAAATTGGTGAAGCGTAGGGGGTATTGCATCGGCCAAGGTGAAAATATATGTATGCGTAGAGTGTGAGTGAATTTTTTTTGTTATTGTGGTTGTTGACGAGTCTTTGTTAACTTTACTGTCATCATAGTCTGCAGGTGATATGTTGTATTTAAAAATGAATGATAAGGTTAAATTTGAATAAAATCAAATCTGAATAAAGATGGATATAATTTTTTCCAAAAATCATATGTTTTGAAGTCTTCATTATGACTTTTATAACTTTGTGTTTGGGATCCTAATAACATATTTTCTATGTTCAAAAGAAAGTTAATGATGATATAAGAATCTCAATAAGGTGTGTCTTATATAATTCTGAAACTACAATGATTATTATATAATAGTATATATTTGTTGCAATATATAGATTGTCAATAAAAATTGTGTTATATCTCATGAAGTCTTATTATTGACAATATTTACTAGTCTTAACAAAAATTAATTGTAAAACTCCAATATGTAAAATATAATTCTAGAGGGGGATGAATAGGATTATATAAAATCTTTTGAAACTTAAAACTTTTTCCTAATTGTAAATTAATTTGCATACAACTAAACAATTAACAAGTATAAACAAGCAAGCAAGCATCAATATAAAGCATATAGGCATAAAGAAAAGAGAGAGGGAAAGAGTTTGTTCGGTCGATTTTTACCATAAGCCTCTTATGCTCACTCTTTCAAATAACCCCACTTGAAACTTTTTCTCTATTATCTTTAATCCGGAAGAGACAATAATTTTTATCTAAATTTTGTGCCCTTATACATCATTTTTTATACAAAAGATTGTGTCTTTAACGCAATTTCATAGGATTTCACTTTATATTGGTTTTACCCAAGGATTTCAAATTTATCAGATAAAGGAAATGCCTCCCAAAGGCAGTTACAAAATTTATGCTCACAAGGTTTTACAAATAAACCTAAAGGGGGGTGAATATATTTTTCAAAAACTATATAAAATCTTTTAACTTTTCCTATTCACAATCTAATTAAATAACATTAACAATTCATATATTAAGTAAATTAATCAATAGACACCAAACAATCAATAATATAATGAAATAAAACAATCAAAACACAAAGTAAAGAGTGAAAGGATAGAGACTGATGCACGATTGTGTGTAATCAAACCGCACACATACTTTTTAGACATCTACTTCATTTTATGAGTCAAATTAAATTTAGTTAGCTCAATTTGAAAAAAAAAAAATGATGATAATTGATTACAAGCTCATGCTAATTGAATTCTGATAAAGTGCTTTTACATCGAAGATAAACGATCTATGGAAACTATGAGATGTAAAAATGCATTGGTAGAGGAGCATTCCACTTTAAGGGGAAGTAGCCATGTGAGTAGCAATAGATGAAGTGGAAGCAAGAATATCCGTTTGAATAATGCAAACATCGGTGAGAATTCAATTATATATGCTTAGATGTGTGATCTTACACAATATGATAAACAATGAATGATATAAGATAATAACTGTTAAGTGTGACAAACGAGTATTCAAAAGAGTTTATTTTCCTTCACCTTTATAAAATCCTTTATACATCCTAAATCCTGTTACATCAAATATAGTTGATTAATCAAACATAAAGATAAAATGCGATTGCGTATATACCCAAATTTAGTTTAGTGTCGCTGTGTAATTAGATTCCTCTCCCATCTTCAGTGAGTTCGTAGATTGACAGCATAACAATTTCAAACACCTTCAAGCAGAAAATGTTGACCAGAGAAAGCCGAAAAATTACCATTATTCAGAAGGCAATTAGTTCCTTCATTAAATGAAGAAATTGTTGGCAATAATTTGGATATTTTTTTAGCACAGGAGAGAGCACACCCTGGTTCCCACTTTGTTTCAAAAGATTCGCAATGATGCAAGTCTAGTCCACGAATGAACAGTTGATTGATTATCTGAAGGTGGCGGTGATGAGAAAGATCAAAAAGACGTCGTGTGTTGTCGACAATTACATAGCAAGAAAATGCGTCAAGCAATGGCTGGGATTTGGACGGTCAAGAAAACGACCCGTGCGCTGCTTCCATGGCAGTCTGTCGTGGACGAGAAAAAGAGGGTTGGGGACGAGGATAAGGACCAAATAAAAGAGTTAGCGACAAAGTAATAAACCAAGTCAGTAAGGAGTCAGCTTCCTCTCCAAACTACAGTCCAACATGAACAAGTTTTTTCTTAATTTTAATCCAGTGTAAAAGTTGAATTTGAATTTAGAATAATTATCTAATTTGAGTCTTATAGAAGAATAAGAAAATGTACCAAAAATTCACTTATAATTAACATTGAATTCAAACCAAATTAAATATTTGATTCAATTTAAGTCAATGTTTCAGCTCTCAAAAATTGAGTTCAAATTCTCATTCAATACTATTGTACAATTAAATTAAGCTGGAATTAACTTATATTCAAACTTAATTTAGTTTTAAATCCTGCTTTACCGATGCGGCAAGATAATGGGCGGATGATATCATTATTGATAAACTGTAAGAATTAGACGGTGAGGTGGGTCATGTGAGACTCACATCCCATAAAAGGTGTAGTTAGTGATTAAAATGATTAGCCCAATATTTTACTACTTATACCCACATTTTCCGAAAAAGAAGTGTAATGTAATCTCTTGTGGGCATATCAGTTGGTTGCTTTTTGAAAAGGGCAAGTTAGAGGTTTGAAATTGTGAGCTTTTTTGAGTACTGGAATCAGTGAAAGAGAGTCATTCAAAGGTCGGTTCTTCCACGATTCCTTTCTCACTTAGCATTTGGTCCACTATAAACTTTTCTTAATGGCTATTTTGGCTATATTACCACTAAATCCCGCACCTAATGGGGATAATAGATATACTTTCTCTTCTGTTATAGAGAGATAAATGGGACTCGTTAGCAGGGTGATTTTAGTTCTCTCGAATGAAATGGATTCGAATCAAATCAAATCTGAATAAAATTTTTTAAATTTAATTCAAATATAAAATAATTAATTTACATTCAAATAAGAGAAAAAGAATAATAATTCTGAGAGAAAGAAAAATAGTCAATAAGACAAGATTCAGCGTGCTATCGATCTGTCAAGCTTAGTGGGCTGAAAATTCAACACTTCGGAGCCGAACAACCATCTAATCACGAGCCATTCTTGCCTAAGTCAGACAGAAGAATCCATGTTCTGGGCTTGCAATATAAATTTTTCTCTTGCTTATAATTGGTCTTAACGGGATTGGGATCCAAATGTTTTGAAGTGCAGTGCCCCTTTGTTTTCAATATTTTGAAACAGTAAAAGTGGGATTTGAATAATATAATATAATCTTTTCTCTTCAAAACCATTATCACGTGAATGGGCCTGCTTCATCTTATCCAGTCAAGTGCTTGTGGGCACCAGTTCTATAGAGTCCGGCTTGTGTCAAATACCAACTTTTGTTATTTGAACCACGAATCCAAGTTTTAATCAAATTAATTGAGAATTTAAATATTTAAATTTGAATTTAGTATAAATTAAACATAAATTAACTTTTATTTTTTTAATTAAATTTAAGCTTTAACTCATCAGTTTACAACTAAACTGATGCAAAAATCTATAATGCCCTATGTGATAACTCCACCTTAGTCGCTTTCTAGCCTAAGCTAAACACATTAAAAAAGGAAAACTTACATACAATATGCGGTGGAGATCCTCCCCTGAAGTAGCTCAAGTGATTGTATGAATGGTGCCGTTGGGACTATTAATTAAGTTGAAAAAGTTTTAGACTTGAATGTTTGGCCAAAAAAAATTTAGTTTTAGATTAAACAAATTTCAGATTTTAAACAGGTTTAAACAAAAAAAATAAAAATTATCTATTAAGTTTTAAGTTTAAACATGACCAAAGATTACTCAAATTTGAGATCCAACAAATTTGAAAATTCATTGTGGACAACAACATATTTATTAAGTTTTTAGATTTATTAGAAAATTATAAAAGTATTTTTTTTTTTTTTTAGGTTTTTAAAGTTATAAAACAAATTCAAAATGTGTCCAAAATAAGACTAAAATCCAAAAAATGTTAATGAACCAAATATGAACATAAAAGATCTTAAGTTTTAATGTATAAACTTAAAGCCCAAATCTATAACTTTTTTATGGATCCAAACTTAAATATCAGATATAACTCGATAAATCTTATTGATATTCTTAAATGGTATGCAATCTAGATAGGACATCATATAGATGTCAAACCACTAATTTGCCAAATAAAATAGTTTTATCAAACTAGTTACTCATCCATAGTTTTTTTGTCACAGGTTGGCCAATCTACGATCAACCTGTGTGATACTTAGTTTTACCTAAGAGCTGAATCAGCCTTACCTCAATAATAGATGCAAGAAAGCAAAGCAACGTTAATGCAAAAATGAACTCAAAAAGGTTCGAAGAGAGATCAATATCAAATATGTGCTGGGAAAATGAAGTAAATTGCTCTATACAATTGTTGATGTTACAAGTCTATTTACTACTGCGTTCTATTCTTTCATTTCTAAGTTGTTGTAATATGTCTTCTATACAAGTACATAACCCTTTATATATTCATTAAAAGGAGGTGTTTGGGTGCAAGTGGCCTATTATAGATAACGTTGCAGTCAGCATATTCACAATCTCAAAGCTACTGCCTGTTGGCTTTGATATGGTGTTTGGTGCTAATTGGCTAGTGCAAAAGGTGGACAGACAGGCATCACACAAGCACAAGGCGGTTGGTAGGTTTCACACTGCCCTACCATTAGCTATTTATGCACTTGCCTGCATGCGTACCAAGCTGCTCACTCGCTTGGCTTCTTGCATACTTCTTTGCTTATATACGTGGTTGCATGTGTCCCTAACTTCTTACACACTTACTTGCTTGCGCCCCTAACTGCTTATGTACATAATCGCCTTGCACTCCTAGCTACTTACACACCTGTCTGCTGGTGCACTTAGCGGCTTGCAATCCTAACTGCTTATGCACCTGTTTGCTTGCTCACATGGCCTACTTGTGCTCCTAGCTAGTTGCACACTTGTTTGCCTATGCATCTGGTTGCTTGCACACATGGTATGTTAGGCTGGGCTGGTGTAACCTGCTTGTGTTTGTGACCTACTTGCGTATATAGGTTGGCATGACCTGTTTGCACACATGGGATACTGGGTTGGGCTGGCGTGACCTGCTTGTACGTATGATTAGCTTGGGCACATGGCCTGCTAGACTGGGCTCCCCTGAGCTACTTTTGCATATGTGTAGCTTCTTGCGCACAACATAGGCTCAACCTTGTCTATTGAATCACGAGCGTGGATGCTATGGGAGCTTACGGGCATTGACATTTTACTCTGGTATAGTTAGGAATCCAACTGATTGATTACCTTTAGCTAGGTTGAAAAACATAAGCTACGAGGAGAACAATTTAGGGACCAAAGATTATATGGACAGCTAGTTTAAGTCTACTCCTTAATAATAATAATAATATGGCAGAGATGGCTGATTCTAGCTACTTTTCTTTCTTGTCTACATCCTCTTCAACGTTGGAGTGAAATCCTCATTAATAGCTTCTAAAATCACACCAATTTTAGTCTCTTCATTCAAATCTTAACCCGTCCAGATAAATAATCGACGCCATTGTCTTCGCGTTGTCTATCGTAGCCGAAATTGACATAAAACTTGTCATCTGGAAGCTTACCAAAGACCATTAATTTCTTTAGAAATTTTACGCTACAATGATATCATCATCCTCAACTGCGTACGAACAGTGGCAATACGTATACTTCTCATCACTTCTATATTTCTTCACGCGAAGGTGTGACTATGTAGTCTATGTTGTGTATGAAGGCTGATGATCACGTTTTCATTAAGCTTCTGCCGGTGTCTTTGTCTCAAGCCATTGCCAATGTGAGATCTATGCCATGCAATAGCATGAAGAACCCGTTTGTGGACAGGAAGATGTTTGCCTCAACTCATACCTGAAACCATCCCGATTCATTGACTCAAGGAATAGCACGAAATGGGATCAGTGGCGAGAATTCTAACAGCTTAAGCTAAAATTCGATTTTAGATAAACCAGAGTTCAGTATAAATCAAAGATTAAACTCATTTTAATGCACCAAATCAATTTCAAACTAATTCCTAATATTCAAACTTGAGTTGAGCCCCTATCATTCACGAATTCAATTTTAAACTGTTTATGAATCTAATGGTGCCTAATTATATCGCAGAAAAGTTAGTAAATCAACAAATTAAGTGCCACCAAGCACTTTTTTTTTTTTATGAATATTTTGGGGAATCAAATTCAAAAGATCAGAGTCTTCCGCTTGTGCCGGCGACAGGTGAGATGCGGGTCCGCCGTAATTGTAATTATCTGCTTCATATAATGCCACGTTTTTGCAAGTCAACATCCTTGTGTGTTGGCAAAAAATTTGACTGAAATTCGACTAAAAATGAAATGACGGTTCCGTTCCGCTTCCGTTCTTTGTCCGTTACTGACCCAAACAACCACCCCCCTCGTTATTAACACGTTACTTTCTTTCTCGCATAACAACTCCTCCAACTATGTGTGAAAAGCCCTAGATCTTTCTTTGTACGGGCCATGGAAGTGTGTTCAGCCACCTCAAAGGACAGGATCAACTTATCTGGAGATATGGATCCATCCTCTGATTTAGGCTCTGCACCACCTTCTTCCGCCAATATTCCATGCCCTGCTGACACACCTGATCGCCACGATCAGTTTAGTTCCTCGCCAAACCCTAATAAAGACTCTGAAATTCAGGTTACTATTTTACTTTCTTTTTGTTGCTACTTTATCTGATCAATTTGTTACTCATTTTTTTATTTACTTGCTAAAATCAAAATTTCCTCTGTTTGGGTTTCTCAAAGCTAGTTGGAAAAACAAGGAAAAGTACCTATTTATCCATTGACGAACATTGAAATCCTTTTGTTCACGTTTTGGTTAATTTGCAATTCGACGCCTTCTGCTTCTGCTTCTATTTTTACTCTTTAATTTTTATTTTCAATTGAATTAGATGTTTCTTTCCCCGCCTCTTCTGGGATTGAATTACTTTGTTACGCATTTTGTTGGCCTTAGGAGATTGAACGATCTCTTGAAATTTACTCATAGCTCAGAACTTTGTATTAATTTTTCTTAAATAATTATGTTGAGTTAGCTAGTGCTGAGTTCAAAGCCGAGTTGTAATCTGCTTTATTGCTGACATAGCACCGGAAGTGGCTTTTTTTTGTTTACTTTTGTGTTCTGGCCATTGATGCTATTATGTTGTTTATTAGTTGTGTAGAAAAGCAGATATTTTATGAAAATTATGGACTCATGTATGGCGCTTATGCTTTTGTCTATTGCAGTCTTCATTGGCATTGAGAAGTGAAGAGTATCGTCAATTGTTTCGTCTTCCACCTGACGAAGTGAGCGAGTGATGTTAGATTATCTCTAAATTTTTGCATATGAACTGATAGGCTTTTTGAGGAATCATGAAAATTTTGTTTGTTGAAGAACCATGTGAAATTTGATAGAATACTTTTTGTTTTTAAAATTTCATACATGTTTTTAACAAAAAAAAATTTATTCCCCTCCCTTTTAATAAAATAATGTTTTATTTTATTTTTTCTAATGTAGGTTCTTGTTCAAGATTTCAATTGCGCATTCCAAGAGAGCATTCTTCTTCAGGTAATCTTTAATTTGCCTCTGTTTTTTGTTGGGCCTTCCATCTGTTAGAAGAAAATTTGTAAAACTGTTGCAGTTTTTTTTTTTTTTTTGTCACCTTACCTTCCTGTTGTAAAATCATGATATATTGAGTTTCTGCCACAGTTTTTGCTGTTGTACGCACTTATTAACCTTGATGGGTCTGGTGCCTGAGTTTGTTTCTCTCCTGATATTTACTAATTATTTACCTTCTGTAGGGGCATATGTACCTGTTTGTCCGTTATATTTGCTTTTATTCCAACATATTTGGATTTGAGACAAAGGTAACCTTAAATGTTTAATTATATATCTATATAGTTAATTGCTATGGAATGGTGCTGATATCAGTTGTGTCCTGAAATTTGACGAGTATATGCTCTAGAAAATTATCCCATTCCACGAAATTACAATTGTAAGACGAGCAAAGACAGCTGGGATCTTTCCTAATGCTATAGAAATTTTTGCTGGGGAGAGAAAGGTTGTGCTATGTCCCAAAATTTTGTTATGTTCTATATTATTGTATGATTGTCTTTATCATTTTAAATTCCTAACTAATTTATTGGTTCAACAGTATTTCTTTGCATCATTTTTATCACGGGATGAAGCTTTCAAGCTCATAAATGACGGATGGTTAATGTATGGGAATGGTTCACAAGGAATCTCTGAACAGCAGGTATCTGACAAATGTAGCTGAGTTTTGAAAGTATTGAAAAATATAGGCATATTATTATCATGATGGACTATGAATTGGAATATATAACCCTATGAAAAACTGCCTTATATCTTTTCTGTTCAGTTATTATCAAATATTTATATGATGTCTAATAATTGCAATTATAGGAGCAGTCTCGTAATAAAGGAGTTAATATTGATTCTTAGTGGATCTCATTATTAACTGTAAGTGATGGGTACTTTTTTGCTTAGATTTCAATAGTCTGATGGTATGCCAGCCAGTTTTGTTGGTAAAAACTTGTCATCGCACAGGAGGTCTTAGGGAGCAATTCCCACCCACATCAATGGGTACATTTTATGTGCATGTTCTATTTTGTTTAGTTCCTTTTCTCATTTGTTTTGATCTTATCACAGGATTCATCATCTGAAACTAGTAGTCCAGAGAATGGAACTTTTGTAATTGAGAAGGTCAATAGCTTTAATCATCGTATTAATGAGCAGATTTCTATTAGAAGGTATTTTTATAATATGAATCTATGTTCTTTATATGGGTTTTTTAATCCTATGCAAATGAAATAATGGTTTTGATTATTTGGAATTAATCATAGATCTTACTTTTGTAATACAGGAATGAGGATGTTTCAAATGATTCCAAGCGAACATCTAATGCTGAAAATGATCCGTCAACAACACCATTGGAAATACAAGATGACAATGTGGACCAAGATACTGAACTAGTTGTAAATGTTGATGCTTCATCTTCAGAAAAGACTCTGTATTGGAAGATAGAGAATTATGATGCACCTAAGAGTTAGTGAACTCGTTTTAGCTCTTATTTATTTATTTATTTAATTTTATTTGTATTAGTATGTAACATGCCAGCGATGAGCTCATCTTTTAGTTACGCGTTCTTAGTATTTTTCAATATTGTGATTATCAGATGTGTTTTTATTTCCACATTTAGCACTACAGATCCTTGTTTAGATTTTACCAACAGTTTAACTTGTCTTGGCCCGTGCCCTTGGAGATTGGTGACCTGCTAATGGGTTGATGAGTTACATGTTAGTGACCTAGGGAAATGGATGGGCTTTGCAGATGGACATAGACATTGGATGATGTTTATGGAGGCAGATTCTCCTTTCAAGTCACTGTAGATATGGCTTTCTTGTTTAGATGTTATTCTCTTTGATGTTTCCTGCCTTATTTTTCTTCTCTTTCATTCCAGTTTATTTTCTGTAGAGGTGCTTCTTGTGGTGATGAATAATGTGAAATTCTTTCTGGCTTTTTTGCCTTCTGCAATGGCTTTTTGAGTAGGGTTCTTACCCATTTGGTAGCCCTTCTAATTTTGCATATGCAGTGGATCTAATTTTGGAGAGTTCATGAGCTTGGGGTGTGTTATAGTGGAAGGGTTTTAAGGTTTGTATTCAGATTTGTGTTTAAATAGGCTTATGGTTAGAGGGTTAGAAGTTGATGAATGGCTAGGTATTGGAGGACTTGTGAACAGAAAATTGATTGTTTCCAATTTGTGGTTTAAAGCTGACATAGGAACATCAGATTTAAGGTCTAAAGATGGATTGTTCTGGGAACAGTGGTCAGAGCATTTTTTTTGTTTTTGGAAAAAAGGGGATACTCCCTATTGTGTTGTTTTTGTGCTGTGGTTAGTGTTTGATGCTAGAAAGGTTTGAGCAGTTTAAGATGGCATTAAAGATCTAGAAAGATTTGTTAAGTAGGTCTGGTTTTGTGGATTGAAAATACCATGCACACACTATTGCTTATGCTAGTTTTGGTGTATGTACATCTTATGGGGTGTGTTATGGGTCACCAGGTGGTCTGTTTCAACTGTAGTCAACGTTGCATTCATCATTCTGCATTTATTATTTTAGAAAATAGAAAATTAAATTCATATCTTCTTTTAGCCTGAAATGGCTGTTTCTTTCTCATGCAGTACCAGAACATTTTACTAAGGTTGCTGAAACCAAGTTTCCGGTAATGTTAAAATTTTCTTTATTAAAACTTTTCTAAGTTTGATCATATTATAGAATTTCTTATTAACACCTGCAGGTTGAAAAATTGGTTCTTTTTTGAATGTGTTTCTTCTTTATGGACTGCAGATGAAGGTAGAGGAGTTCTTTTACTTTTTTTTTTCAGATGACGCTGTAAACTTTACTGAATCTTTTCATAGAAAATGTGGAGATAAAGGTAGTCTGCTTTAAGATCATGGAATAGTCTTTCCTTCAATATGCTATTAAAAATTTTATGTGATGGTTCTTTCTCTATCAAGGGAGATGACATTTTATACCTTTGCTTTTCTTTTGCTGAGTGCTTTCAGAATTTCGGTGCACATCATGGAAACCACATGATGAATTTGGGCATGCCCGTGATGTTTCATTTCAACATCCAATAAAAATATACTTTGGTATGTGTTTGTATGTCCTTTTGGTTGACATGAGATATGGATATAAGTGGCTTTTAGATTTAACTCTCTTAAGATTTTAATGCTGTTTAGTCTTCATTTTTCTTTTTTTTTAAATTTTAAGGTGCTAAATTTGGCAGCTGTCAGGAGATTCAGAAATTTCGAGTTTATAAAAACAGGTTTCTATATTTTTTTTTATGGCATTTCTTTTTAATTATCTTTCCTATAAATATGAGAATTATGCAATTTAAAGGAGTTATATGATAATATGATATATATCATCAACAGAAAAGTTATCAATGTCAACATCTTCATCAGTCTTAATGTTATTTGATTCCACTGGGAGTGGTTAGGAGAGTAAACACTCCTCTGTAGGAACAGAATTTTGTTTATTTGAGAACTTCTGAAATGTGGAAAATCTAAGTATGATCAAACAGTTTGAGCTTAAGCCAAAATTTGTATCCACCAAGCAATAATAATGAGGTGTTGTGCATGCATTTAGCATATATTAAATGCTTAAATTTGTACCCACCACAGTTGGTTTTGTTGTATTGTTTTTTTGTATATACCTCTGTATTTGTGCTTTGTCTAGTTATTTTAATCATTCTCTTCATTTCTTTTTAGGCCTTAACCGTAGATCATTGTATAAATATTTTGTTTATTCTATGATATTGTCACCAATTTTTATGTTATTATTGATATAATGACATTAATTTTCTCCAGTCACTTGATTATTGAGACATCACAAGAAATCAATGACGTACCTTATGGCGATTATTTTCATGTAGAGGTACAATCTGTTGTTTAATCTTTGCAAATTTAAGTATCTTCCTAGTTTCTGGCTAATGTGAATGTTCTATTATGTTTGATTTAAAAGCAGATCATGGAATCAAGTTCTGAAAAGAATTATGCATTAAGCTGACATTATACTTTAAGTCGATCATGTTTTGTCTTTTTACTTCGCCGCAACTGCTAAGAATTGATACATTTATGTGTACACTTGACTATATAAAAGAATGCATATGTAAAATGATAAATAAATTTTATAATGAATCTTGTGAAATTGCATATCACTTGCTTCCTGGCTTTTTGCCATCTTACATTCTTAAGAAAGAGTTAGAATATGATCTCATATGAGATTCATTTATAGTGGGTGATCTTTTTCTTTTCTTTATCTCTCCTACACTTTCATGTCTATTATTCATTTTTCATTCTTGATGGTGCTTTCTGTCCAACGCCCATATTTACCAACATGTGTAACCGTGGGCATGTCAGATACTACTTTGCACAGTCAGATATTCTAATTGTCTCATTTCACTGGATTCTATGATTCAACATTAATTTGCCAAAGAATGTGGCCTTTTTTCTGTGTATTAGGGGCTTTGGGACGTAGAAAGATATGGGAATGAATCGAAAGAAGGCTGCATTTTGCAAGTTTATGTAAATGTGGCATTTTCAAAGAAAACTGTTTGGAAAGGTTTGCCTCTGCCAAAAAGTAGTTATTGAATGTGTACCCCATCTTCTTCTATATCATTTTATTAGATGCCTGTGTGTAAACAAAATGCCCTACAGCTTCAGGGCGTTGGATGGCTGGGTGGTATTTATCTACAGTTTATGATGTGTTTGCTGGCTAAAATATATTGAACATGTGATGCCAAGTTGGTGTACCTGGTTACAGGAAAAATACTGCATTCTACTCTGGAAGAATGTCGAGAAGCTTATGAAATATGGATAGGCATGGTATTATCATTCATCCCTCTTTTTTTTGTGTGTTTGTATGCAGTCATGTTACATTGCATGGACATACTTTCAGCAATTTGCATATTGTTACTGTCTTTCAGGCACATGATTTGTTGAAGCAGAACCTTGAAAAACAGGAAGGTTAGATTGTGGTAGATAGTTTAATTGTTGTTAATAGTGCTTTGAGCAATGAAATTACTAAATATAATTAATCATGATTCATGTGTACAATGTCGTGAGGCAGATGTTGGTCCTACTGCTAGCAGTATTCAGAATGCTGATGCCCATACTGAAAAGGTAGTGAAGACTGGGGAATCCTCAGAAGGGTTAAGTGATATCGATGACCAACTACGGACAGTACCACCAAAGTCATATTCCGTAAATACCAACCAACAAGTTTTGCAAGGAAGCTTGATCAGTGCTACTGCCATGATGTCTTTATTACGAGAATCAATGACAAAATTCTGTGCATTTCTGAGAAGTCAAAACCCTGTTTCATTGATCTTAGTCATTGCATTTGCTGTGATCATCCTGATGCAGGTGTGCAATTCCGAACCAGCCTGTTACATTTTGTCAGATAATGAATTGACAACTAGTTCGAGATTTTTACTTTGTTAGTAAGCCCTGTGTAGGCATGGGTTGTGAGATTTTGATTTGGTTAATTTTTATTTTCAGGTGAGCATAGTTGTGCTATTAAATAGACCCCAACATATTCACGTGGCACCTTCATCAGAAGATCTGAGCGTTATGGGTGGTGGTTGGAGAGGAGAAAAATCAGCTGAAACCACGGCATGGTTGGAAAAACGGATGCACCATCTTGAGGACGAGATGATTATGGTCGAGGCTCGGCTGGAGAGGATGGGGCGTGAATATGCATTTTTGAAAGCCCAATTTAAAGACGTCGAGCATCTTCGAAGGCAGTAGTCAATTACTGTTGCTCTTAAAAAAAAAACTATATTGTATATTTTTGTAGTTATATACCCTGTTTGTATATATATATATATACACACACACATGTTTGTCCATTACAAAATGTCCTCAAACCAAAACTTAAGCGAAATACACACACATGTTTGTCCATTACAAAATGTCCTCAAACCAAAACTTAAGAGAACAAACAAATCTTAATCCGAGTATTGGATTAATTGGGTGATTAGGTGTTTACTTCCGCCGATCAATAAAATTTTTGGGAAAAAGATTGATTGGTTGCGACATTAATAGCGTATTGATTTATTAACACGCGCCCAACTAGAGTTAGGGCTGTATCTCAACCAAGCTGGGGTGGCTAGAATAGGGCATTCAATTGGTGATGGATTTTTTTAATCTAATAATCTTAATTATTTTTTTAATGATATTATTTATTTTTATTATGATATTGTGTATCTCATTGGTAATTAATGTACTGTACACCAACACAAACAAATTCATAGATTCAATCCAAGCTAGAGTTAACCTTAAGTTTGGTTTAAATTGGATTTATCTTTAATTAAAATTAAGCAAAACATTGCTTTAGGTTATAGTCAAAATATATTGGTAGTTCTAAGATTGGTGAGAGGTTGAGGTTGAGAATATGGGTGGATGAGATCTGACTTGAGGGTTAGCTTGAGATTAAAGCTAGTCTAGTATGATTCAAAATTCTATTGTTAATGAAATGAGTTTTGATGTTAACGATGCATCAATCTCAAATTGAGTTTGATTTAAATTATTTTAATTTAAATTTAAATTTAAATTAATTTAAATTTAAAATATGATTCGATTTGAATTCATCTTTAAGTAAAAGAATAACTTATCACAAAGGTGATTATTCATGATCATAAGTTAGTTTTAATTTATTTAATATCTTCGGTTAATAACGGTAATTTATTAGTTCTATTATATATTAGATCCAATCTACAAGTTCATTGAAGAATGAAATACGTTTTGTCCTTGAATCGAGCGCAAGAAAAATTTTTTGGCTAAATAATCATACACAAGAATGATTAGGGTTTCCTTTGAGCTACAAGAGAAGTTAAATGTATGTTTCTGTTGAAATTCTCTACAAGTGTTTTTGTCGTCCGGGAAACAACCTACAAGGGTTTTTTGCAATGAAACTGAAGTGGGAGGTCGAAGAGTGAGGCTTACTTTGAACTCATTCAAGCGTTACAGATTCCGCATAGACCGCCGACTTTAAGAGCTTGTAATTCATTGCACGCAAACAGAAAATAGAGAGATATATATTATATACAGTGTATGTGTATCTTTCTCTCTTTATTGGACGGAGAAGACGCTGACAAGGATGGAAGAAAATAATGATAGTGGGACGGAGAGGGTAAAATAAAGTTGAATTCGGGGATTTGTAGTACCACTTCATTTAGAACTTGTGCTTATTATTTTAGTTTTAGTTATGCATTTTCCACATTGTTTTAATTTTCTCACAAATAACAAACAGATGGAGTCATGGACCTTCAAAACACACACGGCAGACACGCTTTAGCCGTCCACCTCCATCAATAGTTTGCCTCTCTTCAAATTTCAACCTCAGCTTCATATTTACATTTGATACCAAACATTCTTGTGTAATTACTATCTTCACCATAGTTACTAGAATATTATCAATATAATTTAAATTTTGTTATAATTTGTTCTTATTTATTTATTTTTTTAACAAAATTATCCTCTTTTTTAATAGATTTTTAATTGTTTAAAAAAATTACATAAAAAAATAAATTAGATATATAAATATTATATAATCATATGTTTGAGGTGTTAATAAAATTTAAAATGATTTTTCAAAATTTGGCAGAAATTTAGGGTGTTTTTAAAATTTTAGCATACTCCTAATAATTTAAAAAAATGATATAATTACTCTTTAAAAAACAAAAGAAATTAGTGCATAAATGCTATATAATTATATATTTATAGATAAATTATAATATTTGAAAATTTTAAGGGTGACAATAAAATATTGAGGGGTGTTATGAAATTTAGAAAAGTTTGAAAGTGTTTTAAAATTTTTTTAAATTTCAATGCACTTTTAGTAGTTTATAAATAACAATTATACCCTTAAACACAATAAATTAAAAAATATAAATATCATTTTACAAATCATTAAGAGTATTAACCTTAATTAGATATAATACTAATTTAAAACTAATAATCTTTTAAGAACATTTAAATAAAATAACATTTTATTATTCTTTTATTACTATCAATCAAACATAATAATTATTTATATATATTAATTTCACTAAATACAATATTAATTTGTATACAATAATTTTGTAGATAATTTGTCTTAATGGTAATATTTTATTTTTAATAATCAAAGATTTTTCAAATTAAACACACCTTAATTATTACGGAATATTTCTTTATAAAACTACAATAAGCACCAACTAGAGTCAAAGTTAAACAAGGGTCAGATCAAATCTGACTCGAATCTTAGATTGACCAGCTCAAAATTGAACTTGGCTTTACTCGAATTGTTAAGCAAGAGAAGATGCATAGTGGAAGAGGAAGAAGAAAAACTGTTGGAGAGGCAAAGTTTGGTGCGACAATGTTGGTGAGGCATGTGGGTTTGAGTTAAGCTAAATAGTGATCCAAACTCAAACAACTCGAATCAAATCACCCCACTAAGGATTTAAGATAGAAAGTTGTCAAAACCTAAAGCATTCTACAATATGTTGTGTCTTATATGATATTCTCTTACTTACAAGACATCTCCCCAAGAATATCACTTCAATGGAACCTCTTCTAATAGTGATCAACACATGATTTGTTCATCATTCGTCTAAGATCATCATATAGACTTTTTTCTCTGAAACAAGGGAAAAAACTTTGCAAAACAATTAATCTTCATAGCTTCAACAAGATGCATTTCCTATATGCCAATAAGGAATTCTATCTCCTCCTCCTCAATTGGGATAATTTTTTTATCATAAGTATTCTGGTTTAGTTTGATTAAAAGAGAGATTCATTTAAATATTCTATTTAAGTAGAACATTTCTTCTCAACTAATACGGGAAGAGAGACCCATACAGTACATACATAGAGAAGTAGAAAGAAGGAGAGAGAGTTTCCTAGTCAATTACTTTTCATATATATACCCTTTTTAGAGGATTATGTAACACTGTAAATATAAGTTTCTGACTATGGATCTAAATCATGTTAAAAATTCATTATCTCTTTATTTTTTCTTTTATTTCTTGTCGAATCATCAACAATGCTACAAAATTGTGAATTATATATTTCAATGGATTACGAAAAATCTTATCATCGGAAATGTGGAGCAAACACTACACTTTGGTGTGAACATTATGAGCCGTAAATTATTATGGTGAAGGGATAAAGAAAGGATGTGCATAGGTTGAGTGTCGTCAAGAGGTCAAGAATAAGGTTTCTGAGTCTGACCACCGACTATTATGCGCATGCGCTTAAACACATGGAGCAAAATCCATGAACAAAACTAGTAAACTTTCTTTCTACTAAACGTCAAAAAGTAAGGTCAGCACACAACTCATGTATAAAATTTGACTGTTACCTTTAACTTTATTATACAAATCAAGAAAACAGACTAGGATTTTGGAATCGAATCTAACTTTCGAATTAACCAGTGATGGAGGGAAGGATGGTTGACTGACCTTTCCAAAGTTTTAAAAGTTCTCAAACAGGCTTTAATCAATCTTTTAAAAACAAACCCCTTGATCACGGACGTATGCATCAAGAAACGAAATATTATGAATGGGAAGACCAACAAAATGTACACCACTCTCCTCATATACAATTGTCTGAGTTTTTTTTTTTGTTTTTTCTTAAATGAAAAAACAAAAAATAAAAAATAAAAGAAATCTACCTAAAGCCCAGTTTCTCCCTTGTCACGACTCATCTTGCTGAACCTGTGCCTCTAAATGGGCACGTTGAACTCACGAAACCATTAACCAAGTGCAGATACGTACTGAGCTCGTGACAAGTCACTAGATTTACTTTTCTAAGGTAAGGAGAATCCCTGCTGGAAAGTCTCAGCTCTTTCCCCACGTCAGCATAAACCCACTCAGTGTCTTCCACGCGCTTTTGAAGCCAGCTTGGAATTCCTGCCACGTTTATCGCCTGCTTGCTTGCCATCTCATTATTGTTAATCACAAATCCAGGTACTTTTGTTATGAGATCATCTGAATTCACAATACGAAGAATCTTCGTCCCACTTCTTTCAAGCTGGCATCTAAAGCTTCTGTTGCCAACACGTGGCCCTCCAAACGAAATAACGGTCACCATTTGTGCATTGGAAAAGCTCGAGTTGATATCGTAAGCTGTAAGTGTCGCAAGTGCCGCTCCTAGACTGTGACCGGTGATGGTGAAACTAAGTGGTTCATCACCGTACATTTCAATGATCCTTGAAATCTCTTCTCTCACCGCTTCTTTTAAACTTGGACACGTTCCTGTTCTTGAGGTGTAGAGGCTCAGAAAGCCGCTCTCCACCATGGCCCTGCATTTCTTCGGAGCATAATTATCAAGACCCATATCATCGGGTAAACCGGTTAAGGTGGCTCGTAAATTTTCGAGCCATTCTAAGCAAGTAGCCGTTCCTCTGAAGGCAATCACCACATCACGTCTTCCAAGCCTCGCAATCTCTTTCTTGTCCTGACAAACTGCCACGTAACCAATCCAGCTTGACCGTGTGGATACCCAGCTTGGCGCTCTATCAATCCAACTTGGTAACTGTACGCCAGCAGTGGCTCGCAGATTCTTGGTCATTTTGTAGCCAGTTTCTCCGAATCCGGAGCGAGTGAGAAGAGAATTCCTGGGGTGTTTACACGTCGCAAAAGTCGGAGAAGAAGGATCAAAATCGAAAGAGCGATAAGCTGCTTCAACGAACTGTCCATAACGAAGAATTTCAGTTCGTAGATTTTGGTCGAGTGGGTCAAGCAAACCTTCCCAATTATTGCTTCCTTGATATTCCATCCATTTCTTTCCTAGTCTGACTGAATGAGTCAAAGATCCATATTCAACTGAGCTCCATGAGAATTTTGGGTTTTTAGCTGCTAAAGACTTAGTGTTCATCTGCTTCAGAGAAGAAGTATTCGTGGTGGTGGAGGAGGTGGTGACGGCCGTGACGCAACATTTAGTGAGAACGGAGCCTTTGTAGTTGCTCAATGGCTTAACCACTCCAATGCAAAGTTTCATATTGAACTAAAGAATACAGAATTATCGTTGTTGGAGTGGAAGCTGAGAACTGAGAGAAGAAGAATCAACGAAAGAGTATTTATAGAAAGAAGTAGCCAATCAGCGAGTGGACGGCGGTGCATGGCAAAATTGTAACACTGGAAGGGAAGTACATAGGGAGGTGGCAGTGGGTTGGCAGATGATTGATTGATATAAATAAAAGCTACGTGTTGAGAAAAACGGCTGTTGGACCCACGGTAGGTAATGGTGATGGTGATGACTGGACCAGATCAACTCTTAAGTTGGGAGAGGACTTCGATCTCGCTGGCCCACACTCTTAACACTATCTGAAGTTACAAAATCACAAATTTGTCTTCCGACCATGAAACGACGCGTTCTGGCAGGTTGAATATATTTCTCATCCAACGGCCACTACTTTTTAGGAATATATTTACTTTGAAATGATTGCATCCGAGAAGATGTTATCATATTAGGTATCGAATAATTTTTTATTTTAATTTTTTATTATTAAATTGATATAATTAATTATCTAAAATTTTATTTATTTTTAATTAATAAATTAGTTTAAATTATGAAAAATATTTAAATAAAATAATATTATTTTATTATCATCCATTAAATATAATAATTATTTATATTTTAATTTATTTGAATATAATATTAGTTTACATCTATTAATCTTTATAATAATACATATATAATAAAAATAATATTTTAATTTTAGTAATTAAAGACTTTTAAAATAATTTTGGGGCTTTTTTGTTAGCTTTTGAAATTTGTGTGAATTTAGGGGTAGTTCATTCAACTCTAGGGTAGTCATGCGTATGTTCCCTTTTGACGGGCAGAATGCCATTTTCTACTTGCCTCTGTTTTTTTTTTCTTTTTTTTTTTTTTTTGTTCATACCACTTTGTCACCATTAAACTTTCAAACATAATATTTTTAAAATTTTTAGTTAAAAATCAATAATTAATTTTAACATTAAAAAATATTTTAGATAGTTTATAAAATATATAAATATTTAAAAATTCATATCATTTATACCCATAAATAAAAATAAATTATATTTTCCTTTACCAGCTAAAAAAAATCACTGAAAGCCCTCTTTTCCTCGATTCCACAGGAATGAGACAGTACAATCATTTGTCTTCTTTCTTTTACCTTTGCAAAAGATTAAGAACTTATGGAACTTTCCCTTTTGCCTTGCTTACATGGGATTTGTTCCCCAAACACCTTTAAAAGAGTATTCCTCATCAAAGCTAATTCGAGTTAAGAATAAAAACATGTGTTTACGAAGCATGAAATGATGTGTTATGATCTTAAGTAAAGTGTATGAAATTTGAATTTCACATAAAAATATATATGAATTTTTAAAGTGAGAATTTTAAATCTCAAATAAGTAAATATTGAGATATAATTCTCCCAAAGATTTGCTTGTTGGGAATGACACTAATTAATAATAATAATAATGTTTGAAGTATACAAAATCTCTCTAACTTAGACTTGAGGCACCTTCGCTCTTCAATACGAAATTATGAGATAGATTGATTTTGATACATGGAGATGTTTATTCCTCCTTATTAGTTTGACATTTGGTAATAACGAGACTCTTTAATTTTTTTAATTAACTTTTAAGTTGTTTTTCTAAACCCGATGATGATTCGTTGAAAGCTCACACACCATTCTGTTAGAATTTACAGTTTCATTTCATCTTTCTAGTACATTCATGAACCCAAGGTTCACCCCCAGTCTTTTTCATCACCCAGGCCAAGCTAGCGGATGCTGATCATATGTACAATGTACATCACGCATATCACCGAAAACGATTGATGAATGTCGTCGCATCGCATGCAAGCGGAGGCACGCCATGCACGTGACAAACATGAAAACGAGTAAGAAAAATAGGTAGTCCCACCAGGACACCACCAAAATGGTTGACGGAGATTAAAATAGCAGAATTTCCAGATAAAGTAACTGTTGTTCATGAAGTACATTTGTCAGACGGGACATGCGGCTGCTTGCTATTCTCCTTGAAGGCTTGATGTGACTTTTGGTATTTCCATCGTATATATCGCACTTTAATCCAAAGTCCAGTCCAGTAATACTTCAACTTTTTTGTTTTTCTCCCGAGTGAGCCGAAAATTATATCGCCACGAAGATTTGGCGAGAAATAGTGTGGGTACCAGTCATTTCTTCGCCTGTAATAATGTTGGGACCCAAAACTTTATCTTTTTTCATGTGGTTCAGCCTTTTTAACCAGGAGTTTCAGGTTTAAACTCAAACTTCTGGCTTGATTTGTGCACCATCTGAGATCCATATCGAATATTACTATTTCCCTCGAGTCAAAAGATCAATCATGTTGAGATCTGAATGAATACATAAACAGTACTGAGAGTTAGGTAATCTTCATCATCGATCGTGGTGGTCAGAATTCTTCTCCTATATATTTATTTTGTGTTGTGCGAATAAACGCGCCTCACTAGCAACATGATATGGACATTTTCTACCCCTTTCATGATCTGAATCACTACTTGTGTCATTGTAATTACAATTCCACCCTTCCTTCCTAACTTACAAGGGGAAAAAGGAGAAGAGGAGGGGAATTTTTTCCTTTTTCTCACAAGACCAGCCAGGGGAATTTTTTACTTTTTATACAAACACTCATAGGAGCCCACTTGATTTCCTCGATTACATTGGTGCGAATTCCGGAAACATGGTCAAAGACTATTACATCCCTTGGATGATTTATTGATTCATATTTTGTGATACTTCTTTTTCTCACCCCCGCGAACATGGAGCAAGAAAAACATGCGATTTCCGAGGAAATAATTAATGATGTGAGATGCATGGATTAGTGGAGTTCCTATTACCATGCGAATGTCCTGATGATGGGCCTCACCCTGGGGTACAAATTTAATTAGGGGGGGATGCATCAGCCTACTAAAATAATCTTAAATGGCCCAAAATTTTAGTCGATGTGTGAGATTGGATTTAGTTTCAATTAAGTTTAATAAGCTCTAATTTAAATCTAAAAAAATATTTAAAACTGATCAATTGAGAGTAAAAAATAATTTTATTTTAAATTTTATTCCAACTAACATAAATTCAATTCGAATTATAAAAACAAGTATGATGTTTACTCATTTGGTGGTATCTGTACACGCAGAAATGTTAATTGGAATCTGTCCAAGATTATTAATTACTGTTAATTTTTATATTCATTGGGCTCTTTCTTCTTCTTTGTCGCCATTATAATTCTCTGTCATTGCTAGATATTTTATTTTGACACAAACCCTGTTAATTTCAAACTTTAAAGTCTAAGTTTGGTACGTTCAAAATTAACAGACTATATTGTTGAAGCCGCAATTTAATTTGTCTATTTTCTTTGCTGGAGGCAACGCAATTAGGTTTAAGTTGGGTCTAGACCAAATTTGACTAAGCCCTAATTAAATAATAGCTCTCATCTAATAAAATCAATTCGAGTGATAAATTAAAGTTTGAATTTGTTTTACAGATAATTTTGTTTTTGATTTTATCTAAATTAGTTTAAAGTCAAATATTTAAATCAATTTAAATTTATTTTATTTTATTTTATAGAAACAAATACAATCCTTAGTTTGATATTGACTTGTTCAATTTGGGCTTGATTTTGAATTCGAATAATTGAAATTGAATATAATCCTAAAGTTAATTTAACAAGTTTTATTTCGTGCAGATTCAAATTGAGTCAATTTCACTTAAATTTGTATTTAATTCAATTCAAACTAAAATTTTAATTCAACTCAAATTCTCTTCTGACAATTTGTTATCTTGTTAATAGTATTATTTATCTCTTTAGTAATATAATTTATTTATTTTATAATACTATTGATTTCATAAATAATTTTAAGGTGATATCCATAATATAGTGTGAATCCAACTGACGTATTGAACCCCAACCGTAACTGTATTGAATTCCAAGCCCAGGGCAGCGCCTCCTCCCGCTCTCTGGACCAGGTAAGATTCCCATCACTTTGTAACTTAACACTTCGAACTTAATTGTTAGGTCAGAAATAAAATTGTATTACTTGAAAAAGTATTCGTGAAAAAACTATAGGTTACAGATATGACACAAAATATTAGAAAAAGTTGATCCTGTATATTGAGATGTAAATAACCTCATTCAAATTCAATTTTCATCAATGATTGGTGTGGGCAATCTTCGTTACGGCGTGCAAACTTCATGCTTATGAACTTTGCGGCTTTTTGGTTAGCTAAAAAACAACCCACCAGGGGACCATGAACGTGATGTAATACAAATAATTGACCAATAGTTCTTGGAACAGCACCTCCACTCTCTTCGTCACAATCAAAGCCACAGATATAGAATCTTCTTTGTTGTACGGTGGATGGCAGTATATGCTATGCCCTGGTTTGTCTCGGCATCTTCGAGTCTTGGATCATCCGCATAGATCAGTTTGCCTCTGTATTTCTGGCCCAATAAAAGCACTGAACTAGTACTGTTATAAAAAAGGTGATTAGAGGTTTGGCACAACAGAATTATCCATGTGACACCCTAAATGCACCCCCACCTTCAAGGTTCAATCTTGTGTATACTCATTATGAATTTAGGATCAATGATTTTTTTATATTTGGAATTTGTTAGGAGAACAATTTTCATTGCTGATCAATTTGTTTAAGGATAGTCTAAACTTTTATTTAAGTATCGAACATGACTTGAATCTTGCACTCCATACTTCTGAAGCAACTCTTAAACCCTTGATCTCACAATGAAATCAACAATCTTGTGCGTTCTTTCTCACGTTGCTGCTTATGTAGGTGACTAGTCAAGCTACTGTACGATTCTCTTTCAATGGGGTCACCGAGATCGGTCAGTATAATATAATATAATAGAATCTTAGTCAACTTATTAGAACCAAGATTTGATAGTCAGATTTGCTCTCATTAGTTTTGGGCTCCAGATCCTTTAACAAACCATGCTACGTATAAACATTTTATGACATGAATATGTTGAACAAAACTTTAGACATGCTATTATTCATGTCGTTAATGAAGAGGATACAACCGTAGACAATTTATTTTGGATCATGTATGTTATATTGTAATAAAACTAAATTCGATCTGAGCTGACAAGTTAATAGTTGATAAGGTGGATGACTGGATGGGAAATTGCAAACAAGTTGAAAACAAATGACGTTATTAATTATTTGCATTCATAAATTACGAGATTGATTATTATACTCTTACAGTTTCAAAGATATAAAAGCTCTCTATTCTGTAGGGCAAACCTAAGATCCTGTGGAAGACGAGACAAACATTATGAAATCAAGACGTGGTATCTACTTAAAACCTTTTGGCTTTTTCATTCTTGCTCTTCAATATGAAGAGATGGGAGTATTATTAGCATTTGAGATGATAGATCTTGAGCTATTTTTCCTCAATTTAAGATGACAGGTTCAGCCTGCAATTAGATTTAGTGAGAATGAATAATAAAATTCGTGGTTCATAGTTTAACAATAAGAATTTGCATTTTACACGTAGCATTAAATAGATTTAGAGATTGACTACCACCGTCGCCTTCTTATATGACTATGGTTTATTCGTAGCTGCATTGTTTTTTATACCTGCACTGACATGTAACCTGATTTTAAATCTAGAAGCATGGCTTCTCGTTGGTTCTTATTTTCAATCTGAGTGCAGCCATGCCGGGGCCACCAGTGGCTGCTATTCTGGCCGTAGTTACATACAACGCGTGACGACAGGTACATGCAAGTCAAGTAGATTTGATTTCAACTACTGCCATTTATTACTGACTACTACAAAATGCTGTCTTCCGCAGTTCTTGACTTCAAAACCTTACCTCGATTACCCTTGACTCCCATGCTCCCAAAATTACTCTCCTGTCCACATCTACTATTCTACCATGTAGTCGTTCATACATAAACTGATAAACAGTAATACTTCGCATGCCCCCAGGAGGAAGTATGACTAATGTAAATCTGTTAATTGACAAATGTAAATCTGATTATCCCAATAACAAAAAGAGAATGAATTTAAAATTTGTTGGTGGCATATTAAAATTAAATTCTTAATTTATTTAATACAGTAAAAAAAAAAAAAGTTATAGGATGGGTTTTCTCCAATTTGATGTGATCAATTTAGAGAGAGTCCTTCAAATATAAGTTTAACTGTTTCCTCAGTTTAAGGTATAAATTGGGTAATTTATATTTGAATCAACTACTATTATGTCAAGCTTAAGCTTAAGGATGGTCCACTTGTTAAACTTGCGAACGCATATTTTAGCTTAAATAGTTAGTCAATAAACATTTAAAATTTTTAATTCTTACATTTATGTTTATAAAATCTTATTTCTACTTTGAATAGACGAATATAATAAATAAATATATAAATTATAAAGTTTAATATAATAATTTAAAAAATTAAGGGTTTAAGTTAATTTTTCAAACCAAATTCAAGTAATCCAAATATGTCTAAGCTCAAGATGAGACCTCACCAACTCAAGGAGTTTAAGCTCGACTTAAAGTTAATCTAGTCAAGCACTATACTCGCCCTGCTCAGTTGATACACCCCTACATCTTTTATTTGATG
Organism: Anacardium occidentale; assembly: GCA_026122585.1. NCBI lineage: Eukaryota > Viridiplantae > Streptophyta > Magnoliopsida > Sapindales > Anacardiaceae > Anacardium > Anacardium occidentale. The sequence continues at coordinate 185,616 of JAJEJH010000102.1, forward strand.
TAAGCCAAAGTTATCTGAGTCCTATTGGAGATCATATTTTTGATTGAGAGAAGAAAGTAGGTAGAAATTGATTGTCTTAGCATATGAAGGCTAGATTTTTAAATTTCTTTTTCCTTGAAATTGTTTATCATGCTCTTCTTATATCGGCTATGAGATTTTCGTTTGACTTGAACCTCATATATATAACTTCAACTTCATTGTTCAGGGTTGGTAGTGATTGTGAATGTTGAGAGATTAGTTAGATGTCCTAGTCGCGATTAATTTGACTTGGATGGAGACAGTATTGGCAATGCCTTGGCCTGCACTGCAGTGTGAGACGAGGTAATTAAGGTTCCGAAATTTCTTACGTTTATATGATGAATTTGACCTTAAAAACTTTGACAGATATGATTTGCAATATGCTTACTGAAAACTAACGTCCTCGTGACTGGTCAAATTGTCTATGCATAAGGCAGTTAAAGCTATTATCGGCGTTTGTCAGGAGCATGAGAAATGTTGGTTTGAGTGATGCAAAATATGAGTTGACCTGGGGAATTCAAGATTCAAATGGTTGCATAATTTGTAGATGGACTAGCATTTGACTTGGGGGTTTATTTTGGTAGGCACGATTAGGGTTAGCCAGGGCAGGGAGCGATGGCAGAACGTTCTGTTGCATGCATTTTCTTAGAGGAGACCGTGTATGTATTCATGTGTGTTCGTAGCGTCAAAGACATGGTATTTTAATAAATGGATTTGACTCTGTAACAAACACATCAACGTTTTCTAACACACCACTCGTATTAAAGGGTGAAGTTTGACGTTGAATTTTAGTGCTCTGTCTAGAAACATGAGAAAATATAATTGCATTTGCATCGTGGGAGGGATGATAAAAATTTGTCAAAATAAGCAAAAATTAATGTATTGTTCGACAGTATAAGAAAGGATGGATAAGTTAATACCACGTACATCAAATAATCACTCGCACAAGTGGAGGGTATTTTAGTATTTTCATCATTTTCGCCATGGACGACGGTTGATTGGTTTGGCAATTACAACCCAACCGCACCTGCATGCCAGTAGATCAGTTAAGTCCAATCTTAACTGCATATATCCAACGTATTAAGGGTATTTTTGTAATTGAATTATGTAGCACGTGACAGCCCTACGGTGGGATTTTGAAGGAATACCGTGATTGGAGTGCATAGGATTAATTCTTATTTAGGTGTTGATAATATTTTTATAATAATTAAAATTTTTTTTGTATTGTTGATTATTATTTTTACGAAAATAAAAATTAGGTCTGGATTAGCAGAGGCAATGAGGTAATTCTTTCCTACGCTGATTTTCTGACATTCAGTTTCTTTCCAAAGAAAACCAATTGCATTTCTGGAATATCATGTTATCTATCTACAAAATTACATGATTTATATACTTTGTAGGATTAAACACCCTGGATTCACTTTCTCTGTAATTTGAATTAATATAAATTGGGTCGTTCTAAATTCAACTTTTTACCTAGCGTGATTGTTGAGGACATTTCTAGCAGTAGCTCTGAATGGACAAGTGGAGCTCACAAATCCATTAACCAAGTGAAGGTACGTCTTTAGCTCGTGACACGTGGCAAAATTTACACTGTTAACATAAGGAGAGTCTCTCGAACTCAGTCTCAGCTCTCTGCCAATCTCTGCGTATGTCCATTGTGTATCTTCGACCTGTTTCTGTAACCAGCCAGGTAAGCCGGCCAATTGGACATTTGACATGTCATCATCTTCATCTATTACAAAACCAGGTAGTTTGGTTATCAGATCATCTGAGTTCACAATGCGTAACACCTTTGCTCCTTGTTTTTCCAGGTATTGACGGAAGTTCCTGTTACCTACACGTGGACCGCCAAAGGAGATGACAGTCACCATTGGCGCACGTTTGAAGTTGGTTTTTATATCGTAAGCGGCCAATGTTGCCAGCGCAGCGCCAAGGCTATGACCGGTAATGGTTAAACTAAGAGGCTCGTCTCCATAGATTTGGAGCAACCGATTAATCTCTTCACGAATCATGTCTTGTAAACTTGGTGAAATGGCGTTTCCAGAGGTGTACAAGCTGAGGAACCCACTTTCTACCATGGCCCCGGAACCGTCGTCGCCCGGGAGGTGAGTAAGTCTAGCGCGTAGATTCTCTAGCCATTCGAGACACGTGGCAGTGCCTCGAAAAGCAATGACAACATCGCGTCTTCCTAAACGCGCAATCTCTTTTTTGTCCTGGCACACTGCCACATAACCAATCCAGCTGGATTGAGTCGACACCCAAGAAGGTGCTTTGTCCATCCAACGTGGCAGATTGATACCTGATGCTGCACGTAAATGTTTGGTTGGGCGATATCCTGTTCCGGGTAGACCAGAGCGGTCAAGCAATGTGTTTTTCGGGAAACGGCAAGTTGCGTAGGTAGGTGATGAGGAATCAAAATCGAATGACTTGTAAGCAGCTTCGACGAACTCTCCATATCTAAGAATTTCTTCACGCAGATTATCATCTAATGGGTCAAGGAGACCGTCCCAGTTTTGAATGCCTTGATACTCCTTCCATCTCTTACCTAGTCTGACCGGTCTAGGTGAGAAACGGCAAGTGTTTAATGAGTCGTAATCAATCGGATCAAGCAAACGCTTCAAATTCTTCATGGGTTGGTTCTCTATCGACTCTGGGAATGTTATGTGTGTTTTTGGTTTTGTTGTTGTCGTTGTTGTTACGGTAGCTGCAGATGAGAATGCGCAGGGTCGTACGGCTTTCATGGAGAAACTCATTTTGTTTCTTGATCCTGTGTTTATGGCTCTGAGACTACCCACGTACGGGCCCCTGAAGCTTTACGTGATATTTGAGGACTGGGAAAGGACAATGAGAGGGAGAGGGAGAGTGAGTGAGAGAGCTGCCAACAACAGCCAGATGTTAAAATGATGCAAATGGAACTGCGTTTAGATGGCTTCTGCGGAGCCTTTTTATAACTGCAAAAAGATGCGACGAGAAGACCTGCAGTTGGTGGTGGGTGCCTCTAAATTACTGATCTATCATGCACCACTCTAGAGCAAATTAGATTGATAATGAGATCACGGTACTCAATTTATATCGTATCTCAGTAATTTTTGTTACGTAAATATCATGCCATAGAAATGTGTAGTTAGGTTTTGCCTGTGGACCTGGTAAAAGTTGCTTACTCGAAAGGGATACTTTGACTCTGCCGAAATATTGAACGGAAAAAAATTAATATATTTTTCACATTCATAACAGGAAAGTTGAGACTTTGATGGACAAGCACAAGCACATGCACCTGAGTTCTGATTTCTTCAAGAGACTGTATTTTTATCATAATTGATATAGAAAGATTATTGTAAAAAATGTATTAAGTGGAGTTTAATATCCATGTGTCATGTTGCAACAAACAAGGTACCAACACAGGCTCTCTTTATCACAATGCAATCCTGTTTGTTGATTTATAATATATATGTGTCAATTCATATTGGACTCTAACAAACTAAAGCTTCATTTTAGCAGTTTAATTCGATTTTGAGAGCTGATTGGCATGCCACATCATAATGTTTTTCGGTGATTCTTCTCCATTATTCAAACCTATTCAAATTAAATATATATTATTGATTCATACCAAGTTTGAGATGATTTTTGTTTGAGCTTAACTTAATTCAAATCAATCCCTGAATTGAATTACAGTTATACATGTTAATCTCATGCTTCAGTTGTGCATGTGCCTCGTGCAATTTGGATTTTCCACCTTTTTTCTAAGAATTTTCGAATAAGCATCGTGGGGCGTATGTTTTCATGCCTTTCTTGGAGTTTCCAGAGATCACTTTATTTGTTAACGAAGTGCATGTTTTCATATTGTCTTTTATTCGACCTTTTATTTACTTGATCAATGTGGTTTTATAATGTAACTAGTTGATATTCGACTGATATTTAGTCCATTCAACCACACTAATATGGATCCACTCAACTTGGAACCACTCCATGTTGACAATTTCGGAGAGAAATAAAATTCCTTCTTATGAAGATTTCTCACTTGCTTGTTGGCGTAGCTTCCAGTTAAGTCAAATATACAAAGACAAAATCTAGCTTGATTCCAATTTAAAATGATCAGTTTAAGTTTAAATTTGAATATGTAAAAAGTGATATCAAAAAGAAGAACATGAGTCATCAAAGAAAAAAACTCTGGTGCAAAAATGTTAGCAAATTTTTTAACATAAACCTAACTAAAATTTTAATATGAATTCAACTTGGTCAAATTAAATATAGACTTAAAATTGCACCAGTTTGATTGGAATCCACTTCTACGAAGAATTAACTTGATACACAATTTCTTGGTTTTTATTACTTTGTAAGTGTTCAATTTGACCAACTATTTTATAGTTGGCCAAAGAACTTGTTCCCACCCATAGTTTGAGGCAGGGTCAATTTCTCACCTATTAACTTTTAAAAACTCAGAATCTCACCCTTTAACCAAAATTCAAACATTTTTTATAATTTTTCAAATGAAATGACTAAAATACCCTTCAAAAAAATAAAAATTTATAAAATAATTTTTAAGTATAAAAATTTAAAATATTTTAAAATATATTTTAAATTTTTAAAATATATTTTAAATTTTAAAATATATTTTTTTAAAATTTTAAAATTTAAAAAAATTCGCAGCCATCGCCGTCGATGCTGACAGCTGTGGCTGTTGATAACAGAATCAAGTGGTCGTCTTCGGCCACCTGATTTTAGGGGAGGCCAGATTTGGCCTCCTCTGTCGAGAAAAATGGCTGGAAACAGCCACTGGGACTAATACCGGTCTTTTTCGACCATTTCCGGTGGCTAGATCTAATGGCCTCTCCTAAAATCAGGTGGTCGAAGACGGCCACCTGGTTCAGTTATCAGCAGCCACCACTGCCGGCAACGGCGACGGTGGCTACTTAATTTTTTTTTTAAATTTGAATTTTTAAATATATTTTTAAAATTTTTTAATTTTTATATTTATATAAAATTTATTTTATTATTTTATAAATTTTGTATATGAAAATGATAAAAATACCCTTAGATTATTATTGTTTACTATTATATTTAATATTAAATTTGATTGGTGGGTAGAATTCTAGGTTTTTAAAAGTTAGTGGGTGGGAATGTGACCCTGCCTCAAACTATGGGTGGGAACAAGTCCTTTGGCCTTTGTAGTTTGATCACCCAAAGTTCACATAGCCTTATAATTCTGTTGCTACCTATGAAGTATCAACTTAAGTTTGATATTGAATTCCAATAAGAATGGAAAGCAAGTATATATATTTTCAAGTGATCTGAAATATGATTAGGGATAACAATCTTGGAAGGCATTGAACTATTTATATATATATATAAGGGATTAAACTTTGTTTTTTTTATTGAACTATAATGTTTTTTTTTAATTAAAATCAATTTTCATATCATCCTATTGAATTCTTAAAGTTTTATGTAAAAGTGATCAAACTTGCAATATTTTACAAATGAAAATACCAAACAAACCTAATTATAATTGTTTGTTTTATTTTTTTGTGGAAGCAATGTAATTAATTCATTCTCTTCAATATAAAAAATTAAAATTAGTGAATTCAATAAAAAAATGTGATAATTCAATATGTTTAATGCTGTTATCCTAGTATATTTATGTTAAATCAATTACATATGAGCTTCATTTACCAAACTAGTCTCTTCTCAGCAGGTCCATAATTATAGATCTTAGCAAGGGTGGTCTAAACATTGTTGTCAAGCATTATATATGTTTCAAATAAAGTAGTCGTGATATGTTTAAACACGAATTGAGTTGGGATGAAATTTTTTTGATAACGACTTGCTCTTGTTTCTTTCCATCATTCAGAATAATTGTTACTTACTGAACTTAGCCCGTACAAGATTTTCTCCGTGTCTAAATTATTTGATATTTGATTGAATTATGTTTCATTCAAATACATCCGATGTATACTTTCATGTTCATTGCCAACCGCAGCTTATAAGCCCGCCGTAGGTAGATAATTGCCTTAATTATTCGTAGTAATAGGATATGCATTAACAAAAATATAAATACAAATATAAAGACTAATACATTATTATATAATTATGTATTATTTTATTTTTAATTCAAAATAATTTAATCATAGAATGACACGTTAACATTTATATATATTTTTACTCATAATTAGTACATGAAATATGATTATATATGTCAAGGCTGAATTTAAGTTCAATTGGCTCAAATTTAACTCATTGTTTGGCTTGAACAAACTCAAACTCAAACTCAAATTAGAGTTATCCCAACTCAAATTCAAATCCAATCAATTTGATGATCAAATTGCCCAAATTTCACTATTTGGATTTGAGTGATTCTTATTTTTTTGACAAATTTCTAGTGGTTCGTCCAATAATTCATTACTAACTTGAGCAAACTTGAATTTTAGTTTGAAAAACACTATTTAGATTCAAATAAAACTCAAATCAGTTTTTATTTGAGTTTAACTTAACTTGAATACACCCTGCCATATAACCAGCCTCCGTTGGTTCTGACTTCTGAGATTGCATTCCAGGGATAAAATATTCATCTTTGTTTGCATGGAAAAGCTGATGGGGGAAAAGGAAAATTAGGTTTCTACTGTCAATAAAATTGGCGTTATATATAATAAATTCGGCATTTGAAGGTCAATTATATTATGAAATCGTATTATATTATGTACAGCGGAGTTCGATGGGAAAGTTCCTCTCCATTTTCCCAACTTAGTCCCTACTGTATATAACCATATCTCCTAAAAAAAATAATAATAATAACAATATAAAGGTGAGAGATAGTTATCTTGTAATTGACCAGGCTAAGTCCAGAATGAGCGAAGGTGTTTTGTACGTCTAATTGTTCTCGATAATAAGACATATATACGAGGGAAGGGTTCGCACATGGTTGTAATAAATATAAGAAAACAATATTAGTAATAATATGAAACACATGCCAAATTCCATTTGTCAGTCGGAGGCTTCTTACTGTTCGTTGTGGCCTTCTAATGTTTTCAGGTTTATCATCAAGAAATACCTTGGCTGGATTTCAATGGTGGTAAAATGGAAAACAACGCATTTGGGACCCAACTGAATTTCCATATTCATAAAAGCAATCTTGTAATTACGTCTCTATATCTTTTTAAATGTTCAACTCTACATCACTTCCCTTGCTCTTCTAATATTGTAAACACAAGATTCCACTGCAAAAGCTCAAAAGCATCATGTGACTGCGTGCGCCCATCATGCAAAAACCTTACTGCCAGTTGTACTATCAAGTTTGGGGCTGTTAAAAACCCGACAATTGTCCATCAGATCAGTTCCAATTCAAGTTCTTAGTTCTAGAAATAGCCCAAAGCCAAGGAGCGCAACCGCCGTATAAAACGTAAAACCGTGAGGTATGATATTATTGGAGCTTTGTTCCTTGATTTACGGTGCCTTAAGAAATCTAAAAGACTTCGTGATTCATTAAGTTTTGCCTTAATAAGCTAAATTCTGAAAATGTCTCTACTGCCACTTGGTTTTCGAATTAGACGGACTCCATACATAAAATGTTTTGAGTCGAGGTCCAATGAAATTGCTCAAAGCCCTATAATGGAGTACAGTATGTATTTCCTTTGTTTTGATTGATTCGATTAAAATTGAATTGAATTGAATTAAATTTAAACTAAGATAAACTCAAATTGCACTCGGCTAAGCTACTTGCTGAGTTCAAGATCAGACCCGTCGAGCTTGTCTAAGTCATGTTGGAGCATGGGTTCAAATATTAATGAATGATTAGGGTTTTATTCATTGGGCTCATTACTGTTTATCAAGCCGAAGCCGAGAGTGAAAGGAGCTTGAGTTCTCACATTTATGAATAAAGATTTCAGACAGCAATTTAGTAAGTTACACAGAAATTTGGATGTTATAGGAGCCAGTCTTTTCTATGTTCCATTTTTTGAATAATGCTTACAGTACCTAAATGGTCACATGAACATTTCCTATAAACGAAGCTAACATGCACCATACTCAGAAACAACATCATCAGGATTGACAACATTTCCTCAGGAATGCTTTCCTGATGATGATATTCACTAGACAGATCACTGCTGGAGTCAGCAGATGCAAAGTTCCCATCTGCAACTTTACAAGCCATATATTGAACCTGCAACTCCAAACATAAGAAGTATCCAATGATGAAGTTCTAATTATACAAGCAGAAGTAAGCTTTCTTACTTCCCGGAGGATAATCCCCTGGCTTTTGACACACTTGAAAGGCTCTATGGTCAGAACATGGACCATAAATTTTGAAATATTGTGTGCTTTCAATTCAATGTTTACTTAATTTATAGGACAAGACACTGGATTACGAATAAAAATGAGTACTGGGATGTTAAAATCTTATCATTATGAAAAATAAAATATCGAATGTTTCCAATTTAGTAGAAAAAAAAAACATATTAAGAAAATCATAAAAAATTATTGTAGTTATTAAAAGTTCTCTAAGCAAGATTCAAATCGAGTTGACTTGGTTTCATGTTTTACATTCAAGCTGGACCTTTAATTCATTAGTTCAATTTAAATTCGATTTGGATTATCCTCTAATTATATTTTTTATCTTATTAACGATATTATTTATCTTCTCAATAATATTATTCACTTTATCAGTAACATTAGTTATCTTATCGATGATTTTTTTACAATTTTTTCAAAAAACTCGAGCATGAGTTCAACAATATAGATTCAACTTAAGCCCAATCTAATTTATATTCATATTTGGATTAATTCAAATCCAATCTATTCTTATCAGAAGAGAAATAAACATTGGGTCATTGTTCAGTAACTTTGTAGGGGCCCTTTAATCATATTAATCATCTCGTGGGCTTAAATTGTCCATTTTTCTTTCCAAAGGCACACTCTGAAACTTCAATTGCGAAAAGAGACCAGAAGCATGACATGATCATGAATGCTTCCTTCAATTTTCAAGTCAATAGGAATATACGGCATAAGAGAACCCGTTGATGAGGTTTTTGGAAGATGTGGGTGGGAGTTGCATAAATGGTTAACTGGTTGATAAACTAGTGGTTTTTATGGTTAAGAGTTGGGCTGAAATTGATTTAAGATCGGATTGGACGAGCAGGTTCAAACAAATTATTAGGTCTGTTTTTATAAATTATTCGAGTTTAAATTAAATTGAATATTTTAATTTAAACCGATTCATATCAAATTCAAAATTAAATTATTTTCAAAATTAAATTTAAAATTCAACTTGTTAATCTCAAACTAACATTTTTGTATTTGAATAGACTTTAACCTATACCTATTTAAATTCAATCTAAATTAAATCCAATTTTTAATTAAGTGTTGTTAAGGGATCTCACATAATTGTTATATTTCTGATTGTTAGAACATCAAATTCAATGAGAATTTTAATCTAATGTTATTCTTGTGCATCTCATTGTATCCAACTCTAGTTGATTTGGTTTGTTGAATTATTTTGTAAAATTTATAATTATTAGGTCTCAAATGGAGACTATTTGGTTAAATATTATTTTAATAGTTATTTGAAACGTGAAGTTAATAAAGTTAGAGATTGAAATTTTTTGCATTTAAAATGATACTGTGACTTGTTACATGTGTGGTAAGAAAAGTAACGTGATGTGTATTTATAATAATCATTAATTTAGATATTAATAATAAAATATCAGCATATGATTTAATATTAATTCATTTTTAATTTAATACCATTCATTTATATTATCACACATCATCATTGATACATAAATTAGTATTTATATATATATATATATATGATTTTGTTTGATTGAATATTATTTTAATGTTTATTTAATTTATTATCAATTTGACTGTCAATTAGGCAAATCTCTTAATTGAGTCCATGTTATATTATGATATGTAAACATTGGCAAAAGTATTTTTATCAAAATAATAGTACCTGAATATATCAAACTATAACTTTTTAACTATTGAAAATGATATATTTTTTGGGATAACAATATTTTAAGTTCAATAACTTTGTTTTTTTTATATAAATAAATTGAATTTTTAAATTTGTTTATTAAATGAATTAAACTTTAAAGTTTTTTTTTGTAAAAATACATTAAATTAGCAATATCTTTTATTGATGGTATCAAACAAACAAAAATAGGATTATTTTTTTATTTTATTCTAAAGTCAAGGTAATTCATTTGATACATTTTATAAAAAATAATAAAAATTCAATATTTTAATAGAAAATTATGAAAAATTAGTTTATTTGATAGGAAATTTTTAAATTTTAGTTCATTTTGAAAAAAAGTTATTCTATATAATAATAAAATGTAGTAATTCCTCCAAAATATGATATAAAATCTTGAAATTTTTAAAATTTGAGTTTAGGTAGTTTAATTTAATATTTATGTAATATTTCATCAAATTGGATAGAATGAGAATTTTTTTGCATACTAATATTTGTTTAATACATCACGAATGTGACAATTAGTCAGAGTAGATTGTTTAATACGGTGAAAATATTTTTATCCTTAGGTTAAAAAAAATGATTATTAACCATTATTATATTAACTTTCTAAATTTTAAATAATTTAAAATTACTCAAATAAAAAACAATGAAGTTGCGGCTAATTTTGACGGTTTTGTCAAACAGGCAAATACATCACGCCTATCGAATCGCCACGTCATTGGTTACGGACTTCGGTAACGTTTGTCTCACAAAAGAGCACAAACCAGAGACAGTCCCTCCTTAACCCTAAGATCCATTTACTTCATCATTCAATTTTGAAACCCTGGTTTTCTTTTGACTTCGAAAATTGGGTGTTTGTGTGGATATTCAAGATGGACATCGAACAAAGACAAGCGGAGCTAATTGATCACTTTGTTAAAAGAGCTTCGACTCAGAAGGGCTCGGCTCTTGGCTCCGTCATCGTCGAAGCCACCTCGCAGCCTTCGCTCTTTGCATTCTCCGAGATTCTCGCTGTTCCTAATGTTGCCGAGGTCTGACCTAAGTTTTTTTTTTTGTCAATTCTATCTACCACTTGTGATAGTTTTAGTTAGGTGTTTATAATTTTTATTTATATAATTTTGTGTGTTTTATGGTCTTGACTAAAGAATTTGTGCAGCTTGGAGGAACTGAAAACTCTGCATACCTGGATGTGCTTCGCTTGTTTGCACATGGCACATGGAGTGACTACAAGAGTAAGTATAGCGAGTCTTTTTTTGAAGCAATTTTTCCTCTTTATTTGCTTTTACTCAATATTTTGTTTCGATTATCACTGCATATGTATTGCTTTTTATTATTCTTTCTAATTCTTGCAACGATGGCCTGCTTGATTTTTTTTGGAGATATATTTGTTTGGCACCCTATTGGAACCAGTCTGTGGCCAATGGTTTTTCTTTTTTGGAAAACCGAATTTTTGTGTTTGGGAGGTAATCTTGAAACCATGTAGGATTGGATGCATATTTTTGTGCAATTGGTTGAAGCCGGTGTGATGGGTCATCTTTGCAATTATTACCAAGGAATAAAATGAAATTTATTACATTTATGAATTTGTGCCATCTTTATTGATAGATGAAAGCTAGATAGAAATGCTACCATTTCCTGGGCGCATTTATGTAACTAAATTCTTGCTCGTTGGAATATGTTCATCAATTTTATTGATAATTCTGAATTTTCATCTTTAACTAGTTTTTATTTCATGCATTGACAATTTTCTTGTATGAATTCTTGCCAGAAGGTCCAACTTTAGTTGAAGATCCCATTTGTGTGTCATATTCATCTACATGTGACAGTTCATATGATCTCAGGCTTTGATTGAGGTGCTTTAGGGACTCTGATGTGCTTGAAACTCTTTTTTTCTTTAGATGAAAATAGTGCATGGGGTTTTGTGAAGAATACTTAATTGCATGGTGCATTGTTATTATGGTTTTTTTTCCTTTTAAAATCTTAGAAAAGAAGATATGTCTGTAATGTGTGGGTAAACATGTTAAGGGTACTATGATCAAAGAATAGATATCAAACTTTGGAAATAGAAAGTTGCAAAGGAATGAATAATGATGCTATTAGCTGTCCCTAAAATGTTTAAATGGCTGTTGGTTTTCTAGGTGCTTCTTTGATGTGTAGTGGAGTTTTAAAAGAGCCGACTAGCTGCTGTTATCTAGTGGATTGGATTTTGTAATTTTGATTATTGAATTTATTTAATTTACAGGTAATGCTGGTCATCTTCCACAATTGGTTCCTGATCAAGTCCTCAAGTTGAAGCAGCTTACCGTGCTTACACTTTCTGAGACAAACAAGGTGACTTTTTATTGAAGTGTCTTTATTAATGTGCTAACTTCCAAAGTTATCTTCATAATTGGTATCTTCACCTGTTTCCTTTAACTTGCTGAAGGAAAACTGAAATTAAATTTGTAGCAGGTGGGTTATCATGACTCTATTTTGTCTGCAGTTATCAAAATGGATATTTTATATGGTCACAGTTGAACCTGTTTCTAGTCTTTTCTCTGCAGTCAAACTATTTGACTTGTCTGACTTAACCTTTCAATGGCAATTAGATTCACAATATTTCCAATTATGTTATATCAAAATAACAGTAATTGAACATGTTTTGATACCATATGATCTTTTAATTTTTCATGTTTTATTTGGGATCATCCTAGTGATTATCATTGATCACCTGGGATATGTCCGGTGTCTCTTTCCCTGATATGCATTTATTTTTTTGTAGATTTTAATTACTAGGCTTTTTTTCAGGTACTACCCTATGATCGACTAATGCAGGAGCTAGATGTTTCAAATGTACGTGAACTTGAAGATTTTCTTATCAATGAGTGCATGTATGCAGTAAGTATCCATGTACTTGGTTCAGAGTTGTGCCTCATTTAGTGACCTAATTTGTTTTTGCTTTTTTGTGGCTTAAAACATCCTTGTTGATGAGAATTGGCAAGCAATGCTATTCTTGAAGGATGTGTGTTCAATATTTTACATATGGAAGAATGATAGTTTTTGTTGTTATGCTAATACAAAAATATAAAATGGTGTTTGAAATTTGAAATGCCACCTTACATTTTTTTTCCTAATATTAGGGCATAGTTAGAGGAAAGCTGGATCAGTTGCGAAGATGCTTTGAGGTATAGACCCCATATCAATAGGCATTAACTCTTTGATTATTTTGTGTAGAAGCTGACTGGTCTAGTGCTTATTGTAAAATTGCAGGTACAATTTGCTTCTGGGAGGGATCTGAGGCCTGGACAACTTGGGAATATGATACAAATGCTATCTAACTGGTAATGTTACTAAGTCAACTGGTAGTGAAATTAATTCTGTGGTTTTTTGTTGGACCTCTTTTTGCTAAACAAACACTGTAGTAGCACCCAATGGACAGATACTGTGCATACAATTGCAAAAATTCCTGTTACATATTTGACCTTTTCACAAGGATGCTATAGTCTTATACTACATAGATTTCACTTCTTTCATGAATGAGGTTTTTGGATTCATTGGCTAAGGTTAGCATTTGCTTAGAACTAGTAAACTTATGTGAATCAAAGTTCCATTATTCTTCTCAAGTACGAATTTTTGTTTATTTAGTACTTAAGATATAAAAATCAGCTGGTCTCTTGTATAAACATCGTTGTGAAATCTGAAGTGCTTTAGTATCTAACATATATGTATGAATGAAAACCTAGGTTGTCAACCTCAGATAATCTACTTGTATCAATTCAAGAGAAGATAAAATGGGCTGATGCTATGAATGAGTCAGACAAGAAGCACCGGAAGGATATTGAGGATAGGGTGGAAGAAGTGAAAAAGTCGCTTTCACACAAGGTCTGTTGAGTCCAGTTATAAATTTGAAAGTTTGGACAGTAGAAGCATATAAGTTGAGTAACATAGCATGAATTGTCTAGTCTATGAAATTTTCTTTTAATTTTGATTTCACTAAGCTTTCAGCCTCAGGTATCAAATCTCATATGATTGTAGTTTTTTTTGGCAAATTAGGGTAATTCTAAACATAAGGGTGAAAGAATAACCCATTACACGAAATGGGCATTGGAGGGAATGTGGTCTCTTGTTTTGCTCTTTTCTTTAGTTTGGTTGAATTATTAGTTTTTTTACCATCTTATACAGGGAACAATTACACTTATTGTAAATTTAACTGCCTTACTTTATTCTCGAATGGTGGATCTAGTCATGCATGTCTCTGTAAGGGGAGGTGGGAGAGAGTTATTTAATTTCACAAATTTATACATAAGTTTGGGATTAGAACCTTTCAAATACCGAGATATGTTGGTCGATGTGTCTTACTTACATTGTGGCAGAAGTTACACACTGTAAGCAGGCAGACGGTGACTTCCGAGGGCACGAGGAGATCTACTCGGAGCCTGGTGGAGTGATGGAATACGAAGAAGACCGTAGCCGACCCAAGAGGTAATATGATATGCCTCTTGAAACTGACTCAGATTATGTTCATGGAGTGGTGCCCAACTTAAACTCTATTAAACTATTATTCTACAAATTAAGTAATTAAAAATGTGTAGGAAGTGAATTACATCATGTAGTGAGAATTCTAATGTATGATTTTGTAGAATTAATTACTTTTTCCTTTAATCACTACTTGACTGACGGACGACCTTGAAAGATGCAGGAGGCGACATCCAATGTCTTGATGCAAAAGATAGATTGTGGACTCATTGGATGTAGTAGGCAACTCGCCACATTTTTGCTCATAGCAACATTTATGCTCTTTGGAGGAATACTTCTTTTGCTAGTGAATTTATCATTATTGCTTGACGGTGATATCTGAAAACGGTTAGCCAGTGTTGAACCAAATTCTTATTTCTGTTGACTTAGCAAGCAAGAGCAAGACCGGATATGTTGGTGCGGCTAAAAGTTAGTTAGATACTCAGCTATGTAATTTACTTTATTCCGCATGTTGTTGCACTTGATGCTACTTTTGTGATAAAAATGGTTGTGTCTATAATAGTATAGCATATGCTTCCTGCAATTTACCGTTCTAATATTGGTGGAATTATAATGTTTTGCAAAGGGGGAGGTCTGATTGTATATTTTGGTATTGATACCTGGTGCTTTTGCCTTGCTCTGGAAATTGACTGTTACATAAGAATTACAATAATTTGTGGCCTGCAATGCAAATAAATTTCAACCTTGAGCGGACAATGACATCACACTTCAAAGGGTCATGGGTGGAATTAATGATACTGTTTTGCAAAGGGGGAGGTCTGATTGTATATTTTGGTATTGATACCTGGTGCTTTTGCCTTGCTCTGGAAATTGACTGTTACATAAGAATTACAATAATTTGTGGCCTGCAATGCAAATAAATTTCAACCTTGAGCGGACAATGACATCACACTTCAAAGGGTCATGGGTGGAATTAATGATACTGTTAACAGATGAAATAACCAGCACTATCGGAGATAAAATTAACAGTATCATCAGACACATAAATGAGTTAGAATTTGAGTTATTAAATTAATTTTCAGTTGATATTCGGTTTCTTCGAAGTGAATCCACTCCATGTGCATCAAAAGCTACGCAGCAGATAACCCCTTTTTCCTTTTTAGAGGCGGCTCTGGTGAGCGGCTCTTATGGTTAACCCTAACCAGCTCGTAGTCATCCGCGCCAGCGAGATGAGGAAAATTTAGCTTAGCTGTGGAGCCTCGCATTTGAAAAGCGGCTCGGTCATAAGCCAGGGCGGCATCTTCAGGCCTTTCGTACGTACCAAGCCAAACTCTAGCGCCATTCTTCTTCGGATCCCTAATTTCTGCGGCGAACTTTCCCCACGGCCTTCTCCTTACACCCCTATAATTCCAATCCTTCCTCGGCGATATACGTCTGTGGTCGCCTCCTCTGAAAAAATCATAGTAGATTCTGAATCCTCGGAAAGAAGAAACTGACGAATTGATTCTAGAACAGCCATATCTGATTCTGAGGTACTGCTCACTCCACTCATTTTTATTCTAGATGAATGTTTTCACTTCTGTCGAAGGATTATGGTTGTTTATATAGCTTTTGAATCGCCATAATGTAAAGTGTTACTATAATTTAATCAGAATGAAGTTTCATCATTTCTGTGAAACTTCATTGGCTCGTTCTCCAACTTTACATGGGATAGAATATTGTTCACATTTCTATTTTAGAATTTCATTTTCCTTTAAATCTTATATTTTAGAATGTAGTGGGAGTTGGTACTTGGTTCAGTAGAGATTATTTAATTCGCCAGATGTATCGGAACATTCAAGGAAGATACTAAAAAATGAGAATGAGCTCAGTGCAAATCAAATCAACTGTTTTTTTATTTGATTTGCAATGAGCTCTAGCAATTACTTCCTAGTTTATGATCAATTTGAATATAAAAGAAAGATTATTGAGAGTAATTTACTTTAAATTTGATTTAAATCATTCGAATTCAGCTATTTAATTCTATTTGAATTCTACTCATTTAATTTGAGCAATCTAATCCTATTCTCTTGCGTAGTAAAGCGGGAAAGGGGAGAGGGAAAAAAGAGAGCTGGAACGACAAGAGCAAGAAAGAATGAGGAGAGAAGGGAAAAAGACAAGAAAGAGAGGGAGGCAACTATCAAATTTTGGTCAAACTAAGTCAAAGTAGGGTGACATTGGTTACATTAGGGAGAAAGGAGGAGGAATGAGGATGGCAACTTGGCTCGTTTGGTGCCTTCATGTCAGATTCGATCGAATTGATCAATCTATGTGTGATATGCAATTTCGATCGTTGGATTTTTTTCTCATGTGAAATAATCGCATTCAATTAATCATGGGTAATTACTATAAAAAATAAGGTGAAAGGACTTATTCTCACTTAGGTATTTTTTAAATAATAAGGTTTTATTTATTAATTTTTAAAAAATTAAATATTTACTTATCAATTAAAATTAATATTTTAATGTAAAAATAAATTATTAAATATTAATAATTAAAACATTTTTATTTTTTGAATTAAAAAAATTCTAAATTAATTTTATAAAAATTATTAATATTAAAATAATAAAAAAAAATGTAAAAACATTTAAAAACCTAACTAGGTGGTTGGATAAAACCACTTAATTCATTTAAAAGTCAGATCTAACCGTTTTGATGGTAGAAGTGATCAAATTTGACAAATGTAGTCATATGCTTCTATCATCAAAGATAATTAAAAATGATTAACATGTTTGAAACAACAATTTCTGATCATCCTCGATAGTAGATATAAATATTTAATAGTCGGATTTTACTGTTTCAACAGTAAAGATGATCAAACCTAGTCGTCAAAGATTTGGAGACTGTCAAAGATGATCGAAAATAACTAACATGCTTAAAACTAATTATTTTTTATCATCTTCAATGATGGAGATAGTTAAATCTAACCATTTTTATCATCAAAACAGTCAAATCTGACTACCAATTGAGTTAAGTAATTATTTTCGACTATTTAATTATATTTTCGACGACCATTGCCTTCAGTGATGCTACCAACAGTAATGGTTTTTTTAATTTTTTAGTATTATTATGTATTAAAATTTTGTTTAATATTAATATTATTTATTTTTTAATAGAGAGTATTTAGATTACTTTATTAAAGTGTTAATAAAATTTTAAAAATTGATTAATATATAGATATTTAATTTTTAAAAAATTTTTAGATATTATTGTTTAGATAAATTTAAATAAGAATAAGTCTTTAAAATAATAATTTTTAAAAAGTAAAATAATTATGATTGATTTCTTTTCTGCTACGTAGTTAGATTTGGCTAAATTTTAATTGTTAAGAATTCAAAAGTTAAGATAAGGAATACATTTTCACAAAAAAAAAAAAAAACAAAGATTCCTTTCATTTGTTTAAGGCCAAAGGACATTTTCCCACCCATAGTTTGAGGCTAGGACAAATTCCCACCCGCTTAAGTTTAAAAGTTCGAAGTCCCACCCATCACCTATTTTTTATATTAAAAATAATAAATATACAGTAATAATCAGGAGTATTTTTGTCTTTTCAATATTAAAATTTTATAAATTAAAAAAATAAATTTTATATAAATATAAATTAAAAAAAAAATTTAAAAAAAATTTAGAATTCAAAAAACTCAGCAGCCACCGCCGCCGGCGCCAGCGGCCCATAATAGAACCAGGTGGCCATTTCCGACCACCTGGTTCCAAGGGAGGCCAGGTGGAGGCGGGCAAATCGGCTGCCTCCAGTTTCGGAGGAGGCGGCTAGATCTGGCCTCCTCCGCCCGAAATAAATGCCGAAAACGGTCGTAAAGGGCTAACTTTAGCTCCACTGGCCGTTTCCGACCTTTATTTCTGGCGGAGGCGGCCAGATCTGACCACCTCCTCCGAAACTAGAGGCGGCCAATTTGGCCGCCTCCACCGAACGGGGAGACCAGATCTGGCCTCTCCTGGAACCAGGTGGTCAGAAATGGCCACCTGGTTTTATTATGGGCTGCCACCGCCGCCGGTGCTGGCGGCGGTGGCTGCTGGTTTTTTGAATTTCTTAATTTTTTTAATATTTTTATTATTTAAAAATTATTTTATATTTTTATTATAAATTTTTAATTTTTAAATGGATAATTTAATAATTTTTATAAAAATAATAAAAAAATAGGTGATGGGTGGGACTTCGGGCTTTTAAACTTAAGCGGGTGGGAATTTGGTCCAGCCTCAAACTATGGGTGGGAAAATGTCCTTTGGCCTTTGTTTAATATTATATAACCCCGAAACAATAACTCGGCAATTAATTATTATTGTTTTTATACCATGTGAAACTAGTAGTGCGGTATTCTTTCTATATTTTATTCTCTTTCTTTTTCTGAAAGTTTTCCATTTCTTTAATATTATATCATTCTGAAACATTAACCACATTCTTGATCGTATTCTTATTTATTCAGACCATTGACTTTCAGATTTCCATCATGCAACTGCTCCTCCAATGGGCTAACTAAATCCAAAAATTAGTTCTTCAAATAAAGGTAATCCATATAATAATATTATAACGAAATCATTCTCTACTTAAAATTTGGCTCAATGATTAATTTCCACTCAATATTTGATAAAACAATAATATTCATCTTTTAAGATAAAAAAAAAAAAATTTAATATTTTACTTACCTGTTAAAGTTAATAAATAATTTTACACCTATCAAAATTAATTGTTAAATTTATAATCAAATATTTATATTATTTTATTTAAATATTATATCAAAATTACTATCATTTATACAAAATAAAATTTACATTTTAATCTAAAATAATCTTATTTTTTTCTTTTTATTTCATCCCTGCAATTTTTTTCAAGGGAAAATTACAATGACTTGATGTATTGTTAATCAGAATCGCATTTAGAGACGTCAACATATTACCCAATCAATTTATTACTGTTTACAGTCAATCCATTAAAAACCCATGAGGGCATAGTTTAGGGGATTTGAACCGTGTCATAGACCTTAAAAAATCTTTTAAATCAATTTAATTTCATGGTTTATGAATTTGCATATCTCAATCCCCCCCCTAAGTTTGGTAGACTTAGTAAAACCTAATCCAATTTATTGACGATTTAATCATATCAATAGATATAAAAGATGCCGTTAAATGTTATTTATTACTATTAAATTTTAAATAAAATTAAAATATAGATTAAGAATAAAAAGTATATTTAAAATTTTTCTTGTGATAGAGTGTGATATTTGACTTCAGCCTTTTAAATTTAACAATTGAACAAGAATTTTTAAAACCTAAAAGCTTCATCAAACCTTGGATGGGTAATGGTTATTTGGCCTTTAAAAATTCCAAAAATTAAACACGTGCATCCGTTTTCAAATAGCGAAGTTTCATAGGAACGTGGAAAATAGAAACAACAAGAGGACACATACATTCATACATACATGCATATATATAGATATCTTCCATAACCAGTAAGCTGCTCAAAAACATATACCAAAATCAAAACTACATCAAGACATGTATGATGGAGGTTTAGATTCTGACATGGCTCTTTTAGAGTCTATTCGCAATTTTCTCCTCGTCGATGATTGTCAGGAATCTCCTGACAAAGCTCAGTTACTTCATACCTCCAGTTCAAGCTTTAGTAGCAGTCACTCTAAGACGGAGAGCTGGAGTGATATTTTGCAGGCCGCAAATTTCAGCTTGTCTTCAAACGCAATGACTATGAAAAGAGAGGCAAAAGAGGAGGCCGCTGTTGGTGCGAAGGAGCTTATGTCACTCGCTCCTTCAAGAGGAATGGGCTACAGGGGCGTAAGGAGAAGGCCATGGGGGAAGTACGCGGCGGAGATGAGGGAGCCAAAGAAAAATGGCCCTAGAATTTGGCTTGGAACATACGAGACGGCAGAGGACGCCGCGTTGGCTTACGATCGAGCTGCTTTCGAGATGCATGGTGCCAAAACCAAGTTAAATTTTCCTCACTTGATCGGCTCTGCTAATAATGTGGAGCCGGTTAGAGTGAAGCGGAGACGGTGTTCCCCCGAGCCTTCCTCTTCAGCGTCTTCCAGGTCAGATGGTGGCACTTCTAACCCCGAGAGTAGCTGAGCTAATAATGTTGGCGGTCAGTTTGTGATTCACTGGCAGTAAATCAGTACTCACGGAATTCCTTTCTCAAATTTCAAGTCCGATGATTCACGAAAACGTGTTAAATTACAATCTGGAGAATAATTATGAGCACAGCACGAGGCCAATAATGTTGTCTAGCGGATTCCTCAGTTTCCATGAAGGAACGGGGAACGCTCTGCAATGAAATTTTATAGATGGGCTCTTACTTTGGTTCCTACTCCGAACACGTACCAATAATAATAACAACAACAACAACGACAACAACGAAAGTAGTGACAAAGAAAAATGATGAATAGTAAATAGTGTTTTAAATCTGACCGACGAGGCATTGGCATCTTACAATTATGATTCCCTGAATATTTGTTTCAATTTTTATTTAATTTATCATCAAGTAGGCCTTCTTGTATCATAGTTTTGTTGAGTTAAAAATTATTTTTAATTTATTTTACTTGAATTTAAATTTTGATCAAACAAATTGACTCTCAAGTATATTTGAATCAAATTAATATTAAATTATTTTTATATGCAGTTTGATGTAGGATTTAAATTGGGTTTTGTTCAAATTCAGCCCATAGCGATATCCAGCCAAATTTGCGTCAGCTCCGTGGAATTACAAAACTCATCCGAGTAACAGCTGGACTAATTTTTGAATGGGCTATATATGTTTGGTTGGCCTTTACTCTCTAAGCCCACCCCTCGATTTCGGTTATTTCAAAGTCGAATATATTGTGTCTTCCTCCCTTCCATATTTGTATGGGAGTTGAAAGTTGGTGTGTGAAGCAAAGCCACTACTTTGTCTGACTTCTTTAATGGAACGATGGAGTGGTATTTTGAAGGTTCCCCTCTACCCAAATTGCAAGAGCTTTTATAGAGTCGGGGCATCTCTCTGTCTCTCTTCTTCTTCTTCTTCTTCTTCATCAAAAACCCTATCTGTAAGTTTTCTTTCATTTAACTCAAGCTATAAAGACAACCATCAACAACAGAATCTTAATTTATTTTCTGCTATTAAAATTCGTTCAGGTGCCTTCTGCAAATGCAATATTCTTCCATGGAGACCGTGTCGCGGGGACGGGAAATCCTGTGATTGAGAAGCTTTCTGATTTACAGAAAGTAGCTGAAATTCTTGTTTCTAAGTCTGGTGCTTCTGTTAATGCCTGGGTTATTGAGGCCTCTATTTTTAATGGACCTTTTGCTGTTTACAAAGATTTTATCACATCTATGACTTCCACAGGAGAGCCAAAATCGTACTGCCCTGTTGGATTCCCTGCTTCAACAGCCACTGTTTCTCTCTTGTCAAATTCTCTTCAAGAGGTAATTATTAGTTAATATTTTATCATTTACGTATGAACAACATGATATGATTATTCAAATATTGATCTTGTGACAATTGACACTTCCATTAAAAGATTGTGTTTGCTCCTGATTATGTCGATATTGCAATTCGCAGGCAAAGAATATTATTTCAACAGCACTGGGAGATTCATGCTCTGCTAATACTTGTGAATCATATTTTTATGATCATCAACCCAGAACGCTCATCCTGGGATTTAGCAAGGGCGGTGTTGTACTTAATCAACTTGTTAGTGAGCTTGCGTTCTTAGAAGAAAAGTCCACTGCAAGTGAGGCTACCATCCAAGAAGAGATTCAAATTGTACCAACAACTAAAGATAGTCTTTTAAACAGCATTACAGAGATTCATTATGTTGATGTTGGCTTAAACTCTGCTGGTGCATATATATCTGACCCTAATGTGATTGAAAGAATCTCCAAACGCCTTATGGAAGGTTCTAGAGGACTCCGTTTTGCCCTTCATGGAACTCCTAGGCAATGGTGTGATGGCAGGCGAGCTTGGATTTGTGATGAGAAGGATAAATTGGTCCACATACTTCAACAGGAATGTCAGAAGAATGGTGGGATTTTACAGGTGTGTGAGAGATTTTATTTTGCTGATAGACCTCCTGATATGCAGATGCATTTTGAAATCATTGAGAGTCTAAATGTTAATTGAGTGTTTAAAAATGAAATTGTCTTAGCTATGCATTAGATAAGTATATAGTAGAGACTTGTATATATAATTAACTTTATCCCATTTTTGTAGTGTAGCACATGATTATCTGTTCTAAAGATTTAATTTTGATACACTTTTTACCTTATCAATGCTGTTTACATGTGAATGGACTCGTTACAAGGATTTTGAACAATTGAATGATTGGTTCATATTTTCAACTTATATCATTTGGATTTAAGCGAGTTGCAATTAGACGATGCTTTAGTTGTAGTTTTAATGAATGTGCTTTAGCATAAGACTGGTGAGTTGGTAAGATATATAGTAGCAGCTACTCTTATTTTCCCAATTCACAAAACATCCGAACTTACCTAAAGCTCTGATTTAGTGACTATTATTTTTGCATTCTAAGGCTAAATTTGATCTAGACTGAGCCCAAATAAGGTCTTATTTGAGATCAATTTGAATTTAAAAGAATTAGTTTGAGAACAATGAGTTGAGATTATAATTTTTATTAAAAAACAAATTAACTCAAGATTTGATCCGAGTAGTCTCGAACTCAAATATTCAAATTGGTTCGAACTCAATAGGTTAATGTTACACGTGGAGATATGGTTTCGGCTCAGAGTTGGTTGGATGAGATGACAGATAGGAATGTGATTTCTTGACTACTATGATATGTGAGTTTTGCACAAATGTCGATGTTTTAGCTGCTAGATCATTACTTGATACCGTGCCAGAGAAAAACCCCATAAAGCGTTGAATTTTTTCAATGAACTACAAACAAGCAGATTATTTGAGCCTGATGAGATAACCACTGTAAGTATTCCTCCACTATTGCTGATTTGGATGCTTTGGATTGGGCAGTTGGGTTCACCAGTCTGTTTGAAGGAGGAAACTTGACAGAGCAACCAATGTTTGTACTTAACTTGGCTCAAAAATTGAGCATAATAATTGTATGGTAGATTTATTAGGGAGGAAAGGATGCTTGGATGAAGCTGCAAATTTTGATCCATTGTATGCCTTATGAGGCAAATGGAATAATTCTAAGTTCATTTCTATGTGCATGTGGGAACTGGAAGGATGTTACAAGGACTGATTGAGCAAAGTTTTTGACATTGAGCCACGGAATGATGGTAACTATGTCATGTTGAGACATTTCTCTGCCACAGAGGACAGATGGAGAGATGCAGAAGAATTTAAGGATCTGATGAGGAGAACAGGAGTAAAAAGAAAGAGGTAGGCTGTAGTGTTATTGAGGTTGATTGCAATGTTTCGGAGTTTCAATATGGAGATACAATGCATCTTCATTGGGAAGTGATAGTCCACCTTAAGGCAGTTGTGGACGCAGACGAAGGAACAAGACAGCGATCAATATTGGCACTGATCTTAAACTTGCGGATGAAGAAGATCGGGCTAGTTGAATTGTGATAGCCCATCAACCTGAAGGCTGCAGATCTCAGGTAAGAATGCTTTTAAAACGGAAAGGGCCGAGGGGAGAACTCGGGTGTGACAATACCGGCATTAATCTCAAGCCGACCTCGTCCAACTGAAACCTTCACCTCAGTTCAATTTGTTCTATTCAATATGCAGCTCCATCCTGTAAATTATAATATCGAAATAATAATAAATTATCTTAAAATGAAAAGGAATAAAAAATATAAGGTGGCGCGTGGTTGCACGGCTTTATACTGGCGTGGCATGGTCCAGACTCTAGATAGAATTTACTACAACTGACTTTTTTCTGAACGTGGGTTAATCTTGGGAGAAGACCTACCAGATATGGAATGGTAGTTGGCGCGTGATTGCCTGGCGAACTTATCAAGTCCAACACCTCGCTCTGACTTGAAATTTTTGTTTCTCCCTGAATCCCAAGAACATTATGACAAGTTCATTAAATTGAGTTCTTTCTGCAAATTACTAACGTTGTTGGTCAACTAAGAATCTTCCGCCTTTTTCTATACTTCATGAAAACGGCAATGGCTCATGTTCAGTCATTGACCATCTTCATCATCCTTAGCTTCTTCTGTCTTATCCCAAACGCGTACTCTGTTCCTTTCATAGTTCTGCATGGTAATTCTCTCTCCTCCTTGTTCTTCTTTTCTGCAATTTGTTTCTTTAGCTATTATTGGCTTTTGTGAAATCTGTCCTACTATTTTGTTCTTTATTATCTTTCGTAATATCTTTTTGCAACTAGTTATTTACTATGTGGGTTTCCTTCAAATTGATGAAAGGGGAGAACAAAATATGATGAGTTTGATTTTTTTTTTCCCCCGGTCAATCGGCTCGCTGATGTGGGTAATTAATTTTTCAACTTGACTACTGTGTTCTAGTTCCAGCAATTAATAAATGGTCTGTTGGTTTCCACTAATCTCGTTTTGAAAGAACTAAGCTATCATTAGGCTTGTCTCGGGCTGCTGCTGTTTTATTAATGTCCTGTGAAGAATTTATCTTATATGTGCTATTAGGTTCACGAAAAGTGGTTACACGCTTGGATATACCCATATTTCTTTTCTGCGAAGAAGTTCCCTTAAAGAGAAATCTGATATAAAGTTTCATCTACTATGTCTTGAACATTATATTCAAAATTTCAAAGTTATTTGAGTTTCTATTTTGCTACCGCTAATAAAAATTCACTGCCTCAGTATTCAGTTCAGTGCTTCTCACTTCCTCTTTAAACCAAGGATACCATCAATAATATTTTTTTCGCACAAGTATTGGCTTGCTAAAGAAGATTAGAGGAGACATTTTTTAGAATTTTGCTTTTCTAGTATTCATATGAATCATTGTAATCAAAATTTTGGCATGTTTTTCACCGTCGGATTAGGAACTTTAGAGAGGAAATGAGATGCACAAACCTTTATTGTACTATACTAACCTTTTATATGTGCTTTGGGGCAGGCATCAGTGATAAATGCAGTAACCGAGGAGTCACGGAGTTTACTGAGCTTTTAAGCAGTTGGTCTGGCTCTCAAGGATACTGCATGTATGC
This sequence comes from Anacardium occidentale, assembly GCA_026122585.1. NCBI lineage: Eukaryota > Viridiplantae > Streptophyta > Magnoliopsida > Sapindales > Anacardiaceae > Anacardium > Anacardium occidentale. The sequence continues at coordinate 211,212 of JAJEJH010000102.1, forward strand.
TTTTATTTTTGCATTTTACTTCTGTTATTCGATAATCTGTTCCAACAGAAATGTAATTGATAGGAGCTAGTTTTCAGCCATGAAGTTATTAGTTGGGCATAAGACTTGCTAGGATGGAATCGTGTGCATGCTTCTGTGTCATAAGATACGTTGTAGCTAATTGTATGTGTGTGTGTGTGTGTGTGTGTGTGTCTGTTTGTGTATTTCAAAAATGATTGCTGACTTGTTCTATAGCTTATACTTCTGGCCCGAAAACCATAGAGAGAGTGAAATTTAGCATTTATGTTATCAAATCAAGCTCAGCATATGAGATAAACAGTAAATTCGTCCACATGCCTGAATTTGGTATAATATTTTCCTGTGTACTGCTGCTGTTTTCTTCCCATTTGTATATGTGGAACTTTGATTCCTCTGACCAGACCAGTAAGGAGCAAAACTGAACGAGTTTCCCTTAATGTTATGCTTCTGTGTAGAGAAATCGGAGATGGATCATGGGACTCTTGGACTATGCCCCTTATGGAACAGGTGACACCTGAATAGATTATATGAGGGGTCTTTTCATTTATAATGTTAACGTTTTGATAAATTAAATTCTAATGTATCAGACTTATTGTTCTTGCAGACAACAATTGCTTGTGAGAAGGTCATAAAGCCATTTGGTAATATGTCACATCATTGTTTCTGCACTTCAAGTTTAACTTTCTTCTTGTCAAATTTCGATATTACAGGTGAAGGGTATGAGTGAACTTAGTGACGGTTACAACATAGTGGGACTTTCTCAGGTAATTGACCTAGTAAGGGTTACTACAGTTGTATTTCCTGTCCAGGAGGACATTCTAAGGTGGGGTCCTTGGAATGCAGTATCCTTTATCTCAATTTTGTCAACAAACTTGAATGACAGATTATATGTCAGCAAACTCAATTCTCTCAAGGGCTTTTCAAACATAAATTAGCTTATATATTTCAATTCCTTAGTTATTCTTAAGCCATTTATATTTGATTAAATTGGTAAAGAATGCAGTATCCTTTATCTCAATTTTGGATGGCTTTAATAAGAAAGTTGCATTTGGTTGCTATTTCATGTACCTTAAGTTCCAAGTTATTGTTATTATTGGCTGCTATCACTAAAACTGATGTTCAACTAGACTGTTCAGTTAACATTTTACATGATCTTCTTTTTCATAGGGTACCATGATTGGTCGAGGGATTGTTGAATTTTGTGATGGTGGACCTTCTGTAAGAACCAATTTCATGTTCCTTCTCATTTTGTGCTTAATTTCTTTATCTTTACACAAACATTATTTTGACTCATTTGAATAATATGCTGTACATGAAGTATCTTCAAAGTGTTAAGAAAATTCACCTTGGCTAATCAATGTAGTATTTGTTGAAAACTACATGAAGGACCTAGTTTCCTGCGTATATCTCTACCCAGTTTTTAGACTCATTTCCGCTCCCAGCTATTTAGCCTTATGGTAGTTGTGGGTTCTAGCTATACATATGGAACTGAAGTGCTGTCTACTAAAAATGGCTTCATATCTTTTCAAAAGAAGAAAAGAAGTGTGCTCTTATTTTTCGACTAAGCTATTTGTTGAGAATCAACATTATTTCCTTCTAGATTGCACTGAGTTACAACTCTTCTGAATTCAAAATTTGATATTACAACCCCCTTCTATCTGTACTGGAACAGGTAAAGAATTTTATTTCACTGGCGGGCATCCATGCTGGCACTGCTTCAATTCCATTTTGTGGAGTAAGTGATCACCGTAGATTGCTTGGTGTCTTTTCAGTCTATTAGTGCAGTGTGATTTGATGTTCTCCTTTTTGCAGTCTGCCTTGATATGCATTCTCCTGGACGGTTTAATTAAGTCTAGTGTCTACAGCAACTATGTACAGGTATGAACTTTTACTTGAGCTTTCAAGCCCTCACCTTTTCATGTCAATCACGTATGTTGAGATGAAAGTAAAAAATTATGTTGGAACAAATACAAACAATTAATCCCAACCCAGTAACAGTCCACTAAATTTTTAGGCTACATTGACATTTGAATTCATTATTACAGATGGGTTCTTCTTTCACAACTCCAGTTTTCTTTCTTGCTTTCTATCTCATATTGCCGCTTATAGCATTTTGATATGTATCTTTGATGAAATTGCAGGACCATTTGGCTCCCAGTGGCTATGTTAAAATACCAACAGTGAGTACCATGCCTTAGCTTAGCTTAAAAGACACTTGGCAGTCTACTCTTTCTGAAAAATGAAATAGCTTCTTTCTATAATAATTGTTCCATATATCTTTTTCTTGATCAAATTGTAAGTTCATGAGGAAACTTTTTTGCCTGTTTTAATTGCATCATGTGTGCTCAATTTCTGCAACGTATCTAAGTCTGCTTTAACTATTTTTCCCTTTTTTGACTAAATCCAGGACATTCCTGATTATCTAAATGGATGTAAGTTTCTTCCAATACTTAACAATGAACTTGCTGACAAAAGAAATTCCACTTATAAGGAACGTTTTGCTAGCTTGGAGACTTTGGTGCTTATCATGGTGAGTTCGAAAGTTATTGCTGTTTGTTCCTCTCACAATGACTGTTGATTCTTTTCTTTTTGTTTGCCCGCAACATGACTCAGTTTGAGCAAGACACAGTTTTGATACCTAAGGAAACCTCCTGGTTTGGTTATTATCCAGATGGCTCCTTTGATACTATTTTATCTGCCCAACAGGTAATGTATTTTATCAGTGACTGGCTAATGACCGTGATAAATTCTGTATCTTTTCTTGTTTTTGTAACATTCTAGATAAATTTTATATTGACAAAGCAAAGATGTGATGTTGGGTTTATATAGATATCCCACATCACTTGGAGATGATAGAAAACAAAAATTGGTTAAATAATTTTTGAGCTCTTAAACTGTTAAAATGTGTTTTGGTTTGCAAATCTCAGAACCAAAAGTTTAAGGAACTTTGTGTCCAAAGTAAATAAAATGTTATAATGAATCAAAGTACTAAACCAACATGTTACTGTTTCCCATAAAACAAAGAGCAAAACAATTGTCTCCCATATTTTAGTTAATATTTCTCTGTGATATATGTGCAGACCGCCCTGTATGTTGATGACTGGATTGGTTTGAAGACCTTGGATGAGGCTGGGAAAGTTAAATTCATAAGCGTTTCTGGGAATCATCTTCAGATCTCTCGAAGTGACATGAAAACATATATAGTTCCCTACTTGGAAAACCAAACATCTTCAACAACACAGCTGATGATAACAGAATCAGCATCTTCATCTCGTACTCATAGATGGCTGTCATCAATGTGGAACTTGTTTGTGAATCTTGTTGGGTTCAGTGAGGATCAACATTTGCTATCTGTTGTATCCTAAATGAAATCACATTCCTCCAAATGAGGATGGCCAGTGTGTGTCACTATTTTATCAGTTTCTCTGGAAACATTATTGATTTGACATTCTAATTTTGTGTCTTTGTATTGGTGTATATGGTTGGAAGAGAAGAAAAAGTTGATTTTATTGATTATGACTAATATTTTGTGTTCTGCTTTCAAACAAGGATCTGCTAAAAATGGGCAATGCTATCGCCGCATGTCAGGTACCAATCTACAAAACTTTCCAAGAAAGTTGACGTAATAATTTCTAAATGCTAATGGGTGCAATGCTTGTGGCGACAGTCGGTGGACCCAAGGTTTTCTCTGGTTTGAAATAATCAATTCAGATCCGATAAGCTTGAAAAAGTAGCTCCCCAATAAACGCAAAAAAGGTGATCCAAGCTCCACCGATACCCAGAAAAATTCTGGCCAATGCCTAAAATATTACAATTAACTGCAGAGTAACTCAGTGATATTCACTGAACTTCGTCATTGACAAAAATGCCGTTACTTTTAGCAATTATTATGAGGTCTTTTGCGCAAGAAACACTCAAACCACAGCTTTGGAGCAGCTGGGTGAATTCTATAAATGCGAGCTATGAAACTCTTTTCACTAGTAGCAACCATGCTTCCTATGGAGTAATTTTTGGTTGACAGACCTTTCTCTGTAAGCCACATGTGGAATGTGTACCTGGGCTTAATCCTGTACTCTAAATCAAAACACAAAAATGTTGGAAACATATCAAGATAGTCCAAAGAAGCACCCATGTCCTGGCAGAGGAAGCTCACCTTCTGTTCTATAGTTTCTGGATTCTGGTTCATAACCTTTGGAGTCAATTTTATCATCCTACAGACCTTCGAGAATTCAATCCCACAACGGAGAAGGCAATCAAATCGATCTTGCAACTCACTACTAGTGCCATGCAAGTGAGCTAATACCTTCATCGTCAAAGCATTTTCTCCATAACCAATTCCGTGCAAGAATGTCAACTTGCTCATTGTATGAACACGCAGTTTTGAAGATTGAATCCTCTCCAAGCCATCCCTAAATTCTTGATTTAAATCTTCATCAGGATTGCTCAAGGAATAATTTCCCAAGAGCTGATGATTTCCATTCCTGATCTTGTCAAAGAACCAATCTTGCAGATTTGCTGTCCTCATCACGTGAGGCAAATTAGCCATTTTATTTCTTCCCATTATATAAGGGTACTTTTCAGATATAGATTTCACTTCCTTTGCAGTCATTCCAAAATGTCTAAGTAATCCTTGCACAGAAATCACTCGTGTCTCTAAATCAAAACTCAGGATCTCAGGGCATTTAAGAAGCAACAAAGCTGCATCCACCTTCCTAACCCCAAATCTACAAAAGTACTCAAGCTTTTGAGCCAAAGCCTCTTCTGAATGAGCAATTAATATTCTTTTATTCTCACCCAACAATTCACCCAACTTCCCCTTCGCACAACCCAAATCATAAAGCAAGCGAATCTTCCTACAAATTTCATACCAAGAATCCACATTTTCTTCTGCACAACCCACCAAACTAGGATCCACAAAGACCCGTTTCAAATCATTAAACAATTCATCATCCTCAACCAACAACACATGAGGAAAAGCCAAACACACACCAATCACAATAACATTACTGAACCCATAATCATTTTTAAAGCCATTAAGCCTAGACGTTATATCTTCACAACTCTTACTAAAAATCGAAACTTCTTCTTTATACAACCTCCCCAACATATTCCAGGGAAACCCAAAACCCGAAAGCGTACAAGCAGCATTCAACACACTCCGGTCCTCCGAAAAGAAAAACTTATTAGCAGGCAAATATTTACCAACTTCACCGTAGTGTATTCCAATACTTTCAAAGAAAAACTCAAATTCGTTTATAGGGTGGTACCTGAGGAATCTAACGATGGACTTAGAGAAATCAGAAGTTTTATAAACAACAACGGCATTTGAAATGAGATTGAATAGATTGTATAAAGAATTCCGGCTAATGTGATCTGCGTAAGCGAAAGGTATGGACTTTGTGTGGTGGAGATAGTCGGTAACTGCTTGCTGCGCTTCTTTGATGGCTCGTTGCTTGTACTTTGTTTGGATTCTTGGAAGCTTAGGTAGTGAACTAAAATGGCGGGAAAAGATTGAGTATACAGATTCAGAGACGGGCATTGTTGTCAAGAGGTTTAGGGTTTCGGCTTTCATTGGATTTTGGGGCTCTTACAAGGAGGTTTTAAAACCCGTTTCAGAGAAAACGTTTTTTCTTTTTCATTTTTAAGAGTGTAAAGTACATTTTCCCACTTAAGTTTTGACCTATTTTTAAAATCACACTTTTCCGGTAAAAATAAAATCAAACCTTAAACGGGAAGTTTTATAAAACCTTTAAATGCTTAATTTACATTGTTTCATTTGGATCACACCTCATCTTCCTTGAAACCTAGATGGCTATCTCGCCTTCAACAATTCGTCTTTAAAGTTGATTCAACTTTCGCAAAAATTTTTAATATTCACTTATCAATCTTTAACTCATTTATTTGAAATATCGTAGTTTTTATTTCATTTCATTTCGACAAAATCCAATATATAAGTGGTTATTTTCAATTTTCATTATTAAATTAGGATTAGATTTGATTTGGATCGTCTCTGAATAAAATCCAACTTATAATTAATTTAAATCTAAAAAAAAACTTGGGATTAATTTGAAAATAATTTTACTTTAATTTTAATTCAAATCTATTATAACTCAAATGTTTAGATCAATTCTTTTTACAAAAACAAGCCCAATCCTTAAATCAAATTCTTGTTTGATACAAGTTCAAATTCAAACTTAAACAACTTAAATTAAATACTGTTTTATTTAAAATTTTAATGCCGGTGTTTTTTTTTTTTTTTTTTCTTGGGTTTTAATATCTACCATTCCAAAGAGGCAGCATTGGCAAAGCAGAGAGGTGATGATTATACGGATTCTCAGTTGATACAACAGGCTGGTGCTCAACAGTCGGTGTAAATTTCCATGCTCTGCTTTTGAGTCACATCTTTTTATTTGTGAATTATGTAGCTAATAAAGAGGCATTCTTGCTTGCCGGGACGATGAAACTGAACTCAAAGATTTCTCGCTCTCACTTGTTCTTTTTGTCCCTTTTAGTATTTTTAAGGATTTTTGATACCATGAAAGATGAGCCAGCGTTGTCTGCCCTTCCATGGTAATTAATGGTACTGAAATTTGGGTCTCTGGGCTCATTCTTCAATTTTTGAGGCAGCTGTGCTGTGCCGTTTTACCCAATTTGCACTTTTGTTTTTTTGGTCTCCCTCTCTCTCGTCTTTAAATTTAGGCCGAAAGACTAGGCCCACGCAAGGTTTTCTGAAAGGATAAACTTTCATCCCATAACTTCTATAAATTTAAACATTTATTTTATTTGTTAATTTTTTTATTTCCTTTCTTTTAACATTTTTTTCTCATAAAAAATTAATATTTAATTAAAAATATCAAAATATATTAAAATTTTTTTAAAAATAAAAAAAATCATCACTACCAATAATCAAGTCAAGAGGTTAAAAATGACGTTTTAGTTTACAAAATTGTTAGATGAAAACAATCAAATTTGATTATCTTATAAGTTATGAAACATTTTTGGTCTTTTAATTCGATTATTGGAGACATTCTTTGCTTTTTTATTTTTTAAAATTTATAAATTTTTGTTTAATATTATTTTATTAATTTTAATTTTTTTATCTAAAAGATAAAAATACTTTTTTAACTTTAATATTTAGTTATTAATTCTTAAACTTAATCATTTATTTTAAACAATAATCAGATGTTTTGATTTTTTTTATGAACTGTAATAAATACTTAAATATACATGAATTGTTTTGGATTGCCTAGTTACTATATACTATTGTGGTACTGCAGACTTCCTCATGAATTTATAGCCTTATTGCACTTAGCTGGGAATATTCTATGATATGACCATATATTCTGTGAGGACTATGACTGAAGGAGGGGGTCAAGGGCAGTCAGTTTACTCTGGACTTAATTTTTGTTATAGTAGTATATGTAAAATATAAAAAATCCAAATTACCAAAACATATATATATATATATATATATATAAATCCTCTAAAATTTTCTTGGACTCCCTAAATGCTTCATTGACTATATTTTATTGTTATTAAATTTTAACCTACTATGTTTTATTTTTGGTTTGGTCATTACATATATTACATTGGTCCTATGGTATTAGTATATCCTGGTTTGTGTTATGCAATACGAAATTTATGAAGAATAAATCGTACATGATACTGAAATATACACGAATTGCTATAGTTTTTTATTCGGATATTATGCAAGCAGTATTTTAATTGATCTAACCGATGATAAACTACTTAAACAAACATTATTTATCTGGGCTGTACCCTTTGCAATTGCTGGGTCTCCACGAAAACAACATCCACAAGCTAAGATTTGATAAGATATTAGGCGCCAATTCCTACAGGGCCGGCCATGTGAAGCATGCATTAAGGGTATGCTTAACACCAATCACAAACCCATGTGCACGTGCGACCATGCTCAAATCTCAAACGTTGGTAAAATTCCCTGAGCTCATCAACGGCTGATGTAATCGCAATCATGATCATCAGAAGGTGATGATTGCACCAACGACAGTGAGCTGTTTTTGTTTGGGAGAATGAAATATGTATATCAAGTTTCCAAGCAAATATTAGAATCCGGGATTATTATGAGTATTGACTGGATTAAACGTTTGACCGCACGTGGGGACACGTGTGCCTTGCTGTACTTTGTTGGTTTAATCTTTATCTTTAGGCCAAAGGACATTTTCCCACCCATAGTTTGAGGCTGGGACAAATTCCCACCCGTTTAAGTTTAAAAGCCCAGTCCCATCTATCACTTATTTTTTTATTATTTTTTTATTAAAATTACTAAATTATATTTTTAAAAATTAAAATTTTATAATAAAAATATAAAATAATTTTTAAATAATAAAAATTTAAAAAAAATTTAGAAATTCAAAAAACCCAGCAGCCACCCTCGCCGGCACCGACGACGGTGGCGGCCCATAATAGAACCAGGTGACCATTTCCAGCCACCTGGTTTCAGGGGAGGCTAGATCTGGCCTCCCCGTTCGGTGGAGGCGGCGGCCAAATCGAGCCTCTAGTTTCGGAGGAGGCGGTAGATCTGGCACTTTTACGCCATTTCCTTCAATTGATTTGAGCCTAGCCTCCGGCGCAAGTGGGTTTAAAAATGGTTCTATTATTCGGCCACCGCCGCCAGTGTTGTGGCTGCTGGATTTTTTGAATTTCAAAATTTTTTAAAATTTTATATTTATATAAAATTTATTTTATTAATTTATAAAATTTTAATATTGAAAAGATAAAAATACCCCTGATTATTACTGTATATTTATTATTTTTAATATAAAAATATAGGTGATGGGTGAGACTTCGGGCTTTTAAACTTAAGCGGGTGAGAATTTGTTCCAGCCTCAAACTGTGGGTGGGAAAATGTCCTTTGGCCTTATCTTTACGCACATTATTAGATGTAACAATACCATTCCAATACAATCCCAGGTGCACACGGAACTCCCTCTCAGTTGCCCAATTTAGTACTGCAAAAGAGGGTTTACGGATCCTCATAAAATAATATAAGATAATCATTTGGTTTGGGAGGAATTCCAAGTGCCGATCACATGGAAGACAAACAGCACTAGATATTGTTGGAGGCCCGCTGCTAGATAAATGTGTCGGAGGCGGATCCATTATCTTTTTATTCATAATTCCACATCTACCTCACTTGTGTGGAGAGGAGACACGTGGGCACCCTTCAATCCTCCTATGATTATGAGTGAATTTATCAAACTTAAGAGCAAGTTTCAATTCAATTGGAGTTTAAAAATTCCCTAGTAAGCTTTTTTTATCCAGAAATTTTTTCTTCTTCTTATACATTTAATGATTTTTATTTTCCATAATTCTTTTTCTGACATTGTTATTTATTATTTAAATCACTTTAAATTGATTATTTTAAATTTGAATTTCAATCGAATTGCACTTTAATTAGACCAAAGAAAACGAATATTATTTGTAACAATTGAGCATGAATGATGAGCACGTACAATAGAAAGTAATAATTTTATTATAGTGCCCCCACATGCTTGCAAGTAATGATTAGATCATTAAAAAAATGAGAACTAGTGTAACCGGAAAGCCATTAAAAAGGAGATTTAATCACATTTTCTTATCATTTTGGTAATTTTGAGGTGGCGAACGGTGATTAGGAGGTACTCAATGATTGGTAAAAAGAGATCCACGTGTCATATTATTTAGAAATTCTACCCGTAGAAAACCCGCATGCTTGTCCACGTGAACTCTGACATCGTTTTTAAGGGCTTTTTCCATGCTTTTCTTGTTTTATGGACAAAGGTGAAATTAGTGGTGCGACAATTAACAGATGTAAACATCCATTTTTCATCACCATCACCTTTGTAAAATCATGTGCTCCTAGACTAAGACGAAAAAATTATATATATAATTTCATGTAATGGTGATATATAAATTATAGTATATTGAATATGGGCATGTAAGGAAATTTAGGCATTTTTTAGCTCTAAAAAATAAATAAAAAGTGGACTGTCTCTTAATATTAAAGATAAAAATATATATATAATTTTGTAATAAAAGGAGATAGAAATGATGCGTTAAAGAGAAAAAAAAAAAAAAAAGACAAAAATTTTCGAGAGTCATGTTTTTCAAATCTTTTTTAATAAAATGAATTCTATTAGTATTTTAACTTAAATTGTGTGTAAGTGATGTGTTTAGTTATTGTATATTACTCAAATAGCTAATTATTTATTTAATACAACTCATAAATTTTGCTAACAAGGAGTTCAACTTCAACAATTAGATTAAAAAATCTTTGATATTAAATCAATAATTTGTATTTATTATACAATAAACTCGTGTCTACAACTTAATCATCGTTATCTTATATTCATTATAACAGATTATGACATTTAATACTTAAGTTCAAACAAATGTCGTTCTAAATTATGCAATGATACTTTTATAGATTTGTAACTACATTTTTCAAAGTTTTTTTTGTGTGAAATCAAATTCTTTTAATTCCAAAAAGATCGGACTCTTTTGTATGTTTCATTCACATTTTTTTTAAAATAAATAATTTCATAATTATGAATATATACTTTTGAATAATAAATCAAACTACATTAAAAAATGATTATATATCTAATTTCTATAAATTTTAGTTTATTTTATATCTCAAGATAATAAATATATAATATTCTAAATTACTTATGTTAGTCCATCCAGACAAACCTTAGTCAGTGATAAACTTATAAAATATCAGACGAATATAATAATAATAATATTATTATTATTAATATTAATAATGATAATGCAAGTAAGGACATGGCGTGCAGGTTGGAAAGGAAGAGTAGCATGAAACGGTGGGTTCCAATGATTGTAGAGAAGTTGTTGTCTGGTTGTGAAGAGACAATGTGACACGCACGAGTGTGATTGTAGGTCCACGTGTTTCGAGTTGGCCATGCACCACATGTTCATGCACGTGAATTTCGTCCACCTTCTTCACGTGACCTCCACTGCTCCTTGTCTTCTCCCTCCCTAGCAATTTATCTGTGTGCGGCGGTGCCCAATTCGTCTCTTTCTCCACCCTCATTAACAACACTTTATAAAATAATTATTTTATTTCTAACAATAAAATAACATAATAATACCCCAACCATTACATTATCATCCTTTTTTTTTTTTTTTACATCAAAACTTTTTTATATTTTTCTATTAGATATCTTAAATTAATCATACTATTTTTGAATAAAATGAAACAAACAATTTGCAATTAATTTTTTAATATCTTTAATAAAAAACATTAAAATTTTCATTATTTTACAACAAAAATTAAAATTTTAATTACTTTAATAAAAACTTTAGAGAGTTTAAATTGATACCTATTTATTCTTTGTTAAGAAACAATGATGCCATGCAATTGAAACTATTTTAATAATAAATTCACAAATATAATATTTAAAAAATAATTAACCATCAAACAACGATAAATTATATAATAAAAGATTAGATTTATTGATTCATAATATAGATAGATGTGTTCACATTAAAAAATAATAAGAATAAAACCTAATAATAACGATCGGTGTCATAATCTCTTAAATATACAATTATCAATTAATTTATAATATAATCACTTATCTATTACTTCAAAAATACAAGATCCTTTGACAACAAAAATTATAATGGTTAATTGAATTATAATTTTTGTATTTAATTACGTAAATAACTGTAACCTGTTCTCTTGCTGATTTAGAATTGCATTGGTCATAATTTACTCATACCAACAGGTGGCATATTGGTGACGGTGAGAATGATTAACACGGGATATTAAAATGATTGATTAATTGGTAGGACTATGTTGTCGCTGAAATTGGAAAGAGAATCATGTGACTGTCACATTCATAGATTTTTATAAAGATTTGGTGGGTCAGACATATTAAATTTGGTGCTGAGTTGCATCCAAAGATGGACCGACGACCCCAATCAAATAATATCGCTTAATGCCTATCCAATAATTCAGTCAGTAAAATATACTTTTATCCTGATTTCATTGGAATTTAAGTTTAGCTCAACCAATTAAGTTTAAATTAATGATCAGACTTGTTTTTTTTTTTTTTTTTATTAAACAAATTAATTTTGAAATAAATTAAACATTTAAATTTAAATTAAATCTAAAGATGAATTATATTATATTCAAATCAATTTCAAAATAAATATTATTCAAATTTGATTCAAATCGAATTTAATCTTAATCAAAGTTAAATCTAAACTAAATTAGCTCAATTGAAATTTATGTTTGACTCACATGTTAATTAAAAGGCATTATTCACCTTACCTCTAATATTATTAACTCATCAATAATATTATTTGTTTTATTAATAATTTTTTAACAATATTTTTAATCAATTTAAACAAATTTGAATTTAAGTTAATTATTATATATTTAAATTGAATTTAAGTTAGTCCATATTTGGCTTTAATTTGAATTATCTTAGATTTAATCCTAATTATAATTTTAAATTCAAGCTAAGATAATTAAAATCAATTCTATGATTAATGTAAATTCCTGTTTAAAGATACTATGTAATATAGTTTTGATATTATATATATTCTATTAATAATATTATTTATTTTATAAAAAAATATCAAAAATAGTTTCAATTTTTTTGAATCAGTTTAAATTGGAGATAGTTTTTGAGCCAAATTTTAACCCCCAGCCTAACCCTAACCCTAACCCTAACCCTAACGCTAACCTTAACGTGTGCGTTATTGTAAATTGAAAAAGAGAGATGAAAAGCCGATTTTTTTGGGTCAACATCTAATCCCGTTCCCCGATAAGGTACAGAGGGAACCATGTAACGCAATGCAGATTTGACATGTCTTCGTCAATAATGATATTTCCCCTCCCGATATAAACAAAGGATCTGAAAATACTTCTACTCCTCAATTTACTTTTTTCAGTTGGAAAATGGCATTTATCACGAGTTAATACCTGTTGGGAGTTGATTTTTAAATTTTGACTCGTGAGATGAGGAAAATACGAACATTTAATGAATATTAAATATTGCCTTGAATATGTTTCATTTATAGGGCTCCCAAAACTACTCCGTTTCTTATTTCTTCAACATCATCAATCATCCAACTCTGACATTGACCCCAGACCCGATTTCCACGCGCCATCACGCTCTCCACACAACTTGCCGATTCAGTTTTCCTTTTTTACACGATGGTTCCACGTTAGGACCCATCTGGGCAAGGTAATACGAAGAATGGCTGACTAGAATTTAATTTGAACATAAAAAATAAAGTTTCAGATTGAATTCACGAGATTGTCAAAAAATATAATATATATATATATATATATTATATTAAAGAAAGTTAACCTTACCAACAAGAAGAATTAGTCGTTCTTAAAGACAAATTTTTAAATGAATTTTTTAATAATTTATTATATTCAAACTAATTTAATTTAAATTTAAATTTAAATTTAAATTATTTTAACTTAAGTTTAATTTGTTTGATTTGAATATTTATTTAACCTTAAATCAATTAGGATCAAATTTAAACTAAAATTTTAATTCAGAAGTTTTGTTTGAATTCAGAAGTTCATGAAAATTATTACACCAAAATTCTTTTTTTTGTAATTTTTTGAGATTTTTTATTTGATGACTCTGTTTTTCTCTTTTTTTAATATAATTATTTATTATTTAAATTAATTTAAATAAAATAATATAAAATTGAGTAAAATTCAATCAAATTTTTATTTATATTAAATTTAGATCGAATTATAATTTATTTTATTGATGGTTAAAAAGAAGCGCCATGTCATGGGTCCCCTACAGTTAGTAGTGAGCCTCGTATATTGATAGGGTCCCACATAAATTAGAGGCACATGGTTTACTATCATGATCTGATGATTTCCAGCGCGTGGCCTCGCGCGTAGCCTCAATATTGTTGGTCAATAGTCAACGAGAAAGAAAGCCTCTTTTTAAGGGAAGTTAATAATGAAAACCTAGACAAGGGGCTTTTACACTTGATACATTAAAAGAACTCGGTTACAATGTGTTTTAACCATGGTTAAACATAAAGTAACCATGATTACTGTACTTTAACCCATGGTTAAGTCGAGCCCATACATAACACAACAACGCACATATCATCATTGAGCCAATATGGCCACTGAGGCACTGACACGAAAGTGTAATTGAATCTTTCCCTCTATGTCTTTATATATAGTCCCATCCCATCCATCCTTTCACTGTACTGCATAAAGCAAAAGGCTGTGACATCTCTCACTGGCTGCTAAGCCCAGCTATTTTTAAAGCTTACTTTTTTCCGTCTCTGCCACTTTGCTTTCTTCGAATCCAAACACCAGGGCATTCAGGGCAAAAGCCCAGAAAAAGGGAGGAGGGTGTACTTTGTGAGCGCGATTTCTCTAGGAAGAGAGACAAAGCAAGACTGTTTGTTTGGTGTGAAGAAGATGGGTGAAAAAGATGCTGGGTTGGGGTTGAGTCTAAGCTTGGGATGTGCAAGTGCTAGTGCGACAACTCAGCCTTCTTTTAAGTTGAATCTTATGACGATGCCTTCTCAACAAAGCATGCAGATTCATCACCAGAAAACTTACTGGAACGAGCTGTTTCATTCATCAAGTGTGTTCTTGCTCTTGTTCTTATCTTTTATTTATAAATATATTTTGTTATTTGTCAAATCCTTCCGTTTCTTGCATTGGCACTGTAATCCATCACCATCGTATATGTTTATACGGGAAAATCAAAATTTTGCCCTCAGATCTGTGATCTTTATCGTTTATTTCCCACAAGTTTCTTCCTTTGTTCTGTACAGGTATTGATTTTTTTAATAAAGAAATTTGCCTAAATGAACTCGTTGCAGATCGAAACTGTGACACTAGATCTTTTATACGAGGAATAGACGTGAATATGGCACCATCAACGGTGGACTGCGATGAAGAAAACGGGGTTTCATCTCCAAACAGCACGGTATCTAGCATTAGCGGAAAAAGAAGCGAGAGAGAGCCCATTGGAGACGAGACCGAAGCTGAGAGGGCTTCTTGCTCTCGTGGTAGTGATGATGAAGACGGTGGTGGTGCTGGTGATGCATCAAGAAAGAAACTGAGGCTGTCAAAAGAACAATCCTTACTGCTTGAAGAGACTTTCAAGGAGCACAATACTCTTAATCCCGTGAGTAGCAACATATTATGGTAAAATTTTGATGGGATTGTTCTTGAAAAATGGACTTGAATTTGTTGTTCGGTTGATTTTTTCTTACAGAAGCAAAAGTTGGCTTTGGCAAAGCAGTTGAATCTGAGGCCTAGGCAAGTTGAAGTGTGGTTTCAGAACAGAAGGGCAAGGTTAGTTATAGTTATTATAATATTTTCTTACGGGTATTCCTGTAATTTAATATATTGCCAATTTACTCAATCATGGGTTCTTGATGCAATTGGTCCAGGACAAAGTTGAAGCAAACAGAGGTGGATTGTGAATACTTAAAGAGGTGTTGCGAGAATCTAACAGAGGAGAACAGACGATTGCAGAAGGAGGTACAAGAGCTAAGGGCACTGAAACTTTCCCCACAATTTTACATGCACATGAATCCTCCAACTACTCTCACTATGTGCCCTTCATGTGAGCGAGTTGCTGTGTCCTCTTCCTGCTCCTCAACCTTTTCTGCAGCTGCCTCTAATGGATCCACTCGCCTCCTCATGGGTGCTAACCATCAAAGGCCTCTGCCAATTAGCCCTTGGGCTGCATTGTCGATTCACCATCGTCCTTCCGACGCTCCTGCTTCCCGATCGTAGTTGTAGGACATATACAGAGTTAGAGGATAAATAATCAATGAATGGTGATGGTTTAGGATAGGATTTGTTCATATAAACAAGGGAATCTGAATCTTTTATTTAAGATATTATCATTTAGATTTGATATGGAGAAAGTAGGATTTAGTGGGAATGGAAGGGGACAATACTTTGTGATTCCAATGAACTAAGGACCATCTTGTTCAACTTTATCTTATTGGTGGCTTTTGGAATCTGAGTCATTCATGTTGTTTGGATTTTGATTATAATCTTAATCGCCATTGACATTAAAAAATATTCATGTCTCTTACATTCAAAGCTATCCTTTCGCAAGCACTAAATTAATTCCTTCCTCTAAATATTGGGCGCTTAATGTGCTAATCACTCGTCATTTTAATGCATAAAGTTTGATGTTAGATACAAATTAGGTTTTAAGTGGGGTAGGACTTGATCCAACCTCTTCAAGTTCGAATTCAAAGTTTACATTGAACAAATCTAACTTGACCCAAGTTTAAGAGTTTGAGTAGATCCGCATATTTGAGTTTCAGTAGTCAATTCAGACTAATTTAAGGAAAAATATTTCTTTAACAAAGTTTGAGTCACAATTTATTGATCTGGTATTAGAATTTGTTTAGGTTAGATTTGAATCAAATCCAGCACTAGTTTTAGGAGAAGCAATTGCTGTAGAGCAACTAGGGGCTGCAAGCAGAGTAGCCCACGCGGAAAGATCCACTGGTGGCTGGCCCTATGATGCAAAGCCCAATCAGGCTGTTCATAGCATGATCACCATCGAAATTCTATCTTGGATTTTGTCTCATGCCTAAGCCTCCAGCATCCACAGCAACAGGCAAATTCATTAATCATGTTGATTGACATTGAGTAAGGATCCGAAAGTTTACAGAATTTATATTTAGATTAGTAAATTTAGCGCTTTCTGTCAGTGAAGCAGTCTTTGTATATGCATTGAACGGTTGTCTCAAAATTATTTGCGAAAGATTAACGGGTGACTTACCTCATACCTAGTTCAAATGTCTATCCTTGGCAAAATTCTAATGCAATACATCGTACCATTCAACTATACGTATGTCTCCATTCGAGGCTCGGTATGGGTATGCTCCTCCTATACACGTCCCATACTTTCCGAACAACTCTGGAATTGAATCTGTGGATGCTTTCCTGCAAGCAAAAGAAGAAACAATATTAATACTTAAAACATAATTTAACACATGCCCAGAATAGAATGAAAGAGTTGGCTGATCAAAAAAGGTCAGAGCAACAATTTCAAATTAGAGATGGGTTACCTGAAGCTTCATCCGTAATCAACTTCAGTGCACCAAGGTCAACCAAAACTTCAAGCTCGTTATTTTGGGCCATTCCAAGTTCAAGATAAGGTGGGGGCAGTAGCTTGTAAGTTGTTATTACCATAAAATGTTGAGATACATAATATGTCCTCACTTAAACCGATTCATGCTCCAATTCAAGCTTCGAGCACTCTACCACAGATACTTCCTTTGACGGACCGCACTTCATAAGCATTCTCGATATGCGCATGGTAGAGAGACAAAATGCAGCAGTAGCCTAGGTTTTGGTTCAATGGCGAGGTTTCTCCCTAGCTATGACAACTAGGGAATTTACAGAAGAAATGAGAAGAATATTTTCTTGGTTCTCCCTTGAGGACAAGGCAATTGAAAGAGGAAGGATTGTTATGAATTTCAATCATTATGCAGCAAACGAAATAGCATGCAACAACTCTTAAACAAGAGACAAGGCAGGTTGGAAATTTTCAGAAATGGTGATGTTTTGCTTATACAAATAATATGAAATTGTAATTTCACTGCTAACATGTGTGACATTTAAAAATGGTTAAAACGATCATATGTAATCAGAAAAAAACAAAATAATAAAAGAAATTGTTATCTCATTCTCCATCTTTTTGTGGGTGTTCTTTCTCTTTATTTCTCTCTTTTTTTTTTTTAATCTTGAGTAGTCTAATTGATTTTGAAGAAAGAGTGTATCAGTCGGTTAATTCAAACTGAAATACCTTAATCTATGTTTTGTTGGAGAACTAAATTGAAGTTTCATTCAAAGGCTTATTGATATTGTTATATTTGAACTCTCTTTTGGTAATTCTTCTTCATTGGTAATTCTTTTTTCTGATATCATTTATATTTAGTTTGAATCCATCCCTTACTAAGAATCAAAAGCAAGTGAGTCACTATAACCTTCACAATTTAGGTATGATTCAAAAATTTGTAAACCGTCTCATGGAAAGGCTTGTAGGTGGGCACAATATGATCTATAAAAAATAATATATATATATCTCTGGACTAGTGCACAAAAAGATTCACAAGAATACGACCCACCATACATGGACGGTACTGAGGTTTGGTGGCCGCCACGGTTTGTGGGTCTTTGACACTTCACGGTCTGCAACAATCAAATCTTATTATTTTGGCCCAGTACAATAAGGCCCGACCCACCCCCAACTGTGCTCTACTGAAGATAGGATGCAACCGCCATAAGGTAGGGCCTGGAGGGTGTGATGGGGCTCACTTGTCTTGTTTGCACATTAATATTTTTAATGCTCTCCTTGGGTTTTTTTCTCGCCGTTGCCTTAGAAGTTGCCTATAGGACAAAAAGTAGGAAAGAAAAGACGAGGGGTGAGGGTATTTTCGTCCATGAATACAACGGTCATACTCATTATTATGTCACCTTTAATTGATTATCTTCCCCCTCGCCCATCTATTTTCCTCTTTCTTCTGTTCCTTGGCTTCAAAGTCTACCTTTCTTGATCAATCAGATAAAAATCATCATCTCATCAGTTTGACACTCCAAAACAAAACCTAATCTCAAACAAACCTACCTTCTTCTTCATCAATGGCTGAAACGCGGCACCTGTACGGCAATACCCAGTTTCCAGCAAACCTTACAAGACAGCCTGTTGGCTTTGGACAAGCTGCTAAGTCCTTCACCCGCTTGTTCAGTAAGTTCCTTTTCTTTGCTCTCTTTCTTGTTGTCGCTGTTCTATTATTGCCTTCGCAAGCTTCTGAATTTATCAACCAAGCCATACCCACCAAATTTTGGGACCTTTTTCAACTTGTTTTCATTGGTCTTGCTGTGTCCTATGGCTTGTTTTGTCGTTGGAATGTTGATATGGACATTGAAACTTCGTCTAGTAATGATGATACACAGTCATATGTGCCTAGTGTTCTTCAGGTTTCGTCTATTTTTGGAGATGATTGTGATAATTCATATGGGTATGGTGACAAGAATTTGTACCAAACTTGGTGTTCTGATAACGATAAAGGGGAATCTGCGGTGAAGAATAGTGAACAAACCAAAACTGGATCTTTAAATGGTGAGAATAATTTCAGTCAAGCATGGAGTTCTCAATACTTTAGGGGTGAATCCATGGTTGTAATAGATCAACCAACTCATGCTTTTAATGAAAATGGTGGATCTGGATTGGTTGCAGGTCATAAAGAGTTGGATTTACCATTTGGGAGTTTGAGATCAAGTAACCAAAGTAGTCCTGAGATAAGTAATGGAAGTGAATCTAGTTCAATTTGGACAGACTCATCAAGTAGTCCTTCTAATCATGTGGTTATCGATGATAGCTTTGGTCAATTGGGTCCTTTGAATTTGGAGAATAAGTTCAATGAAATTGCTGGTTTATCTTCATCAGTTCCATCTAGTTCCAGATTCGGGAGAATGGAAACAAGAGGAGATGCTGATATTTCTGCTCATCCTTCACACTTTAGGCCTCTCTCTGTTGATGAAACTCAATTTGAATCCTTGAAATCACAATCCTTTTGCTCCAGTGATTCTTATTCTTCCCAACCCTGTTCAATGTACAATTCGCCAAATAGGCTCTCTCCCTCAGGCACTCTTTCTTCAGAGTTGGAAAACTTGAGAAGTGTTGAGACATTGAAAGAGAAGAGTTTCCGGAGCTCTTATCCTCCAACTTCTATCCCCATGAATGGTAAGACTTCATTGAATGCATTACGTATTCGAAGATACACTGATGGTTCTTTGTTTAAGAAGAATCCACAAAAAAGCTTTAAAGATGATTTGAAGGATAGGACTGGAGGCAAAAGAGAGTATCCATTAGGCCATACAGATGATTTGGAGGATAGGAGTGGAAGCAAAAGAGAGGTTTCATTAGGACTTAAAGATCATTTGAAGGATAGGAGCAGAAGCAAAAGAGACGATCTAGTAGGCCTTAAAGATGATTTGAAGGATACAAGTGGAAGCAAAAAAGAGTATCTATTACGCCTTAAGGATTATTTGAAAGATAGGAATGAAAGAAAAAGAGAGTATCTATTAAGCCTTAGAGATGATATGAAGGATAGGACTGGAAGCAAAAGAGAGAATCCATTAGGCTGTAATGAGTGGAGTTCGAGTTCTTTGAAATTGGATGAAAATCCTACAAATCCTGTTAAAGCTTTACCTAGGGCGAAATCTGTTAGGACTGTCAGGGCACGTCGATATATAGAAGAGGCAATTCATATTGGAGAGAGAGATGGGAACTACATCAAGGATAAGGTTGGGAAGGCAGCGAATGACGAAATCGAGGGAGTTCTTAAGGGAAAAAATGAGATGAAAAGTGGAGGCTTTGATAATCAATCCATCGGTGCTAGAAAGCAGGATGTTGATAATCACTTACCCTTGCAAAAACCAACATTCTCAGAACTTCAAAAGAGAAAAGACAAATATCCTTTGCAGGATTTTGCCTTGGAGTCTAAAGAAGATCCAGAGTGTGAGGTTGAAAATTTTCAATTAAGCTCGTATCAAAAGGCTCCTACCAAGTGTGAAAATGATGCTGATCCTGACTCCAACGAGGTTGATAGGAAGGCCGGAGAGTTTATAGCCAGATTTAGAGAGCAGATTAAGCTTCAGAAAATAGCGTCAATAGACAAATCAAAAGGGCTAAATTATTTTAGGTGACTATGCTTTTGCCGCTTTACAAATTTATAACCAAGTGGATAAAATATTATGATGTTATGGATTTTGATCCTCCACCTTTCCCAATATTTTTATATTTCCTTTTGTGCATATTTGGGTGGAAGTTTGTTCTCTGCATCCACCAAATCCGCAGAAATGATCTTGATTCTCCTATGAATGGGATGATGATGCGTTTTATTTTCTTTCCTTCTTTCCTTTGTCCCCATGTATTCTGCATCATTCATCAGCTCAAGTCAATAATCATATTTTTCACTATTACAAGCGGGTACATCTGTAAATTCATGCTGCAGACAATGCTTTAAACTGGACCAGCACCTCAATTCCTCATATGCAGGCGCAGGTTTGAAGAATTTTATGCAGCTTACAAGCCTTAAAATTTGACTTTCATATAATTTCTCCGTGTCTCTTTTGTCAATAAACAACTTCTATTTCCTACTAATAAAACTGTAGTTCTGGCATGCAGTCCCCAGATTATTTTACACACGTTCTTCACTCAAAGAATAGAATATAAATAGCAATGGCACCACCGTTTTCATGAAAGAAAAGTTGATTTCTGCAAAATTTTTATATATATATATACATAGAGAGAGAGAGAGAGAGAGGTAAAATTCAACACCCGATGTAATTCTGATAGTATACGGATAAAATCTGTCCTAAAATTTTAATAATATCATATTTGATGATTAAATCAATTAGTCAGAATTATGAATTAACATATCTTTTAGAAAGTAGTTGTTAATCACTCTTGTGTAACAGTATGAGTGTGAAACTTCAATCTTTTAAAGATTATGAAATTTATTTTAAAATTTGTGAAATCTTATATGACATTTTATGATGATTAACAGGGATAATTGCCAATCATCAGTTATCAATGATTGCCAAACGTCAACGCTCCGTCAGGTCTAAAATAATAGCTTTTATATTAAACAAAATTTTCATTTTCTTGTATTGAACAAAAAAAAAAAAAAAAACCGACAACAAAAACTAGGGTGTATAAAGGTAATAGTGAACGACAGCAGGGGCATAATTGACATTAGCGTTCAACCAGCCAACCAAGTTAACGGGGAAACGGGTGTACTTGTGCTTCATAGAAGCTATGCTGATGATTCTCTCAACTTCCACTCTTCCGCCGAATTCCTTTTCGCCTTGTAAGTTCTCTTTCTGCTGACTGTAATCGTTTTCGTTCTAGAGTTTTTTCAGAACTCAATTTTTTTCAAGTAATTTAACTCTATTATTCCATGAATATAAATTTTAGTGGTAGATTGCATTGTGTATTCAATTACCATGTCTTCAAATCCCATGTATTTGCTGGTACTGAAGAAATTCTTTTTCTGGGTATCTCGAATAGGTTACCATGCGCTTAATATTTACCCTTTGTGGCAGATAAAACGGTTTCAGCATTTCCCACTTCAGCAACTTTCTTCTTGCCTCAGAATAAGCATGTAGTACTTTGCCGCTTTAGTCACAACACCAACTATGATGATGGGTGAGACTTTAACCTTAGCTCCTTGTTTTGTATTTTTGTTTCCGGCCCACGTTTAAAGGTATTGTAGGATTTGAACACACTTAGGAGCAATCTTGTGGGATAGCATAGATCCCACCAACTCTCCCGTGTTTTGTGGATGCCAGATTTGACTTGGCATGATGCAATTTGACTGAGATTAGATAGTTTCTTACCGCTTGCATTTTACTTTTGGCCAGAGTAAAAAATGGGTACACTGAGGAATCAAAACGGAGGTTTCTGTTTCTTGTTTTGTTCTCTTCAGGCGCGTTCCCAACTTTATCTGCTTCTGGGAAGACAAAGAGTAAGAACCCATATGATGAGAGACGCTTGCTGGAACAAAACAAACGTATTCAGAGAGAAAATAATGCACCAGAAGACTTCCCAAACTTTATTAGAGAAGGTTTGTGCATTATTCTAGAAATGTAGAAGATCGCCAATTTCAATTTTAGAGACCTTTTTTTTTCACCATATAATGTTTCTGAAATGGGGCAATTGACTGTTGTAAGTTGTGTAAGTATTATCCATGCTACCAGCAGGCGGCAACAACATAAATTTTTGTGAATCTGTGTCAGGTTTTGAAGTTAAGGTAGTAGCGTCAGAGAATTACATAAAGTGTGACTCGGGACTTATATATCGGGATTTTGAAGTTGGCAAAGGTGATTGCCCAAAGGCTGGTCAGCAGGTTCTTCTTTCATTGTCTTTGGAAGTTACGGGTTCCTTTTCTTAATTTTGCCATGAATTATGATATTTCACTTGAATCTTCTTATCAGGTATAGATGGAAGCTATTTGCAAGTTATGTTTGACATCTTCATTATTACAGGAATTAGAAGATGGAAAAAAGTGTTTTTTGTTAGATTGTCTATGTAGCTGTTATTTTTCAACCAAATAATTCCAGACTTTAAGTTGTTCAATAAGGGACCTAAACTCTGTATGAACTAGTTGAAAAAGGAGGTTGAAGTGATAAGGATGAATTAGATGACTGAAGCTGTTAAAGACTTGTTAGGCATATCTATTGCACGATTAGTCATTATTATTTGTACGATTTTCTCATCCTCACCAAGAGCTATCCCATTTATTTGAGATTCTATGCAGGTAACTTTCCACTATGTGGGCTATAACGAGTCTGGTCGACGGATTGACAGCACCTACTTTCAGGGTTCTCCAGCCAAAATCCGCATGGGAACTAACGCATTGGTTCCAGGTCCAAAGAGAATCCTCATAGAGTTATATTTTTGTCTGCAAATAATAAACATCAATTGTAATTTGTAGATAGTGACAGTTGCTGAGATAGAGCAAACATGTGCAGGATTTGAGGAAGGAATTCGAGACATGAGACCTGGGGGAAAAAGAAGGATCATTATACCTCCAGAACTTGGACCACCGGTCTGTGACAATTTTTTGTTAATCTCCTTGCACTTATCTATGAACTTGATTTGTAAAATACCATCTTGTTTCATGCAGGTGGGGCCTTCTACATTTTTCAGTTCAAAGCAATTTGAAGTATTTGATGTCGAATTGCTTAGCATTCAGGATTGTCGAAGGAGGACCATTGGATTTTACTCTGATTTTGTGTGCAGTTAACAGGCTAATGATCCTTTGCCTTTCGCATCATTGGATATAAATCAGAGTTTCAATGGAAATTCATGGTTTTTCTAGTCAGCCAACAAATCATCTCAAGGAATACGTTCTTGGCATTCTCTTTTATTAGTCTTCATTATGATCATTTTCTTGCAGTGTATCAATCGTGTGTGAAACTATTTTCTAGTTCTAATTCTGACACAAAGCAAATAATCAATGAGAACTTTTGAGTCAAGTTCAATCATCAATAGAATGAGTAAAAGTTCCACAATCTTAGAAGAATATCGAGAACCTGGACGAGATTCAGATTTATATAAGATGTTTACATCAAGTGGGAAGTCTAATTAATTTACCCACTAAAAAGTCAGATTTAAACAAAGGTGAGAATCGTTGGGGAAGCTTTGAAAGGCAAAACTAAGGGTGTCAACTCGAATTCAAAATGACTAATTGAACTCAACTTATCTATATCATTAGAAAAGAAAAAGAATCCTTAAAAAAAAATTAAAATCTTTTTAATCCAAAAGAATCATCGATAAAGAAAAATCAGTAGAGAAGAATAATTCCAGTATAATGATGCTGACAAACTCAAACTTCAGCTGACTTCTGAGTTAGATCTTCAAGTAACTCAACTTGTTCACATTAATATGGCTTTGAGCTCCAGTCCCCCTGGCTTGAATCCACCCTTAGCTTCTAACTAAATTGTTACTTATTGTAACATGTATTTCGTATTTCAAGCCTTGGAACGATAGTCTTAGATTGTCGTAACTGTTCACATTCACAATCAGACACATTCAAGGGCATATATTGAGATGGATGACCAGCGAATCTGAAGAATACTATAGCCGCCTCAAGAAAAGAGAAGAATGGCTAGAGATCCTCGAATTAAATTATTGCAATAATAATTGGTTTCAGCAATATCTTTTCATACACAACACAATGCCATATTACAACAGGGTATAAGCCATATAGAGAAGCAATGGGTTTTGAACACTAACATGTCCTTACCGAGCTTCTTGGGCAGGTGCCCTATGATAGATAATGGTATCCGAACATGGATTCGCATGATATTGTCCATAAACTGCGTACAGACCAATTGTAATAACACTCAAGATAATGAATCTCCACCAAGCTTCATGGTGCAACTGCATGCATGGAAAGAAATGATGTTATCGGTAGCTTTGCAATATTGAACCAGCAGCCAAGTGATATAAGAAGGTGCAGAAATATTAAACCATGGGCATACCTGGGCAAAAAGGAACATGTTAAAAAGTATAGACGCACTCGGCACGATGGGAACACCAGGACAGGAGAAGCCTGGAGGATCTGCATAAGCCTGAAACAAAGATATATTGAGGAAGGTCAAGTAGAAAATATAATAGCCACAATCCACTAAGGTGTGACGATTTTCAGGAAGAAGAGCAATGTCTACAGTGAATATCAACCAGTGACTGAAGTTCTGCATATAATACCACATCAAGACCCATTTATAGCTTAATAAGCACTGGATTAATCAAATTAATGAAAAATTAAATGACATTCCCTCCCCAACACTGTTCCACATTATTGCTGCAAGTGCTAAGAGCATTGCCTTCTAGAGGGACAAAAGGTTCAGAAGAACTAAAAATTTTAACATCTACGAATGGACCTTGTACTAATTACGCTACCTTACAACAAACATCTTATGCATGGCGTATAGATTGATACTCACTTGACGGTAGCAAAGAGCAGCACAAGCAAACACTGCAATAACTCCTGGTATAAGCAGAAAGAAGTATGCACTACTCAAACGGTAACATAGTCCAGCACTGAAACCACAAGCAGCAATTACGACAAGACAAATAACACCTTCGGAACGCGCTGAAGTCCATCTTGAAGGAAATTGATTTGCTTTTTTATCTTGCCATCTAAGAGCTATAACACATGCTGAAACAACAGAATAACCTGTCTGAAAACAAGCCAAAACGGAATGTGAGCTAATGCCAATCTTATATCATCCATATATTTGAGCAAATTAGTTACAGGTGCATATCCACAACAACTAATACTGCAAAAAATTTCAACAACACTCATCAGCTGTGCCACTTCATGGTACTCCCTAATATCCTATCACTAAAATGAAGCTAAAGCTCAGAAAGCAATGCAAAATCAGAAGATAAACGCCTATGTTTGAATTCAGAAAACAGATTAGTTTAAAATTTAAAATAAACACCAGGAAAAAATGAAAGAATTACAAGGTCATACCAATGTGCCAACTGAGAGAATGTGTGAGAGCACATGCACATTAAATAGCCCTGCCAGAAGCGCAGCAACAATACCAACCCAAATCTGGGAGTGGATAGGAGTGTGGCGTGTACGGTGCACTTTAGCAAATATAGAAGGCAGTAAACCATCTCTTCCAAGTCCGAGATATAATCGAGACTGCTCATAGAAGCAACCCATTACTGACATTTACTTGATAATGGCAAGGCAGTAATGAAAAAGTCTGAACTAACTCACCTGAACATAAAGACCAACCAGAAGGGTGGTTGTAAGTCCAGCCACAGCACCTATGCTGATCAAAACAGATACATATTTCAACCCCTTGGATGAAAAAGCATCTGCCAAAGGAGCATCTTCACCGAGGAACTTGTAAGGTACCATCCCAGTGATGACTAAACAAACCCCAATATATAATGCAGCACATATTAGAAGGCTTCCCAAGATGCCAATCGGCAAATCCCGCTGAAATGTCAAATTTGGAGGGAAAAAGGGAACAAATAAATGGACAAAATAGAAGGTAAAGACATAATCAACATACATAAAATTACAAAAGATATTCACAGTCAACACATGTTGCAACAGAAGACATCAATCAGATTAACATTCCATACCTGAGGTTTCTTGGATTCCTCAGCTGAATTAGCAACTGCATCAAACCCTACATATGCAAAGAATACCACAGTAGCTCCAGTCAATATTTCTTTAAAGCCATTTGGGGCAAAAGGGGACCAATTTGAAACATCAACCTCAAAAGCACCGACAAAGATGACAATAATGACAATTGTAACCTGCAGCAAAATTTGAGTGAATATCAGCACCAAATACTTACAACTCTTTGTCACTATTAATTTTCCTTAAACCTTATAATTTTGATCCTCAATTTTAAAAATGTTCACTATAAAACTTCTTCTGCTCTTCCTCCCCCATATTCTTAAGTTAGAATGCATCAAATGCCAGCAACAGATTGCAAGGCTACATTATATCAGATGTGAGAAAGAACGGGCACCTTTAAGGCAGTCATGCAAGAGTTCAAAATTGAAGATTCCCCAACACCCCAACATAGTACTATGGTAAGAAGTGATAGGAGAATTGGAGCTAAAATGTTGATAGAAAGAGTTCCTCCAAGGAACTCTTCACCCCCATGTCCAATCCAGCCGGGTATATTATCTTTCAAAAAAGGAAACAGCTCAAGAACTGTGACCACATAGCTGGCCAAGCTTCGCGCTATGCTAGCTGCCCCAATATGATAGTCGAACATAAGTTGAGCAAAAACAAGAAAAGCAGTAAGTTCATTGAAAGCTGAATATGTATACAAGTATGCTCCACCGACAACAGCAGGGAAACGAGACGCCAGCTCAGCATAACAGAGTGCATTCAACACACAAGCCGCTCCAGCAAGTGTGAAACTAATTGTAACCCCTGCGATTAATGAGAAAATCAACGGTAGAAATTCATGAATTTTAGGAATAACTAAATAAACCCCATATGGTTTCTGAAACTACAAAAACAACACTTTCTGTGACAATTAAGTGTACCGAGTCGAACCGAAAACCAAACTGAAACAAAGGATATTTAAAAAATCGGCTCTGATACGGATTAAAGAGTTTTTCTGTTTCTGAAAACCTGTTAATAGAACCGAGTTGATTTTAAAAAATTAAAAAAAAAAAAAAAGATAAACCAGTTTTCTAAATATTGGAAAAAACTAAAACAGTGACCCCGTGAATTTGGTTCAAATCCGGTTAACAGAAAAGTTCGGTTTGGTCTAAAATGGGATAATCTGCAAGCCGACTCGGCTGCGGCTTATGCTTTGCTTCGGACTAAAAATTCGTTTCAGTTCAAAATAATGTCAAACCAGTCCTCTTAAACCCCTCAAAGACTTTCAGGGGTGTTTTTGCAAGTTTTAAATACACAAGGAATTATTGGATTTTTTTTTTTCACCCTCCTCCAAGTCCCACCCGCTATGATGCAGGATACAATTCGAATAATAAAGGAGAAAAAAAGAGGCACCTGGACCGGCGTCACGAGCAACGGTGCCGGTGACAACGAATATCCCGGCGCCGATAGAAGCTCCAACACCGATGAGTAGGAGTTCGAAGAGGCCAAGGCGTCGCAAAAGTTCATTGCCGTGATTTGTAGAGATGGTGGGTGAGGTTAGGGCTTTGGTTCTTAGAGCTGAGGCCCAGAAATGAGAAAAGCAAGCGGATGACGATGACGATGACGAAGAAGGAGATGGGTTACTGTTGATTTTTTCAGTCAGAACTTCACCTCCCATCTTGTCCAGGCCAAAAAATAGGTCAGACTTGGCACACATTTATTTTATTTATAGGTGAGAATTGAGTCCGGTTTGGTGAGTGCGCTTCGATATTGTTTCGTTCGGCCTCGTGCTTTCATTGAAGTTTGGATCGGGCTTCAGATTTAATTTCGGCCTTCAACCTAACTGTAGACTCAATTGGGGACTTAAACAGCCTAATTACCGTTTTTTTATCATCATAACAATTGGAAGTATCAAATTTACTTTTTTCAATTGACCAAGTTATTTTTGAGCAAATTATTAAAATAATTTTTTTTTTTTTTTTTGCATCAAATGCAGTTAACTTGATTTTTACATTTACCCATTACACATTGTATTGTTTCAAAATACGAAAAAACCACACATGATGGCTTGCAATGAATTCCAACTATTAATAATAAAAAATATGACAAATTTTTGTTAACAAAATGATCTTTGTTATATTTACTTAAATTTAGTGTAAAAATTTAAATGTGTTAAAATGAATTTTTATGTTTTTCATATTCACTATTGCACTATAAAAAATCAGATAAAAAATATAAATTTTAATCGTTTTTCACCATTTTTGTTGTTGTAAGAATGATTGTGAAATGATTGCTTTAAAGTTGGTATTGGATTTGAGCAAAAAAAAGATAATAATTTAAAGGACTGAATTCAATGTATGATTTATAACAATAATACATGATTCATAGGTAAAACGTAAATCACACAATGCTGATGCATTGGGGACAAAATGTTTTGAATAGTTTTCAAAACTAGAGTGGTTAGGGGAATACACTAAATGTGGTTTATTTAGGTTTTTTTTGGTATAGTTTTTAGTTTTGGTGACCCAAAATTAAGTCAATTCATAAACCCTAAATACAAAATTCTTAAATCCACGTAGTCTTACTGTAAATTGACGATGTTTTCTTTTTTAAAACAATGCAACGTGTACTAAGTCTATGTAAAAGCCATGTGAAATGTGTTTAATACTAAAAAATAAATTAAATTTGTATTTTATTTTTAAAAATAGATTATTTTAATAAAATTTTTAAGATATTGACCTTTCAATCATTTTTATTATAGAAATTGAATTTTTAGATTTTTTTAATAAAAAAGTTCAAATAATTATTATTTTACTATTGAAAATACTAAATAAACATATTTAAGATTGCTTATTATGTTTTGTAAATTCAATTATTTTAATATAAAAAATAAAGTTCAATTTCTTCAAAAGAAAAATGTAATAGTTTAATACAATTTTAAATTTCTTTATTGAAGTAAAAAAACTTTTTTATTTTTTCTACTAAAGATTGAAGTAACTAAACTTTCATTATATCTATTAGAAGTACCAAATTTATCATTTTGTTTTCATATAAACAAAATAAATTATTTTAATTGTATTTGTTTGGTTTGATTGATCTCTTTTTATATAAATAATTGAAAATTCGGTTGTTCTAATAGGAAAATTTGTGAATCTAATCTTTTTAATAAAAAAAGTTGCCCCTTTAATAATAATTAAAAAAAGTAATAATTTAATATATCCGAACGTTGTTATTTATAAAAACATTCAATAATGGGTTTGAATATTATTGCTCTATACAAAATTGATAAAGGATTGTTTAGTTTGACATTTAGCATTGATATGATTTTTGATCGATTTGAAAAAAATAGTTTATATAAACATTTCTTATCAATTGGTCTTAATTAAAATCTAAAAAAATATAAAACAAGTTCAATGACTAATTATAATTTAAATATAAATTCTAATTAAATAAACTATTAAGTCTCAATCAAATTGGTTTGCTCAATCAATTATAAAACATTTGATAAGAGACATATCTCACGTAGAAAATGAAAATAGTGCCACTTTGAGTCACATTGTTTTTGCAAAGTAACTCTTTACATCACTACCGACCCATTGCAATGCACAAATGATGTCAATACGCAAATTGAAATGCTTAACTTCCTATTCCTTATCTGTTGTTGTACAAAATATAGAAACAAGCTTTGTCGATTAATATGTATTTACGCATAAGATAATTTTCTTATGGGAGTTGATATGCCTTCCCGTATTGGCACCCAACACATACTTCGTGTTCTTGTACATCCAATTGTGGAAGACCCTTGAGCATAACTTTCTCTATCATAACTTTTAACTTACAGTACCAAGCCTCACATGCCATAAATCTGGTGTCTTGTTCTTCCTTTTCTTGTCTACATATGTTGTTTATGCTAACATTACATAGACAAATTTTAATTGGCATCCTTTTATGATTGGCGTATTTGTAGACTTTAAATTTTGGTATATCTTGACATCATTTGTGCCAAATATGACATAGTTGTCCAACGTTGTGAGATGTGACACTGATAATAGGTTTTTCTTCATTCCTTACACATGGAATACATTTTGCAACTCACCTGGTGTGAGCCGAACTAAGGCATTATCACTATATGGTTTACTTGGGTAATGGGTAGTGTAGGACCCGCCGCCCCGAGTACCCCTGCTGCTGAAAGAAACTAATCTTTTATTCAATAAACTGGAACTTGGGTACCCGAGACGGGAATCCTACGAAAAAGTAAAACTACCTGCTGATCTAATTTACACTGCAAGCGGAAGCTGAAACTGAAATATACAATGAGCCCAACTGGCTTTACTATGTATATATATATAACTGCTCTGTACAACTGTTTTACATCTGAGTACATATACATTTGCAAAACGTACAAGTACAAGACCTCACAGGTCCAACTGAAAATAAAATACAAACTGGAGAGTGTGTGTGGGGTCCTCCTCGCCAGCCTCAATCCACCCGCTCCTCGCCAGCAGCAAACTGACCTGAAAAGGAAGGAAGAAGGAAAGGGATGAGTGATAAAGATCACCCAGTAAGCATTCCTTACTTCTCTCAACCCACGCAAGCAGCAAACAAGGGCATGCATACCTGATCGGCCCTATTCATGCATCTAATCGCTTACTGGCACTGAATCTGATTTATCTGATTACTGCTGTTATCTGATTATTCTGTTATCTGGTTACTGATTTCTGATTAATGCATGTCAATATGAATATATGAAATGACATGCTGAGTTGGAATCTGAAAATGACTGATGATGCATGTATCTGAGCATCTAACTGAATGTACCCGAAGGTACCTGCTGTGCTGATCAGGCTGATGAACACAGGGATTCGGCATCCTGGCCAAGTGGGCTGAAAATTCTAGCTACTGACTAGAAAACTGGAAACTGTACTGCTGCTGAGCTGACTGACTGGTGTCAAAAAGTTGGGTCCTACAGATGCCCCCTCGAGTTCACCCCAAAACTGAAACCCATAGATTGGGTTCTGACTGCTGAAAACTATTGAATTCGGATTCCCTGGATCCTCATTCAGACTATATGCTATGCTCTGAATGCATATGCTGCTATTCTTAACTGAATTCTGAATTATCTGATGTCTGATTGCCTTTGGATGAATTACCAAACCTTTAATAAATCAATTTCTGAATTTCTGGAAGAAACTGGCTGACACACGGCCGTGCAAGGAAAGCACACGGTCGTGTAGCACACACACACGGCCGTGCAGGCAAAGGCACACGGGCGTGTGCCCCAGCACACGGGACCGTGTGCTGGTCGTGCGTTTGGGCGTGTGTGCTTCTGGAATTCTGGCCATTTCATGCAATAAATGGGACACACGGCCGTGTCCCTCAGGACACACGGTCGTGTCCCTGCGTTTTCTGCCCGTGTGCACTTCGTGCACACGGCCGTGTCCTTACAGAAACAAGGGCACACGGGTGTGCTCCTGCGGGCATACGGTCGTGTGTCTTGCTCTGCTCAGACATGGCTCACCTGAAACGCGCTGAAAACCAACTGAAACCTCATCCAAACTGAAATTAACTGGAAATATGCATAAATGGCACTTCTAATAACACATATCAATCATCAATCTCAACATCCATCCACTGCTACTGATTCCACCATTAACACATCAAGTTTTCTCACACTACACACACAGAGCAAAGCATGCATGGTTCTGGGTGGAAAATAAGCATGGCAATCAACATATAATCATCATCTCATCATCATACATACATACAAGCATAGCATCTCAAGCTAGGAATGGAAACTCGCATTTCCATCCACATCAAACAAGCTGGAAAACTGAAGGAGAGAGTAAGAAACACTTACCTCTCGACATGGCTGCTGGAAGCTTAAACTCAAGCTATTCTCTCTGATCTCTGGCTGGATTGGGAGCTGCTGGAAGCTGGACTTCTCTCCTAGGGCTGGAAGCTGCTGAAAAGGAGAAGAAAACTGGCTGAAATGGGTGAGAAAATGAAAATCTCCCGTCCCTCTCTTTCTTTAATCCCACCTGCACGGGCGTGCAGGCTTGGCGCACGGGAGTGCGCCTGGGAAAATGGATGAAATCCATTTCCCGCGCTTCGCATGATTAAAACCTCCCTAAAGGCATCATACGAAGGCCACACAACTCTGGAAAATTACTAACTCACCCCTGAATTCTGATAAACTCCCAATCTATTCCTGAATTCTATTTCTAACCCCAAAACTCTACCCCTAAGGGCTTTTCTAAAACTGGGATGCTACAGGTAGCCTTGAATTGTCTATAGCGACAACTACTCATATTTCTTTTGTATTTAGACAAACTTGATAACTTATCCTTATCTTCAATCATGTGAATTTAAATATACTATTCAATCATCACTATAATTGATTAATTTATCACTCACCACGACAAGGGTTATTGTATTATCATCTGACCTAGTAATATAAGAAGCTATAAACTATTCTAAATCTTTAACTGCATAGAATGCTTGAAAATCCCATTATTTGTCATTGTCATTTGCATTTGCAGTAGAGATTGTAATATGGCAAAGTGACCCTATCATAAGCTGTTATGCTTTTAACTGCTCTTTTTTTCATTGTGATATGTTGTAACTAGTCATTTTCTACTGTAACGACAAGAATGTACAAAGCTTTATTGGCTTTAATTTTCCACTCTCTTAACTTTTTAACATCCATAGGTGGTGTGGTGTTTTCGTCGTTGACTATATCGTATAGATATTGACCTAATAAATAAAACTAAATGCGATTAAGCTTCTCAATTTTATTGATCGAACTTGAGAAGTCTGTCATGATGACTTGGTTATACTACCTCACACTATATACCAAGCTAGCTGAATCCTCAACCAATTCGCTTCACAATCCTATATTGTATACGGGTAAAGTCTCAACTAGACTGAACTCTTAATTACTTGATTTGCAGGCTACGGTCTTTATTCACCTTCAAAACCTCCACCATTATGATTTTGATTATTTTCAAAACCTCTACGATCATGATCCCTGACTACCCATTGTAATACCACTTGTTGAACAAAAGTGGTAACCAAAAACAAACAATAATTTTATTAATATTTAACAATTACAAAGCAAACACCAAACAACACATACTTGCTTTGATATCAATTAATAAACCAACTTTAATCTTTCTCCAAAATTCTTGAAAGCTAGCTGGTGAGAGGTGGTCTGTAGCTTAGACAGAATTCTGGAAAGTTACTTGCAACTTGCATGAGGCGGTAGCTTGAAAATTTTGGGCCTTTGAAAAGAAATTTTTATAGAGAGACAAAGACAAAACTTTCAAAAACTTAAACTTGATTGTTCAGACGAATTCAAACTTGATGTGTTTATGAAAATGAACTATATTGTTGGGTTTGAACTCACCTTAATCGATTTGAGAGCAAATTTAAGTTTTAGTAACTCATATCGAATTCACTCTATTAACGACTATGCAAATTTTGATTCTCACTCTTATATCATATTCTTTGGTTCAAAAAATAATTTTTGAATTTATATTATACTAGGTAGATCCAAATCAAATTCAAACAAATATAGTTTGAGATTGATTCTAATTCAAAATAGCTAGCTAGAAATCAATGATTTAATTCTTGAACTCTGTTTGAAAGTAATTTAATTTTGAATTCGATCTAAATTAATTTGAATTTGAAAGTTCAAATAAGTTTGAACTTGATTCATTTATAAAAATAAATCAAAGCATTTGATTGAACTCAACTTATTGCATTTGAATTCAAATAATACGAATTAAATCCAAATTACATATACAGGTTTGTATATGTAATCTATTTTCATAAAAAGATAAAACTCACTCAAATACACAAAAAAAATAAAATTTTAATCATCTAGTATTATGATCCTATAGTAGCTTCAGAATTTTATTTTTGTATTCGCAAACAAGTATATATAGCAGGCAGCAGTAGAAAAAGTACAAATACATGTATACATTGTAACAACATGTGTTAAAACTTGATTACAATTTTCTGATCTTTGATTTTTTTTTAGCTGTAAATTTGTTCCAAAAAATTTTCCCTATCCCTATAAACTCATCACAATCACCTCTCTTTCTGTCTTTCAGTTTTTCTGCCGAATAACAAAGAAAGAAAGTGAAGAGACAAAAGTGAACCATGTACCTTTGAGCCTTGAGGGTTTGGCTTTTCTTCGCATTTAAACCTGAATTCTCTCCAACTTTTCTTCAACTTTCTATCTATCAATCCATCTATTTTACTATCTATTGTTTTTCTTTTATAGTTTTCTACATTGAAGTTGTTGTAAGCAAATGCAATCTCATAAAGGCAAGTGAGTTTCACAAGATTCAAGATTTAGGGGTTTACCTACAAACCCAGAAAGCCTGAGCTCTGAGGTTTGATGAAAGCATTGACTTTTGTCTCTACAATGCGTTTACCATTATAGATTCTACTGTCAGTTGGTTGGGTTTTATAAATTGTCAATCTTTTATATTTAATTCTGTTACTTGTTTGGACATTAGGGTTTTTGGGGTCAAAGTCTATTGTTTTGTGGTTATTTAGTGGCTTGCGAGCTGGATTGGAGGTCGAGGGTTGATTAATTAATGGGTCATTTGGTTTTCCTTAATTGACCAAAGACATTAGGAAATTAAGGTTAAAGGGTATTGGTAGCTTACATCTGTGAATTGATTGAGACATGAGTCGTAGATTGAGGCGTAAAGTGGCAAATAAGGGGAAGGAGAAGGTTGTTTTACCAAGTTTCCCTGAAGTTGAGGAAGAGGTTTTAGAAGCTGAGCAAAGTGCGGATGTTGATTGGACTAGTTTGCCTGATGACACAGTGATTCAGTTGTTTTCCAGTCTGAATTATAGAGACCGGGCAATCTTGTCAATAACATGTAGAACATGGAGGATATTAGGTGGTTCACCATGTTTGTGGAGTTCATTGGATCTTCGTGCACATAAATGTGATGCTACTATGGCAGCTTCACTTGCTTCCAGATGTGTGAATCTTCGGAAGCTTAAATTTCGTGGTGCAGAGTCTGCAGATGCAATAATACGCCTTCAGGCTAGGAATTTGCGAGAAATAAGTGGTGATTACTGTCGAAAAATAACTGATGCAACTTTATCTATGATTGTGGCTCGTCATGAAGCACTGGAAAGCCTTCAACTTGGGCCTGACTTCTGTGAGAGGATCACTAGTGATGCCATAAAAGCAATAGCTCTTTGCTGTCCCAAATTGGAGAAACTGCGACTGTCTGGGATTAGGGATATTTGTGGTGATGCCATCAATGTTTTGGCTAAGCATTGTCTGAATTTAGCAGATATTGGGTTTTTAGACTGCCTGAATATTGATGAGGTGGCATTGGGAAATATATCATCTGTTCGTTTTCTCTCAATTGCTGGGACTTCAAACATGAAATGGGGTGTGGTTGCACAGATTTGGCATAAGCTGCCTAACTTAGCAGGCTTGGATGTTTCAAGAACTGATGTTGGTTCAATTACTATATCCAGATTGCTATCTTCTTCCAAGAGCTTGAAGGTTGTGTGTGCCTTGAATTGTCCAATTCTTGAAGAGGATACCAGCTTTAGCACAGTTAAGAATAAAGGCAAACTCTTACTTTCCCTTTTTACTGACATTTTTAAAGGTTTAGCTTCTTTATTTGCCGATACTACCCTGAAAGAGAAGAATGTGTTTCTGGATTGGAGGAACTCAGAAAATAAAGATAAAAAATTGGATGAGGTTATGACTTGGCTCGAATGGATTCTTTCCCATACACTTCTGCGTACTGCTGAGAGCAACCCTCAGGGTTTGGATGATTTCTGGCTGAAGCAAGGTGCTGCCCTATTGCTCAGTTTAATGCAGAGCTCACAAGAGGATGTTCAAGAAAGAGCAGCTACTGGACTTGCTACCTTTGTTGTCATTAATGATGAAAATGCTAGCATAGATTGTGGAAGGGCTGAAGCGGTTATGAAAGATGGTGGCATACGTCTTCTGTTGGACCTTGCAAAATCCTGGCGGGAAGGGCTTCAATCAGAGGCTGCAAAAGTAAGTTCTTTAATGGAGAACTAGTGATGATCATAGCCCACCTGTGCTGTTTGTGTCAACTAATTTTCATTCGGTATCATTTTTATCCTTTGGCTTAATAAATTAGTCTGATTAATATTGATGACAAATGTATACTACAGCCCTTTCCTGAGCAGTTTATTTTAGTCCGTGTAATTTTATTACTAAGTTTATCTGTGTAATAGACAACCTTTGAGCATGATTTTACCTAAAATTATGGTATTAGGCTAATTTATATTCTTAAACTGTGTAGGCTATAGCAAACTTGTCTGTGAATTCCAATGTTGCAAAAGCTGTTGCAGAAGATGGAGGAATCGATATCCTTGCATATTTGGCTAGGTCCATGAATAGGCTGGTAGCAGAAGAGGCTGCTGGCGGGCTATGGAATTTATCTGTTGGAGAAGAGCATAAGGTTAACTATTTTGTTACACTTTCATTGGTTTCATCATCTTATGGTATGTGCTTAAAACTTATTTTGTGACAATTTGAGATTCTTTGTTAGGGTGCTATTGCAGAGGCTGGTGGAATAAAAGCTTTAGTTGATCTTATATATAAATGGTTCTCTAGTGGTGATGGTGTTCTGGTATAGTCCTAACATCTATTTGCTCAGATTTTATGCTTTATTTGTAATGTGTTCTTTTAGTTACATATTAATGATGTTGTATGAGCTTATGTTGTCGGTTGGGTTCCACGTTTTCTGTTTATAGGAGCGTGCCGCTGGTGCGTTAGCAAATTTGGCAGCTGATGACAAGTGTAGTATGGAAGTTGCTATGGCAGGCGGTGTACACGCTTTGGTGATGCTTGCTCGTAATTGCAAATTTGAGGGAGTGCAAGAGCAGGTAATACTAGTTTAGTTCACCAACAACTCAGTAAAATTTGATAAGCGCAATATTCTGGCAGTATCGAGAGTGCCAGAAGCCTCTCTCAGGGCTGGATTCGAGAGCCAGCTCTGTCCCAAGAGTTTCCTCAACCAATAATAATTTTCTCCTCTCCTCATAATTTCTACACGTTCCCTTGTTATTATTTTTCTCCACCAATCCAAAAAGGACACATGGACATCTAGATTCTTCTTGAATCACACACACTTTGGTTGCATGGTGTCCACGCTTTGGTGTGGTGATGAGAGTTCTATCAATACCCTTCCCATGTAGTTTTACCTTGTCCTCAAGGTGAAAATTGGAGAACTGCAACAACCCAGCAGCACCAACCATTCACAATCCATAAGTAAGTCAAGTTGACCCTCTCTAATTTCAAGCAAGCCTTTACCAATAGTGGGACATCTTACACTACCAGAATTACGAAACTTTAACTTCAGAAAATTAAACCATTGAGGGTGTATATGATGTTGGATACTAACTGATATGTGAGGTGGTGACAATTATGCTGATATGGCTACATATGACTCTCCGAAGCATGAGACTTTCCACAATTGTGGGCTGGTTTGTATTCCATCACTCCACCAGGTCGGTCAAGTTGTTATAAAAATTTTCATTCCTTCTTTTCTTCCTCCAACTTTTCTTCCCTTTTCCAAAGTTTCAATTCATCGAACATGGTGGGTTGTTGCAACTTCTTTGCTTCCTTATTTTCTTCTTATATTTGTTTTCCATTTTCTTCAATGTTCCTCGCTTGTTCTATCTTCATTGTTAGTTGAAGTAGATCTCCTGATGAATACACGGATTTTGGCAACTGGAACTTGCCAGAATATGCTACTTCTTCATTTCGACAGCTGTTTCACTAGTGGATATTCAGATAACGCCAAACTTTCGTCCAAGACACCAAAATCAACCAACTCAGCTTCTTTCCCTTATGTTTCTCCATCAAATACAATTAGGATGCCCTCACCATCCAAATCATCTTTCTCCACCATAAGGACAACCCATGACTTGTGTTTACAGTCAGGGTTCAAGTTCTCCTTGCCCTCACAAAGGAGACAAATTTCGTTCTCCCACCATTCTTGGATTCCCACGGTGTTAGGCTGTTGTCCTTGATGACACCAAGTCTCTCCATTCACAGAATTGGGAACTTTGATACCAATTGATAAGTACCTTCACCAACAACTCAGTAAACTTCCGTAAGTGCCATATTCCTGCAGTTTCAAGGGCGCTGAAAACCTCTCCTAAAAGTTTCCTTAACCGATAATAATTTTCTCCTTTCCCGATACTTTTCACACCTTCTCTTTTATTATTTTCTCCATCAATTGAAAAAGGACACATGGACATTTAGATTCTTCTTGGATCACACACCCTCTGGTTGCATGATGTCCATGCTTTACTGTGGGGATGAGAGATCTATCATGTTCTTAGTCATCTGAATAATTTTCTATTCATAGCATGTTTCAACTGCAGTTTAGTTGCTTTTGTATTTATTTTTCTGCATTTATAAATTGTTCTATTTTCTGTGCTACCTTTGAGTGTGTGATTTTGTTATTCTTTGATGTCTTATACTCCAGGCTGCCCGTGCGTTGGCTAACTTGGCTGCTCATGGAGATAGTAATAGCAACAATTCTGCTGTTGGACAAGAGGCAGGTGCTCTTGAAGCCCTTGTTCAACTTACACGCTCTCCCCATGAAGGTGTAAGGTACTTAATAACTAATCCAGAAGCTATCTCTTAAGCTGTTCTTTGAATTTCTCTAATGCATTTTTCTATTGCCCTCATTTTCTAATTATGCTTTGCATCTTAGTGTAATTATTATATATTGCAATTTTATTTTAATTTACATTATAAAAAGGTTCAAACTGCAATAACATATAAAATATAGTGGATCATGACTAGAGCTGGATTCGAGTTGAGCTGGTTCAAGATCAAACTCGAGCTCGATTTGAAGGAGCTTGCATTTCACGTGCTCTAGCCCAGCTCAAGCTTGGAATTCGTGAGCTTGGCTTATTGAGCTCTAACTTAAGCTTGTAACGAGCTCAAGACATGAAGCTCGCAAGTCAATGAAAGTCATTCAAATTGAATAAAACGATATCGTTTTAACAAAAAACGATATAATTTTGTTCAATATGCATTAAAATGACATTATTTTAGGTTTTTGAGATATCTAATGAGCCAAGCTCGAGCTTGAGCTCAACTCACACCAAGCGAATCAAACCAAACTCAAACTCGACTTATATCAAGTAGGTGGAGCTTGAGCATAGGGGAGCAGAGCTCGACAGCTTGAGCCTGACTTGGCTCAAATCCACCCTTAACCATGACACTTCTATATTAAATTATAACTTATGGGCATAAACTTTTCTCTCTACAAATGGGGTTGTCTTGTTTTCAATGGATTAAACATCATTACGTGTTTTTGTCAACAGGCAAGAAGCTGCTGGTGCTTTATGGAATTTGTCATTTGATGACAGGAATCGAGAAGCAATAGCAACCGCTGGTGGCGTAGAGGCTCTGGTGTGTGGTTTAGTTTGTTGAAATGTAAATTATGTAATCTTTTGTAATCTAAGTTTTTGGAACAACTTGAATGTTTATGTGGCTTCTAATGAAGTATTACTTCTAATAGTAAAGAGATTGCTTTATGCAGAAGCTCTTTAAGCTCTTCAGGGATCGTTTGGTATTTTCATAGACACTATATAGTCATCAAGGGTGCATATAAGTAAATACCATTTTTATGGGAATACCTACATACTAAAGAGCATACATTATGGCTTTCTTTTTGTTGAAATTGATCTGGATCTGTAATGATATCTTTTATTCCTTCCTGCAAGCAAACTGTTGTTTCTCCTGTGCAATGAAAAGAGCAGAAATGTCAGGACTTGTTTTCATTTTCGCCACATGTTGAAACTTGTGTTCTTTCTGCAGGTTGCCCTTGCACAATCCTCTTCAAATGCCTCCCCAGGTCTGCAGGAGAGGGCAGCTGGTGCTCTCTGGGGATTGTCGGTGTCCGAAGCTAATTGGTATTTCTACAAGTTACATAATCTCACACATACACATGTCTGAAATTATGTGTTTATAACATCCAATTACTGACAAAAATCTGGCATCCAGTTCTTCAGATTGAGACACATTCCATGCTTCTATGCTACAGCATAGATTCTAAACTTAGTTATTAACCATTATTTTTTTCAACCCTTTCATGCCTTCATTATGCTTTCCTATTAGTCATAGGGTGGTTATATAACATGGTAAATAATGATTATTTTCTTGTAACGTGGGGCATTTACTATAACATTTTATACTTACACATTAATGCTTTACATTATTATTGGTCTTAATCAGCATTGCTATTGGACGAGAAGGAGGTGTTGCACCTCTGATTGCACTTGCACGCTCAGAGGCTGAAGTAAGTAACTTTATTTATTTATTTTTATTATTTTAGAATATATTTTTTTATGTTCCTTTATGATAAATGATGCCTGAAAAAGAAAATGCCTACGTATCTTCATGGTTTAATCAGTGTGACTCAAATTGCGATACCTGCTCTAACATTGTATTTCGTTTCCAGGATGTCCATGAAACTGCTGCAGGAGCTCTTTGGAACCTTGCTTTTAACCCTGGGAATGCATTACATATAGTGGAGGAAGGGGGAGTTGCCGCCCTTGTTCACTTATGTTCTTCTTCAGTATCAAAGATGGCACGCTTCATGGCTGCATTGGCATTGGCATATATGTTTGATGGCAGGTAATGTTAACCTATTTCAATTTCTGATAGTATCTTCCCTTTTTTACTGTCATCTATTTTTCTAATCCTTTTAAGATGCATATATTTTTTATTTTTATGAACTGTACAGAATGGATGAATTTGCGCTGACAGGAACTCCATCAGAAAGCACCTCAAAAAGTGTGAGCTTAGATGGTGCTAGAAGGATGGCTTTGAAGCATATTGAAGCTTTTGTTCTTACATTTTCTGATCCACAAGCATTTGCTACCGCTGCTGCATCATATGCTCCAGCAGCATTATCACAAGTAACAGAAAGAGCTCGTATTCAAGAAGCAGGACATTTAAGATGCAGGTCTGTCTCTCCCGAATTTTCCACCCAACCTGAGGAAGTTAAAGTAGGAGAATTTTTGTAGCTGCTTCATTCATTTGTCTAACCCTGGCTAATTAATGGAATTATACAAGTTAAAAATTTTTGCTAGAATTCCTATCTATGTGAAGCTAATTTTCTGAAACTTTTAACTATTAATGCTGCATACATTTGACACTTGAAACTCTCTGAAATATCCTTGAGTTCACTAAAGGAAATGGGGGGGCAAAGTTCTTGTTCTTTGCAGGTTAACTTTGCTACCCTAATTACTTGTGCCAGCGAAAAAAGGGATAGACTAGCAAGGCCTCTATATAATGTTGTGTGTTTGCCTTATGTGTCTCAGTGGAGCTGAAATAGGAAGATTCATCACCATGCTACGCAACCCATGTTCTATACTGAAGTCCTGTGCAGCATTTGCGCTTCTCCAGGTAGTAGCACTCTCCGAGGGTCCTCAAAATTTTCCATTCCAGGCCCTTTTGTTTCCTTATCCTTCCTAATTCAAGAGTTTGATAGCTACTTTGCTACTTGATTGGGTGTTCATGTATCTTAATTTCTCTACTGCAGTTTACCATACCTGGTGGTCGGCATGCAGTACATCATGCAAGTCTTATGCAGGGTGTTGGGGCAGCACGGGTTCTTCGTGCTGCAGCTGCAGCTGCAACCGCCCCACTCGAAGCTAAGATATTTGCTAAAGTCGTACTTCGGAACCTTGGACAGCACCACCAGCATACAGAACTATCAATATAAAAGAGCATCTTTTGCAGATGTATATTTATCCAGAATAGTCAAGTCAATGAGGCTATCTATGTAGTAGAGCTATGGAGCCCGTTACCAGCGGTATCAGAAACCGTAAGGATATTTTTCTGGTTTTTGTAACTATATATAAGTGAACCAAAATCATGTGGCCAAGCTAGAGATATAGCTTAATCTTTTCTCCCTTTTTGTAATAAATCTGTCATATTAAAGGTGCTTTGAGTGGGGGATTCTTCAAGAACGAATACCTAATTTTTTTCCTTTGTATTCTTTGTATCTTCTCTAAGAGTATAAATGTTACAGTTGTTTTAGACTGTATCTTAAGTTAGCTTTGACCATTTACCGGTATTTTGGAAATGTGAATAACATTTTACTAATAAATGCCAATGATATTATTGTGTTGTCTTGATATGGGGGTGGATATCAGCAGGTTTGGTTTGAGTCTATAGTTCCAATTGAACAAATCTATCGCAATTTGGAGTTTCAGTTTGGTAGTTAAGATTGAAATCAATTCATTTATGAATCCGATAATACTCTTTATTCTATTGATAATATTGTTTATCATTTCTATGAAATTATTTATTCTACAAATAGTTATTAAATAACATTGTGTACTAGCTTGAACCAACTTAAATTGGTCTTAAATTTAATTATCTATGAAACAATATGGTGAATATATATGGTGTATAATTTTAGGGGTGAATATATAGTATAAGAAACACAGGGTGAATTCGATATAATGAAACAACTAAATGAGATTTGAAAATACATTAGAAACGAAATCAAGCTGAGTTTGAAAATATTGTGTCAAAACTGAAGCCTATCGAGAATACGAGAAGAAATAGTGATTTTGAATTTAACATCTTATAAAGTATTGAATTCTCATTTTTTTTAATAAATAAAACAAGCTTTATTATTATTATTATTATTATTTTAAAAATTCAACTCTCAAATTAAAAAAAATAAAATAAAAGTTTAACCAAGATATGAAAAGTTTAATTCATTTAATAAAAAATTTTAAAACTTCAATTCCTTGAATGAAAAAAAATCGTCACTTAAAAAATGATTT
The DNA here is from genome assembly GCA_026122585.1 of Anacardium occidentale. Classification (NCBI taxonomy): domain Eukaryota; kingdom Viridiplantae; phylum Streptophyta; class Magnoliopsida; order Sapindales; family Anacardiaceae; genus Anacardium; species Anacardium occidentale. The sequence goes on from JAJEJH010000102.1 coordinate 254,775, forward strand.
CTTGATAAAGATAAATAAAAATAAAATTATTCAATAACATTAATACATATCATTTCATACAGATAACACTCTAACGTACGTCACTATGAATTAAAAAAATAAAATAAAAAAATTTATGATGGTGCATTTAGGTATGATCAGATTCTTTATTTTATTCTGCTTGTAGACTTATTTACAACTGAATTTAAATTTCAGAATTTGAGATTTGAAATGATAACTTGCATGGTAATTCCAAAGCGCAATGTGATGAGCACCTGAAACCATTAAGGTGATACTGAAGCCGGAGACGTGTAGACTGCTTGGCTCAATATAGCCTCCAATGCCGGCTTGTAAGTCATAGCACATTTTGATGAGCGTCCATCGTATGCAATATTAGCAACTGCTAATTACGGCAATTTATACTTCTCATCGAGTCTCTCTGTTTATCATCAACTCTTTTTATTGGAAAAACTAAAAAGAAAAAAGCGGGGAAGAAATTTTTCTTGTTTGAATAAGTTTTAGTGGTTAATTTGATCTGCATTAACCATTTGATCAGATCGTTCACGATTGAACCATACGAATCATGTAAGATCGTGATTCAACCATTTGACAATGTGATCTAATTGTTATATTGATATAATCATGTAAAACTTTGCAATTGTTAAAAATTTAATTTAATTTTTTATGATTCTTTTAATTAATTTGTTTAATTGATTTAGAATATTTATCCTTTAATAATATCTATTGCTATTTCAAAGTTAGAAAAATAAAATATAAAAAATCATTCAATATTTTTTTTCTGTATCATAAAATCATAATTAATCTATATATAGATTTATTTAGATCAGATATATTAAAAATCTTTTGCATATTAGTCTAACTTTAATTATTGTAATATATCTTGAATTTTAGTATTCCATTAAATGAAAATGTTTTATGAATTCATTGAATAAGTTTTAGTTGCTCATTAAATTTTCACTTTTTTATGTAATTTTTTAACAGATTTAAAAATTTGATAAATACACCCTTGTCAACCATAAATTTTTAGGTCTATTAAGTTTTAAGCTCAAGCACAAACTTGAAAACTCAATAAAAAAATTTTGATGTCCAAATTCATCTAAAATCCAAATTCTGTTTAGCTTGAAAATTATTTTTTTTTCCCAAACAATTGGCCTAGCGTTTATCCGATTCAATTGATAATAATATATGAATATAATAATTAGATTATTCATTATATTATTTATCATATTAATTTAATAATAAAATATATTGAAATATTTTATTATTTGACAAATCAAACTAAAGAACATTAATAATAAAAAAAATATATTAATATAATAATTATATTGGATGCTGTTATTTTTAACAAAAGTTTTTATTGAATTTAACATCTCCATTAACATATAGGAATTCAATAACTAATCAATTTATCTAAACCTTATATGGATGCTAAATTCAATAAAATAAAAAAAATTGGCCAATCGACTAATTGCCACTCAAAGTTTTTTGAAAAGACAAATTTCATCCTTTAACTTTTAAAAATTTAAACACCCATTTCTTAATTATTTTTCATCTACTTCTTTTAATATTTTTGATAAAATAACTGAATTATCTTCACAAAAAAATAAATATAATAAAAAATATAATTTAATATTTATATACAAAATAAATTAAAAAAATTTTTAAACATAGAAAAAATTAAAATTAAAAAAAATTCAAAAGCACCCGCTAATAGTATCACTAGTGACGATGACCGTCATTAATCGAATTAGAAGGCTGGACATGAGGCCGTCATATATAGCCATCTCTCGCCATCAACTATGATAAAAAACATTCAATGAGGCTATGACTTACTGTTTAAGGTTGTTTTCGACTATGATTGATAATAGAGGTGGATAAATTTAGTTGTTTTGTGAATCAGGAGGCTATTTTCGACCTCCTCATTTAATCATCATTAGTAGCAGTGACTTATTTTTTTAATGTTTAAAATAATTTTATAATTTATTTTAATTTTATTTTAATATTTTTATTATTTTATAAAATTTATTTTATTATTTTTAAAAGTTTAAAATTTTTAAAATAAAAATAAAAATAATTTTAATTTATTAATATTTAATTATTAATTTTAATCAATAAATAGATATTTAATTTAAAAAAATTAAGAAAGTAGAATTGGGCCAATAACAAAAATCTTGAAAGGGAATATGGCCTTTGGCCCAAAAATTTCGTGGAAAGTAACAAATTTCAATTACATATTTCCAGCAATCAAACGTCACACAAGGACAAGGGACTATTCTTTAGAGGTGACTACTGTTGAGTTGAGTCTCCGACACCTTCCGTTGCTTCCGCCATGTGGCACACAAGTGACGAAGAAAAGTCAACACAATTTTAGAGAGGGGAATAAGTCAATTTAGTGGATGAAGATGAATAAACATTAAAAACAAGTGCAAAAATTAGGTAAAAAAACATCTGGACCACACGTTGTTGAGAAGTTGGCTCAGGCACATTGGTCCTGATGTAGTGAACATAAACCACATAATTCTTCTGCGTTAAAACCAACTTCACATTCATGTCTTGTACAACGCATTATGGACACGTGTCAATCTCCAACAAAAGAGCGCATAGTACTGGTTCTTTTGTCAAATGTTTAGTATTAATTGGGCCACGTTATTTGATTTTATACATTAGGTGAAATTGGTTCTGATTTATGAACACCATCAACACAATTTAATGTATACATAATCAACATTGAAAATGAAAAGATTGTTTTACCCTTAATCAAAACAAAATTTCCCTTTTATTTGACACAAGCAACTTCATTTTAGCTAAAGAAATTGGTGTTTTAATATATTTTAATAGATATTTAATTTTTTTAGACTTAGAGAAGATATCAATCCAACTGAAGAATCAATTCATCTTAGCTAGTTTAATCAATTTAATCATTGATCAAATCAATGATGTTATCAATATATTAGAGACAACAAACTTTTTTTTTTCACATATATAATAAACTAAATTAATCAAACAAGAATCGAAACTAACCTAATAACATATTTGTTATCCTACAAATAAACTTAAGTTTCAACTTTATGATTGACATTTTTTTGTTCATGACTTTAGGTTGATGAACATGACAGGGATACAGACAATATTAATGTATGATGTTATTTGGATTAAGTATATGTGAGCATGTGGTTTCATGTGACGTGTTATTGATAGTTGAAAGTGCTCTAGCTACGAGGGTATGCACAATAAATGTTACGCAGACAATATTATTACAAAGTTCTAGGCATACCTTACGATAACTTGTTGGGAGTTAGAGTCAATTTTCTTATGGGTTTAAAGTAAGACAAAACTAGTGATCTTTGATCAATATTATGGGCATGTGCATAATTGATCTTAAAGACAGTGCTAATCAAGGATGCTAAAAAGGGTTGGTCAAAAGAGATGTTGACCCTTTTGACCATGACAAGTTATGGTTTGTTACACCCCTTAATCTTGACATGCATATGTGTGCGTGAGGAGCATAGGTCATGGTAAACACATGATGTGGGCTGGCAGTGTGCATGAGGTGCATTGTTTGCACAAGCAAAAAATTGTGAACTCGTGAATGAGTGAGAGTGCTTGTGTTGGTGCAAAAACTCAAACAGAGGCACATGAGTTGATCAGGGTGTAGCAACCCCCGCCCCAGGTTACTGTGCACTACGGAAATATACTGTATATAATGAAAATATACCTGGAACGGGGACCTCTACAGTAAGAAGAACTGCTGCTGAAAAATTTTCTTTATAAAAAAAACTGAAAATATAATTCAGCATTCAAAATATACTGAAATGTAAGCGTGAAAACCCAGGCTGCTCATGTATAAAAATATACTGACATACAGTGTACTAGAGTATAATACACACATAGATATATACATGAGAAATAAAAGCATGCGAGCCAACATGCTATCTGCTGCTGCCGAGCCATACCCCCAAAATCTCGTAGCGGTCTCGCTCCAGTTCAGCCACGAATCACTGACCTGCAAAAGGAAACAGGGAAGGGAGTGAGTGACAAAGTCACTCAGCAAGCGTTTCCAAACACAAACACTCGCAGGTCAAACATTCACTGACTACGTGACTCGTCACCTAGGGAAAATTCTACTAGACAATTTTCTTATTCTGATTCTTTTGATATACCGAAGTATATCCATTACTGCTTAATTCTTTATTGAATTATGTTCTGTTTCTGTTATGTTACTGATCTGTTTCTCATCTGTTTCTCATGAGATGCTGTACATGACAATGAAATGTATATGCTGATGTCATGTATGCTGAAAACTGTAAAAACTTGCCCTCAGGCTTGTTTTTCTGAAAAGCTGTCTTTTCTGAAAACTCTTTCTGATAATAAAACTGTGATCCGAAGATCCTGAATATATACGTATAGTATATACTGAAATCTGTATCAGAAAATACTGTATCTGAAAATCTGCTATGTTGGCCAGACTGATGAATACAGGGATTCGACACCCTGGCCGTGTGAGTTCAAAGTCCTACTGAATCTACTGATGCACAACCAGCATTCTCTATCGAGCTTGGTCAGTGACCACGTCCTCTCTAGCGGACGCTGGTTTCCCTCTCTAGCGAGTGTACAAACTCACAGGTGCCCCTTCGTATCCACCCATATCTGATATATGAAAAAAATCATATATGTATATCTGAAAATTATGCTGTTGGATCCGTGGATCCAGACTGAAAACCTCTGATATGGCATGTTGTGCTAAATGCTGATAAGCATGCATGATATGTTGTTTTCTGATGTAAATTCTGAGTTTTGTGTGCTTAGGAATGACTTAGAGTAGCTTAATTCCTTTTTAATTTCCGTTTCTGATTTTTCTTCGGTGCACGGGCGTGTGTTCTAGTGTGCACGGGCGTGTGGCAAAGCACACGGGACCGTGTGCTGGCTGTGTCCCTGGGCGTGCATGGTTCTGGAATAAAATCATGAAAATTTGGCAAGGCACACGGGCGTGTGGTACAACACACGGGCGTGCAACAAGGGGCATACGGGCATGTATCACACTGCACGGGCGTGTGGCTGTCATCCTTCTTCTTCTTCTTGTGTCTCGCATACATGGGCGTGTGGAATTGGGGGAAAGCACACGGGCGTGTGTACTCGGGCACACGGGCGTGTGTCTGGGTTTTCAGACGCACACGGGCAACATGCACGAACGTGTCCCATGCAGAACTGAGGCCACACGGGCGTGCCTCAGGGACGCACGGTCGTGTGCTCGACCCAGAACCTGCAAAACACGTCTGAAAATCCAGAAATTCCCATACCAACACTTCCACACTCCAAATCATCAAACATACACATCATCTACTGTGGCTAGCACGCAAATAATCATCATTTCATCATCTCAATCATGTAAATCATCATAAATAAAACATGTATCTCATGCATATAAACATATACGCATATAAACATGGAAAATGCCACTCAATCATCCAATCATGCATCAAATCAAACTCAAGCATGCTGAAAATATCTCAAATAAGCACACAAATATTTCTCATAACTGGAAACAGCCAAACAGGCTCTGAAAACAACGAGAGAGGTAAGGAAAACACTTACCTCGCGCCATAGAAGCTTAACCTCTATCTCTGGAAGCCTCTGGATCTCTAATCTGAAGCTGGGCTGCTGGGGGATCTCTCTCTGAAACTCTAGGGTTCACTGGAGCTGAGGAAGAAGAAGAGAAAACAAGGGAAATAAGCTGGAAAATCAACTGTGCGCAACTGGAGAAAAATAAACTATATATGGCTAAAAGGGCAGACACACGGTCGTGTGTGCGGTGGAAAATAGCCATTTCCACCCACCTTTGCACAGGAACTGCAACTAAGCCCCAAAGGACTTCTAAAATAACTCTTCTACCCCCTGAACCTTCTAAAATGGCAATTCTACCCCTCGGGTCATTACACAGGGCCATGAAAGAACATGACTAAACATGCAAGTGGCTATGGGAAAATGTGGTTTGCATTACTGTAAGGCAGTGTGCATGTAGCATCCTAGTTTCCGAAAGCCTTTTTGGTTAGAGTTTTGGGGTTAGAAATGAGATTCAATGAGAGATTGAGAGTCTAGCAAGTTCAGGGGTGAGTTGGTAAGTTTTTAGAGTGTGTGGCGTACGTACGAATCATTTCGAAAGGATCCGATCGTACGAATACGCGAGAAATGAATTAAGTTCATTTTCCCTTGTACACGCCCATGCATCATTGATGCACGCCCGTGCGTGGTATAATATATAAGTGAGCCGTGGTCAACTTAGCCATTTTTTCTCACCCAAGTTTTCTCTTTAGCCAAAGTTTCTCTCTTCCATTGCAGCTCCTATTCCTAGAGAGGAAATCCAGCAGCCGGTTGCCCCTAATCCGGTTAGAGAGCATAGAGATTAGTGTTCAGAAACTTGTTTTCAGAAGCATGGCAAGAGGTAAGTGTTCTTCACTTCTTCTAGCATTTTCCCAGCTTGTGTGATGAATTGTGATGCCATGGATGAGTTCTTTATATGTTGATGAGTGCTGAAAATGCTCTTATGCCATTGCATGTTGATTTGGTTGATGGATTTTCATTCTTGAAGCATGCATGTGTGTGTGTGTGGCTTTAGTGAGAGAAAGAAGAAGTTTCCATGGTAGCTTTCATGTGGCTTGATGCATGTGAGAAGTGAGACTTGAATTGTGTTGTTTGTGATGCTGGGAATGTGCTATTGAAGTGTTATTGCAATTGAATGTGAATTGGTATGCGTTTAAGGCAAGTTTTTAGGCGGTGCTCTTGTTGAAGAACAAGACGCACAACCGTGCGCCAATATGGCACGGCCGTGAGTCTTTGTTTTTCCAGACGCACGCCCGTGTGCACGACGTGTGCACGGCCAGAAGATGCACATGCACGCCTGTGTGTCTGCAGATGCACGCCCGTGCGTAAGCATTTTCAGTGAAAGTGAATAGTAAATTTTAGTAGCTTGCACGACTAGGCGCACGACCAGCGCACGGTCCCGTGCGTCCTGGCTCACGCCCGTGTACCTTTGATGCACGCCCGTGCATCAACAGATTTTCAAAAAAATGATTAAAATTTGATTAATTAAGCATGAGAATTCAGATAAATGGTTAAAGTGCTTCAGATAAGCATAAGATGAGCCTGTATTCAGATAATAAACTGCATGTGCATATCATGACATGACATATAGTTTCAGAGAGGATCAGGAGATCTGAATTCAGTAGTATTCAGTTTTCAGAGCCCGATGTATGGGTAAGAGCATTAGGTGGAACACGAGGGGACATCTGTGGGATTCAGCCTTCTGACACCAGTCAGAACGCTCAGCAATATTACAGATTCAGTTCCTGACACCAGTCAGAGGATTCAACAGCATTTTAGTTCACATGGCCAGGATGCCGAATCCCTGTGTTCACCAGTCTGATCAGCACAGCAGGTACCCGAGGGTACAGAGAGGTATTCTGATGCATGCATCCAGTATATTCAGTTAGCATGACATGACATACACATCATGACATGAATAATAATGATATCAGTATATAATGAGAATGAGATTCAGATAACAGTTTCCAGATTTTAGCAAGCGCATAGATGTATGATTAGGGCCAAGGCCCAGGTATGTTTGATTTATATGATTGTTTGTGCTTGCTTGGGTATTGAGGGAAGTAAGGAACGCTTACTGGGTGATCTTTATCACTTATCCCCCTCCTTCTTCCATCCTTTTCAGGTGGTTCGTGCTGGGTTCGAGGAGCAGGTGGATCGAGGCTGACGGAGAGGGCACGCACACACACCCCGCGATCAGTATGTATATCAGTTTTGGACCTGTGTGGTCGTATGTATTTTTTGTATGTTTTCAGATGTATCCGGATGTACAGAAACAGTATATGTATATGTATGTATAGGCCAATGGGCCCATTGTACAGAACAATATGTATTTCAATGATGTATATTCAGTATAGTTTCCGCATGTGCAGAATTGTATAGTTCCAGGAAGTTTATTTCTTTTCGTAGGATTCCCGTCGCGGGTACCCATATTTTTCAGATTATTAATAAAAAGGCCTTCTAGAATTCAGCAGCAGGGGTACTCGTGACGGCGGGGCCTACAGTGCATATTTGACACTGGCAAATGAGGTTGAATAGAGCCACAAGAAGCTTCGATCGGAAGGGGCGAAAGGGGTGTTATACATCAAATTCTTTGACTTACAAAATCTTAATCAAATTAATCCAATCGATCGATCCTATTTATAAGTGGCGATGAGCTAAGTCATGTTATGTTAGATAAGAAAAGACAAGGTTTGACATGTTTTAAATAGTATTGACCCGACGAACCTTAATATTTGTGACATGACTTATGGTATGATGGATGATGGATCATGCTTTCATAGGGCTTTTTGCATACTAAGTCTAAAAAATATAATTTTGTTATTATTTTTATTTTTATTTTTTGCAAAGTGACACTGCAATCCTTTCATGAAACCCCAACATAATCTATTTTATTTTTTAGTTTTGACAGAACTCATAAAATTTTGAACTATGTCAAGGTTGGCCCGTGCTGCACATGTATTGATGCAGCTCAACACCATCTAAACATTGTACATAGTGCGGATAAAAAATCAACCTGAATAAAACGTAAGAGAAATTAACATACACAATATCAGTAAATAAATAAATAAATAAAGCGATCAAATTCTTACAAGATCAATTTTATGCAGAAGTGGTGAGAGTTGGGGCATGTCATGTCAGACCAAAAAGGACAATGTTTGGCATGTTTCAAACGCCACTGGCCGATCAAACCTCAACGTCCACGATATAGTCCATGACAGGACAGACCGTGCCTTCATAGGCTTTCTCAAATATATAATTTTGTTATTTTTTTATTTTTTTTGAGTGGCAGATAGAAAATCAATCAGAACGAAACCCAGGAGACAGAACCGTATACAAATAAATAAAATATTGTAAGGGCAATATCGAAAAAATTTAAACCTGTGGTTTTTAATTCCAGTTCTACGAAGTAGGAGTATCAGACCTGCGTCTTCTAATGTTATGCATACGAGCATAATCGCAAGAACCTCTCTCTTTCTAATTTTCTATAGATTTTACTGTCTAATCTCGAGTTCTCCTTGTCTTTTTTCTTTCTGGGTTTCTCCCATTGAAGCTTTGAACAGAGGCAAGCAATAGATGAAACTATTTCAATGAGTTTATGAATAGTAGCCTTCTCTTTTCAACTCTTCAATGGTGTTTCGTCCTCTCATTGCAAATAAGGAAACGCTAGAACAACCCCTTGATGTTATGGCTTCTTCAACGACAGTCAAATCTCAGCCTCTTCATAACTTTTCTTTACCTGACTTAAAATGGGCCATGAACCATACAAACACTCATCGTTTTCGTAAACTCTCCGATTCTTCTAATAAATCACCCCCAAACGACGCCGATGGTGAGTCCGGGTATCCAAAGCAGAACCCGCTTCTGGAAGGTGTGAAAATAGGTGATGGAATAGACAAGTCCGATAAGAAGAAATCTACGGCGGTTGTTTCGTCGGATTATTTGGATGAGAATTCAGAGAAGAAACTGACCGCTTCATCCGATGGTAGTAGATCGAAGGTTTTCTTAAGAATTCGCAATAAGAACAGTAAAACTGCTGATGAGGTTGCGGATACAGGGGATCATAACTCTGCTGCTGAAGACGCAGAAGAATCAGTGCCGAAGACGTGGAACTTAAGGCCGAGAAGAGTGATCACTAAAGTTAGTAATAATAATGCGATCGGAGCAGGTGCGGTGTCGGATAACAAAGCCCAGCCACTGACTCGCTCTGAATTGACTCGCAACCGGAATATCGTAACCACCGAGACGAAGGTTCCGGAGAAGCAAGACAAAGATAAAGAAAAGAAGCCAAAGTTCTCGATCTCGCTTTCGAAGGAAGAGATTGAAAATGACATTCTTTTTCTGACTGGGTGCAAGCCCGCCAGGAGACCTAAGAAGAGAGCGAAGAATATGCAGAATCATCTCGATGTAAGCCAAGATGCTTTTTTATCTATTCGTTTTTTAAAATATTTTTTTATGTATGTATTATTATTTTTCTTTGGATTTCAAGTCTGCTTATTCTTGTTTTTGTTATTTTTTTTTTTTTTCAGTTCGTTTTCCCGGGTTTGTGGTTGGCTTCCATAACTCCTGATTCCTACCGGGTTAATGATGGTCCGGCCAAGGTATTATATTCGGACCATCTAATTTGTTGACTTTATATGTTAATGGAGGTAAAGATGTGATTATATCATATGTTGTTTGCAGGGTTAGATGGGACTTTAATGTTTTATAGTTTGGGGGGAAAAGGAAGGTGGTTTTTTATCTCAGCTAAAGGTATAGCGAATTCTGACCTTGTGCATGTGAAGTTGAAAGGTGCAAATGTATGTTATTGTTGTGCCTTTTGTCTGGTAAATGTGTGAGGAACTCAGAGTTCAGCAGAGGGGTTTTATCATAAACTGTAAAATTAGTTGTTGCAGTTGTACATATAAATCATCAGTTGAATGAAATCTTCTTCATTTTCCAATTCTATAAAATGAAAGTTCCTCACATACCAGTTCATGAGATAGACATATCGAAGCAAATACATATTATGTATCTCAAATGCTCAGATGCATTCTTCGCGTTTATGGATGTGATAAAAACAAATTTGGAGGAAAAAAAAATTGGCAGTATACTGATTTCTGAGTAATGTATGGAAACTGTTGTCTTTCATGGAGCAAAAAAAAAAAAAAAAACGCTTTGGATTTACTGATTTACACATCCATGGAAAATTGTACATGTGATTGCTTTTCAATTAAGCTGAATTCTGTAAACCTGTTGGGCAACCCAAATAGTTAGGATAGACACTTATGATCAGTCTCTGCTTTCTTCTTTTCAAGAATTAGACTTGAAGCAAAAAAAAAAAACACTTTGTTTATCAACTTCTAGTGGAGCTATAAATATGCCAGCCTTTAGTGAATGATCGAGTAACTTTTTCCTGTTTATACTCCTTATGTTAATGGAAAAATCTGTCTACTTGGATTTCTGTTAATGAAGGATATCTAATTTAAGTATTTGGGTGATTGGCACTCTGTTTTTACCATTCTCTGATTATGTTCCTTGTGTGTTTTAGAGTACGGTTGGTGAGGCAAGTCATTATGTGATGTTCATCTTTCTTATGTGAGTTGTGGGAGGAAGTAGATGTGACTTTCCATCTGTCTCGATCAAGATGTGAGCCTTCCACTAATTAAGGCTAGCACATATTTTGGAACTATTGTAGCAACATATTAACATATAGGCTTCCCATCTTTAGGTTCTGGAATGGCATGTGAAGAATTCTCAGTTCCAAATCTTTATTGATTCAACAAATCTGTCATCCTCCACAAATTTAAGTTGTTTTTGTTTGGCTTATCTTTCCTATTTTAGGAGCATGGGAGATACACAGTGTCACCGACTGTTAGTTGGGAGTATGTATTGCTGGTTGTAATAGTGGTGAGACAGATTATCTATTCTCTTCAAATGGTTGAGTTATTGAAGCATGGGGAATTGAATAATTGCTTTAGTTTATTTTGATTAGATATTATTGTTTTTTTTTTTATTAGATATTATTGTTTTTTTAAGTCTCATTCCCAAGGGATGGCAATAAAGTAACATAATTCATTTTCAGTATCATGATTCTAATAGATCTCTGTGTGTTCTCTAGGGCATGTTCATCATCGACTTGCAGATATTCTCTAATAATGTAAGGATGTATCTGGTAGACAATGTGAGTATAAGCATGAGATGTTATTGGCTGCTTATTTTGGGAAGTGCGTCTGATATAAATGATTTTTCAAACTGCATGGGGAAAGGATCTTTCTCAGTACATTGTTGATTTAGATAGAAATTTAAATGCTTCTCAAGGCTTGAGATTTGGCTATTCTGATCTAGTGCATTATGAAGTCTATCAGCTGATATCATATTTTCACAATCAACTGTGTCTGGGGCTGGTGTTTTCCATAATGATTACCTGCATTGAAAAATGGGTTTCATTTTTGGTTTGGATCTGATTTCTATCGGATAGTTAAGTTCCGAGCTGACATATTCATTTTTTTGGCAAGAATCTAGTTCAGATTTCTTTCTATAATTCAGCATGAAGCATATGGTTATGCACTTTATCATTATAGATGGCGATGAAAGCAAAAATTTTCTGTTTGAAAGATAACCTTGACTGAGTAGAATTTGCTATTTCAAATCACCAATCTGTAATTCATTTAACATCCTCACTTATAGCTTGATACATGTCTTGCTTTGCTGAACAGCTACAAGGGCTTTTGGCAGGATGATAGCTAATTGTTCTGATGATTCTCATGTTTTTTGAATTTTTGTAGCTGAAACATTTTTGCAAATAAAATTATTTTTCTGCTTGGAAGTGTACAGTGGATTGAGTCAAATTACAAAGTCATTACATTGGCAAAGGTTCTGAAGGATCTGATCTTACATATTTTGTTCAGCTATAAGAAGCATAGGTGCTTTGGAAGAGTGGGGCTCTGTTCTCAGCCTAAAGGGTGTTACATGATGTGAAAGCCCTTCAAAAGTTGATAAAAATTACCTTGACGCTGAAATGCAGTCAATGTTCCCGAATTCTGCCTTGTGCCGAACTACGAAGAAACTGAAATGTCCAAACTGCTTGTTCCGATTTCTTTGCACAGGCATTACAGATTAACGTTTAGAAAACAAATGCGTATTCATTTACTTGTTATTCTAGCATAAACCAAGTTTTCTTATAGCTTCCTACGTCCTAGACAAAGCCAATTCAGAATTGTCTTTCATTCCGATACATAATTTGCCTAGAGTTTGCTCCCAGCTTGTTTTCAAGACATGGTTTATATACCTACGCCTCATATTGCTTGGAGGTTGCTCCCATACTGTTTTCAGACCTGGATCGGGTTAACCTAATCAAGGCTTCAATCCAGGTCTTCCCCGGGTCTGACTGAGACACAAACACAGTTGCTTTAAGCATATTTTACTTGGTTACATACGCTCATGGAAGATAAGCTATTTGTTTTCACCCCTCTCATTTTCAATCTTTCCTTACTCCATTATATTTATAACAACATAAAACTAAACAAATTATTGACCTCATGATATGATGTACCCTTTACGATAGAGCCCCAACATTTGCACGATTGAAATATCAATTGTAATTTTTCTTAACTAGGCTTATTTGTCGAATTATGGTTAACACAATTGGATTTAATATATATTTAAGTTAAATTCAAACATGAATTAATTTTAATTTAAATATTAAATCTGTTTAAATTAATTAAAGATATCATTAAAAATCATAGATGAAATAAATAATATTATTGTCAATATAAATAATATTATTAACAAGATATTCACGATCGAATTAAGATTTGATAATGATATCTGTTTTGAACTTTCTTAGGCAACAACAGTCTAGTGTTCTTCGTGGTTCGATATTGAGAAGTAATATGTTGGTCAAATACTTGTTTAGAAAGACCTCAACAACAGTTCTTGAAAGCACTTTACTGTAAAAATTTGTTCACAAATTCTGGTTGAAATAGAGCCTCTCTCAAATCGAATGGTCATCTCTCCTACCCACAGAAATACCAATTTGACGGTAGAGGTTCAGCCTCGAAAGAGTAAATCAGCGGTAACAATATCTAGTGTCTCTTCAAAAATTATCTTCAAGGATGACATTGTTGACAGCAAAGAAATTGGAGATGAAAGCAACCACATCCGATGGTGAAGCCCAAGTAGAAAATCAAAGCATTGCGTCAGATAAACAGGAGGCAAGGAATCAAAGCTTTGTATCAGATAAGTAAAAGCAAAAGTGGGGATTCTCAATTTTTATGAGCACGAAGATGTAATGGTTAACAGTGAAACTCTAAAAGGTTAACAGTAAGGATAGAGTGGGACATAAATGGTCGGAGAAAAAGAAAAAAAGAACTGGCACGGTAAGGTTGGGATGATTCAAATCTAGTTATTAGATTCAAATCGAATTTAAAAAATGGTAAGAGATGGTAAGAAGTTACCTAAAAAAAAAAAAAAAATTTGTTGCTAATTTTTCAACAACTCCGATTCACCGACTCAAATTTAAACTTATTTAAACTATGTACGGAATTAAACTCAACCCAATTTGATCTGCATCTACCCTAATAAATAGGGCCAAAGGACAATTTCTCACCAACTTAAGTTTAAAAGTTTGGATTCCCACTCATCATCTATTTTTTTATTATTTTTTTATTAAAATTATTAAATTACTTTTTTAAAAATTAAAAATTTATAATAAAATATAAAATGAGCCCACAAAAATAATAAAAATATTAAAAGTTAAAAATTTAAAAAATTACCAAAAAAAATAAATTGCCAAGAGCGCGAGTAAAATTGCAGAAACGCGGCGGCGGTGGCACGCCATAATAGAACGGTGATGGCATTTTTACCGACCACTGGTTTCCAAAGACGAGATGCGGCCTCCCACGTTACGGCGGAAACCCGAGATCACAATGCGCCTCACTACTGAAGCGTCGGTGCCAGCACACTCCCGCGAAACGAAGCGAGGTCAGCCTCTTACGGGCATCAGTGACGAAAGTACTGCAGTTTCTGTATGGGCGACCCACTTGCCGTCACGCCCGATACCAATGCTGATGAATTCTACTATCACTTTGAATTTCAAAATTTTTTTAAAATTTTTTTTAATTTTTTTAATATTTTTTATTATTTAAAAATTATTTTATATTTTTATTATAAATTTTTAATTTTTAAAAGAATAATTTAATAATTTAATAAAAAAAATTTTGAGTGAGGGATGAAAATCCAAACTTTTAAACTTAAGCGGGTGGAACTTTGTCTCCGCCTTAAACTATGGATGGGAAATTGTCCTTTGGCACTCCCCATTAATATACCATTGCCAGTAATGTAAATTTGAAGGTCCCTTCCCCACCAGCCCATCCGTTATGACATTGAATTACGTTACACCCACTTGTTTGTATGATTTAAGAACAAATTTAATACTCACAACGACTGTGACGTTGCATTGAATGCAGTAACAGCGAGACGAAGACCACACACACATGCAACTTTGGACATCTGGAAATGAGACGTCAACCGTCAATCGTCATCATGATGACAGACTAGACAAATACAGCTTGTCTTCCTCTTGTCCTTATTGTGACCTCCTTTTTCACGATGACAATCTTGCATTATTGCATTGGGCCGGGAGGTCCGGATTATGCGGTACATCTGTAAAGATTTATATTTATGCATTATTTTACTGATTATCACCTCTACCTGCCTGTCAAAAGTAAGTGAGGAGGACGACTTATATATATGGGCGCACCAAAACGATCAGACCTCAGAGATATCCATTATAGAGAAAGAGAGGGAGCTTGAGAAACATATACATGTGAGAGTTTCAAGACTAAGAAGTTCGGTGATTATTTTCAGATAAAAACTTTCAGGTTTTTCTTCTGCTCTTGTTATATATTATTAAGTTACGGAAAATAATTGCTTTAATGGTATCCATGTTTTTTTTATTTTTTTGAAAGAAACTTAATTTAAACTGACTTTTTTATAATTTTTTATTGTATTACCGTTTTCATTTATTTCCTTTTTTTTACAGTTAATCAGTCTCCAAATTACCAATCAAACTGAACTTTGACTGTATAAGATCAAAAAATTTAATTCTGATACATGTAACTCCATAACAATTTGAATCTTTAACTTATCTAGCATCTTTGTTAGTGGCAAATGGTCAATCAAATTCTCATCCAAACTAGTGTTGTTCTTGCTTCTGAGAATCTGGAGCAAGGATTTTGTGAAGTATATTATGTGTTTGCCTCTTCACGAGGTTGTGCATTAGCGGCGCACACCCTACATTTGCCAGCCCTTGGGGGACAACGCTTTTATAAAAAAATATAATCAATTTTGAACTCAAAATTGGGTCTGATTCCAAGATGAAAAACAATCATCTGATCAAAAGATTCAATTTGGTTTTGATATTTTAATTTTTTTTTTTTTTTTGTTTTGTGATCATTAATAGTCTGTTTGCTTCCAGGAGCACGAAGCTGTTGAAGATGAGAGTGAATCACTGAGTAATATTTTCAGGGTAAGATGAAGGAGTCAGAAAGTTCCGCTGAAAATAAGCATGAAAGAGAAGCCGAGGTAGTTGTTGATATCAAGGAGGAGCCCGAGCCTCCATGTTGTATTTATAAGGTTCCTAAGAAACTTAGGCAGATAAATAATGATGCTTACACTCCTCAAGTAGTTTCGATTGGCCCTTACCACCACGGCAAAGAAGCATGGAACGGCATGGATAGCAAAAAGGAATGGAAATGGGATGACATGCAGGATCGAAAGAAGAAATATAATGAGAAGTTTGACGGGAAAAGATTGGGGAAAATCAAGAACTTTGTCAAACAAGAGGAACAACGTATTCGCCATTGTTATGAAACACTTGAGGGTTTCGAGTCAGATGAGTTTATAGAGATGATTGTGGAAGATGCTGTCTTCATCATTGAGCTCTTGAAGAATTACGATGATGATGCTAAAGATTTTTTGCTCAGTAAACCATGGCTAAAAAATGCTATAAAACTGGATCTGCAATTACTTGAAAATCAGCTTCCGTACTTTGTCTTGGAGGAGTCTTACATGTTGGCCTATGGCAGCTGCACTGGAGTAGTATCACCTACATTCATTGCTCGTTCTTGCAGGTTTTTCGGTTACAAGGAACCAGATGGTGACTGGAAGCACAAGAACGTTAAACATTTTGTGGACTTGAGAAGACATACTATGTTGGTCGATGTCAAAATCGAAAAAAAGGAACCAAAGTCACCCGGGTCTACAGGCGGAAAAATTGAAGATTTACCAAGTGCAGTGAAGCTAAATGAATCTGGGGTGAAGTTCAAATTAGCTAAAGAAAGAAGCTTGCTTGACATAGAATTCGGAAAGAGAGAAGACTCATGCATTCCATGGCTCAGAGGAGATGTGCTAAAGATTCCACGCTTGAAAATTGAAGATGATACAGAATGCTTGTTCCGAAACTTGATGGCATTGGAGCAGTGCCATTATCCTTATGAAACTCATATTTGCAACTATATTGATCTAATGGATGCTCTCATCAACACCAGAAAAGATGTGGATTTGCTTTTTGAAAACGGCATCATCTGTAACTGTGTGGGCGACCATGATTCAATAAAAGAAATGATCAACAAACTTTGCCGGGGGATTACACCAAGTGCTTCATGTTACCAAGGCACGTGCCAGAGGCTGAAAGAGCACCACGGGAAATGGTGGAATCGGACCAAGGCAACATTGATAAGTGTATACTTTGAAAATCTTTGGAGAGGCACGGGAACTGTTGCTGCAACTATACTGTTATTGCTCACTCTGTTACAAACCATCCAAAGATTCTACCCGGCCTTGTTTCAGCCTAAAAAATAATTAAGTTTGTGTGTTTTTACTAGTATAATTAGGATGTCCAGGAAGCTTTCTACTACTAAGCGGCAAAATGTGCCCGTTCAACTATTTGCAATATCTTAAGCTTGTCTAATAAATTATGTTTGGATCCCATTTTGACTGGATTAGGAGCTGGTTTGAGTCTTTATCGATGTAACTTGTGTGTTAAATTGGATTGATCGCTTGTAATTGAATCCAAATCATTAAAAGATACAAACAATTCAATAATATTTATATTTATTGCTAGTGAATTTAATATTAACTAACAAAATAATGAATCTAATTGGTAATTTCATTTTCATTTATGAAATAGTAACACGGCAAATTATACCTCAATTTGATATCAAGAGCAAAACGATGAGAACAAAATCAAAGGTAGATTCCAGCCAAAGGTTAGTTTGACTTTAGGACAATTACCTCGAGAGATTAAACTTGATTCGCTTGAATAATGAATAGTATTGTCTGGCAGAAAGTGAAAAAATCGTGAGATAAAAAGAAAAATTGATGATTATGCAAATCCTGATGCTGCATCGCCAAAAAGACATCAATATTAAATCGAGCTCGAATTAAAATTTTTTCAAACTCAAATTTTTAAGTTAAACAGCAATCTAAGCCCAATCTAATTTGGATCCCGTCCAGCCTGACAAGAATATAGGTAACCTTCAGTTGACTTAGAGTTAGAAAGCGACCAGCCGGCCATAAACAAAATATGGAAGCCCAAAACAAGAAACAGACCCATAGACTTTATGCCCGGAACAAACTGAAAGCCTAATAAAGAGGGGCAATGTCAGGCAAGAAGAAGAGGAGAGGCGGCAATGGAAACAGAGAAGAGCGGTGATCCGAGTGGAGTCAAGGAGATCCACGCCCACTGGTGGTGGGCCCTGGCAAGCACAGTCCAAATAGGATGGGGCATATCATCTTACAGAAAAGGCTACAGCGGTGACTCTCGTCTCATGCCCGTTAAGGCTTTCGGCATAGCTGCCTTGTTTGTTGGTTCCGCTGCCTCCGCCTCCATGGCTTTTCTCCGAGCTTCTGGCATTCACAAGGTAGAGGAACAATTTTCTGTAAGTAATTTGTTGGTGTCACAAATTACTGAGTTTTAATTATTTTGAATAAAAAAATAACAGGTGGAAGACCTAATGGAAGTGGGTGCCAATATAAGAAAAAAACTTGGTATCTCATCTAGAACAAGTGCCAAGTAAGTTGAATTATTTATTTTTCATTTGAAATTATATTACATTTTTTCTCTTGGCGAGGAAGAAGACAGATGATCTGTGAGAGTGAAGAGACTGAGATTGTAGCTTTGGCATAATTGGTAGCTCAGTGAATTTTGAATTACCATGGGAACAAATAAAATTAAATCAGTATTTTTCCATATGGTCAATACTATCCTAAAATAAATTTTTTAAATATAAAAAATAATAAAATAATAACAAACCTTAAGAAATTTAAATATTTTTTAAATATACTTTTTATCATATTCACGTAAAAAAAAAAGTATTAATCTATATCGGTAATATATATTGTATTATAAGATATACTTATTATATCATAATAAATTTTAATATGATTAGAAATATTTATCATTTTCTATATTATTATATTATATTATACATATTATATATTATAAGGTATTAATAATTATGCGGATTACTAATTCATTTGATTTTTTTTGGAGCTAAGTTTGCCATATAAGAGAATTATTGACACAGGCCTAATACGTAGATTTAGATGTTGTTAAATCATTCAAAATTATAATGGTATGTCAATGTATATGGTCATATTTGTACCCATTATTAGCGTATAAAATATCCTTGAAAATGTAATGGAGAAAAAACAAAGAGGTTCGATTGTGCTTTTATTTCTGTTAAGGTGACATTCATGAATTGCAACATAAAACCAACTGCTTGTTTTATAAGCAATATACTTAATCGAAAAACAAAGAATTACATATAGTTTTCTAGCAAATCATATGGAAAAATTAAAAAGGGCAACTTTTGCAGCATATTTTACTCGCATATCAGTGAAATGCAAGCTTTATGGGTTACACTTCAGAACCATGTTAACTTGGTACAGAAAAACCCTTAATCCAACAAAGATACATCATTTAGGCAGGTGCTGATGCTGGTGCCTGCATGTAAGACTCCAACATCAATTGTGCTTCAGAAAGCGAATTGATCTCAACGATTAGGTATGTAAATTTCCACTGATTGTCCTCTTGATCTTTGAACATCTCAACAAAAACCTTACCGGCCCCATGAGGTCCTCGGATGTAGAAGTTAACCTACACCCAATCAATGCATTAAACAGAAATAAGCATCTTTAGATTATGGACAGAGTTCGCGAACAAAATATATTTTGGTTTTGACCTCATTCGAGGATTGGGGAACATGTGCCCAGATAACTAAAGTTATTTGGCCATTTAACTCAACATGCTCTATGCCAAATTCATCGGTATATACCCTATTGGGAATTCATTGACGAGCAGCACGATTTCTACTTTCCTGACCATAGCCAGTAATAGCCGATCCAATCCTCACTCTGACCTAACACAAAGCAATTTCAACCTAGGTGAATCCAAACAACAATCACAGGATGCATAACGATTTGTACAAAGCATTTGATTTTCCCAAAAAGGTGGAGAGAGGAAAAAAATATTGTTGTTTTCGGCAGTCTAAGAGCTGATTTGGGAGGTCACCAGCTCCCTGAATTGTTGTCGGATTGAAGGTTTCGAATTGTCAGTTTATCTATTTGTAAACCCCTTTTAGCAATAAAATAGCCTCCATTTTTTTTTTTTTTTTTTTGGTAAATAAATAGCCTCCATTTTGTTTATTCTTTTGTGTTCTTTTTTTCCCTTGCTTTGGTTGAATATTAGCTGGGAATGGTTAATCATCTAGTCCTGTATCTTATACCTGCAAATTCTGTTCAACCCAACACTCTATTCACTTAAATAATGTCTAGCAACTAAATTATGTCTTCTAAGACAAGCCCCATGTTACAATTAGTATTCATGATGTTAGAAGTACGAGGTTACAAGATAATTACATGAAGAATTTGGCTAACCTGACCATCATCTTGAATTCTTTTCAGAGCCTGGTTAAAATCTTATACCTAAAACAGGCAATGGTGCCAAATCAGCGTGGAGGTGAAAAAGGAGACAATTCTTTACCCAAAAACACAGTTCAACAAGAGATCTCTTACTCTTTTGGTTCAAATATGAGTTCTTTGAACACGGCATAAGCAGCAGCAGCAACCCCAAGCCCTGCAAGAATTATAGCACTGTAGGAGGCCCTCTCGGCAAATGTTACTGGCTTCTCTGGGATATTGTAGGTAGGAGCATCAGATGGATCTTCAACGGTAGAGATGTCCTTTTTGGGCTGTAAGGGGGTTAGAGAGTATGTCACTAGAATCAGAGAAACTGATGTCAACATATAATAAAAAGGAAAATTTTATAGATGGAACACTTTCTCTCCAAGATTTGAGTGTTGATTTTTTCATAGAAATGAGAAATTCATGACTCCTGTCAACAGAAGATCTGTTCAATAACAAATGACCAGAAAACACAAAAACTCCAGTAGTTTCTCACTCATTCATTGAGAGACAAAAGTTCTGTACCAAGAACATTTACATTTTGAAAAAAAAAAAAAAAGAGCCAAAAAAATTGCTTAACTAGTCAATGATGAAAATATATAGACTGGATTTCAATTCAAAAACTTACTTGAGATTCCTGCAAAACAAGTCATCAATCATAGTCCACAAACGGGAACCTAGGGCTCCCGATGGAATCATACACCCAATAAAATGGAGACCAGAATGCAGCCCAAACATTCTAGAACAATCATACACCAAAGAAAACACAACAATGCCAGCACCTCCGTGAAGGGGTACTGATGCAAAACTAAGCAAACCTCACAATAATATAAACCAACATAAAATAAGCATATCAGAGTAGTCATCACTTATCATTTGCTCCAAATAGATCCTGCAGAACAAAACTAAAGGAATCATTCAGCAGCTATATACTGAACCAAAGAAAAACAGAATATACATTGATGAAGATAATCACAATAGGCCAACATAAATAACTGCACCACCATCAAGAAACCAACTTAAAACTGATATAATAAAACCCAAAAGGCTAAAACAAATAATAGTTGTCATCTTCTATGAACTGAAAATTCATTATTAACCTTTTTGCCAAATATTCCACTGTAGATATCTCGTTG
The DNA here is from genome assembly GCA_026122585.1 of Anacardium occidentale. NCBI lineage: Eukaryota > Viridiplantae > Streptophyta > Magnoliopsida > Sapindales > Anacardiaceae > Anacardium > Anacardium occidentale. The sequence goes on from JAJEJH010000102.1 coordinate 276,458, forward strand.
GACGATGATGAAAAGCGAGGCAAAGACCATGTTCTCGGAAGCGATGATATTACTGATCTTCTAAAATTGTACAACTTTACAGAACTTAAATGGCTTCTTCGATGACACAAACACAATTATCAAAATTTTCCTCAGGTGTTCATCATAAATACAACTATAAGGTCAAAAGAAACACAATAACAGACCTGTCCTGGTGATTAAATATGAAAAGTGGCCAAAGGACATTTTCCCACCCATAGTTTCAGGCTGAGACAAATTCCCATCCGCTTAAGTTTAAAAGCCCAAACTCCCACCCCTCACCTATTTTTTATATTAAAAATAATAAATATACAGTAATAATCAAGGGTATTTTTATCTTTTTAATATTAAAATTTTATAAATTAATAAAATAAATTTTATATAAATATAAAATATTAAAAAATTTTAAAAATATTTTTAAAAAATTAAAAAAAATTAAAAATTTAAAAAATTGAGGCAGCCACAGTCGTCGGCACCGGCGGCGGTGGCCGCCCATAATAGAACCAAGTGGCCATTTCTGGCCATCTGGTTCCTGGCCTCCCCGTTCGATGGAGGCAGTCAAATCGACCACCTCCAATTTTCCGCCTCCTCCCGAAATAAGGGTCAGAAACGGCCGTAAAAGGTCGGCCTTGACCCCACTGGCCGTTTCCGACTTTTATTTCGGACGGAGGTTGTCAGATCTGGCCGTCTTCTCCAAAACTTTAGGCGGCTGATTTGGCCGCCTCCACCGAACGGGGAGGCCAGATCTGGCCTCCCCTGGAACCAGGTGGTCGGAAATGGCCACCTGGTTCTATTATGCCTCAATTTTTAAAATTTTAAAATATTTTTTTAATTTTTTAATATTTTTTGAAAATATTTATATTTAAAAATTATTTTATATTTTTATTATTAATTTTTAATTTTTAAAAAAGTAATTTAGTAATTTTAATTAAAAAAATAATAAAAAAATAGGTGATGGGTGGGACTTTGGGCTTTTAAACTTAAGCGGGTGGGAATTTGTCGCAGCCTCAAACTATGGGTGGGAAAATGTCCTTTGGCCGTTATTAATAGGGCTGGGAGTGGAGGTAACCCATGTTTCCCACGTGTAATTTTACCGAATTCACATGAGCTTCAACCGAACCAGACACTTGGAAAAAACTTTAGAATGTACATAAATGACAGTTCATTGGGAGCAGCTTTTTGCAAGACTTTTTATTGTTGGGAAGCAATTCTACAAAGGACCTCCATTTTTCGCTCCTCTCTGAAACCTTTGTCGATCCGTCCTTTCTCTTTTGCTTACCTTGATCTCCATGACTTCGAAATCTCAACTTGAAGTGTGAACAGTACAAGTTTAGGTGAACAGTACAAGTTTAGGTAGGACGACCACTTCTTTACTGCCACATAGTCAGTGTCTTCCCTTCCTTTTCTTCCAGGTAATCCAAAACTTTATCCAGTGGCATTAATGTAAACAGATATTGGGGTTATTTGACAAAATCTTCAGTAAGGGCACCTAAAATGGCAAGACAAGGAAATATTACTATTCCACCTTGATACAAGCTGATAAGCAGATACGATTAAGACACGAAATCTCTGCGACTTGATACTACACTTAGACTTGAATAGCACTCAGAATATCAATTGAATTATTTTCAGAGAGCATTTTCCTCGTTCTGACTTGTTCTTGGTCAAAACATCTTGTCCAAAGTGTAGACATTAATATGTTTAATCCTGTTATGAAATGTAATGCATTGCTCTTAGACAAATGAATAGCATTTTGTAAATCACAATAAAGAAAAGGTACATTGTCTATAAACTCAAGTTCACAGGATATTCCCTTAAGCCATAGAACTTTCTTAATGGCTTTAGTCAAGGCTACAGACTTGGTCTCCCTAGTTGGCAATGCAATATTTTCCAACTTTTGCCAAATGTAAATACATAACCAGTTAAAAGATCTCATTTTATCTAAGTCAAATATAATCAGAATGATAATAGTTTTGAACAGGGGGAACTGATCAGAGGACTTAGCAAAATAATTCAAACCAAAATTATAAGACCCTATTATATACCTTAATAATAAGGCCAAAGTACATGCTCCCACCCAAAGTTTGGTCCTAAGTCAAATTCCTACCCCTCAAGTTTAAAAAACCTAAAATCTCACTGTTTAACTGTTAAATCTAACCGTTAACAGTAAATCAAGGGATAATTTTATCATTTTAGAGTTAAAATTTATAAAACTATAAAATAATATTTAAATATATATTAAAATATATTAAAATTTTACAAAATTATAAAAAAATATTTAAAATTTTAAAAAATAAAAACCTTGTGTTATTTGCTAGGCCACAGTCGCCAGCACGACGGCGGTGTCTGTTTTTATTTTTAAAAATTTAAATATTTTTTATAATTTTATAAATTTTTTATTTTTTATATATTTATATATATTTTTAAATATTATTTTATATATTTATTATAAATTTTTATTAATAAAAATATTTTTTTCATTTTATAAAATAGGTTAATAAAATTGGATAAAAATTAAATGAATGGTGAGAATCTAGACTTTTAAAAGTTAGTAAATTGGACTTTGTCCGGCCTCAATCTATAGGTGACCATTTAGTAGCATTCTAATGAGTCTTATTAGGATTACTCGTAAATCTATTATCAAGACTAATAGTAACAATGAAGGCATAGTTGCAAAAGCGAGCACATGTTGAGAGGACAGGAGAGTCTCAACCGGGATCTAACCAGGCCATTGGATCAGTTAGGACCCAACTATCGAGGCTGAGATAATGACTACTGATGGGAGGCCCAGGAGACCTGGTGGTGGTGGTGGAGATGCGGAGATGAGATTATTTGGAAAGACTTCGAAAGATGTGGTGGAGAATCAAGACTACTCCACTTATGGAATGGTTCAGGCCTTCGAGGGAAATAAACAGCCTCGTATTGATGGCTTTTTAAACAAGAAGGCCGAGAGATTGATTCCCACCCAAGGTTTCCCTAGATGACAGAATCTTATTCAAAAGTTTTTAAAAAATTAAATATTTATTTGTTATTTTTTTTAATTTATTATAACCAAAATACTTTTCAACAAAAAAAAATATTAATATAAAAATAAAATTTAATACAATATAATAATTAATAAATTAATACAAAATTAAACAAAAAACCACCAATCAATAATATTATCGATGATAATAATTATTTTTTAAATTTTATTAATTTTTTAAATTGTTATTATTATTTTATATTTTAATTATTTTTATAAAATTATTTTTATTATTTTTTATTTTTAAATTCTTTTTATTCAAAATGAAAAAAATGTTTATTTGGAGGGGAGGGGAGGGAAGGGGCGCATAACGATCAGTTTGCACAGTAGCCTGTATTTCCCACGTAGGGTTTGGCCCTAGAAACATTTTCACCCCTAATTAGTATAAAGAACACTTTTTCACTCAATAAATTAACATTTTTTTAAATTTAAATAATATTTTTTCATTTAAAATCAAACTCTTTTAATAAAAAAAATAGTATTAAAAAATAAAATTATTATTTTATCTTACTATTTATTTTCAAAATTATCGTTTAACTCCAATTAACAAAAATTAAATATTTAAATTACATAAAAAATCATTTATTTTCCTTTTTCTTCACTCTCACTCCCTTATATTTCTCTCTCTATAGATAGAGATGTCTTTGTCATACAATTATGTAACATATTATATATATATATAAAATTTTTGAAAATATTATAGTTCTTTTTGAAAATTTTTAAGGGTATTGGGAGTTTAAAAAAATTTAAAAGTATTTTGGAAATTTTTGAAATATTAGTTTGATATTGATAATTTAAAAAATAATAATTATATCTTAAAAAATTAAATAAAACACAATAATTTATAATGTTAATATCATATTATAACTATTGAAGTTATATAATAGCTTCAAAATATATAGAGGTTTAAAATACTTTAATGATTTGTGAGTTTTTAAATATTTTTAGGGTTATATTTCATGTTTAAAATGTTTGAATTCGATACATAAATTTTTTTTTTTTTAAATTAATAGATGATAAAATTATTGGTCAAATAATATTCCCACTCAAGGTTTTCTTAAATGATGAATTTATAATTAAAAAATTTTAAAAAGTCAAACATCCATTTGTTATCTAAGTTAATTATTAAATTTAACTGATTAAATAAACAATTTTGTTTTTTAGAATAAAAATAATAAATTATTAATAAATTAATAAAAATGTTTAAAAAATATAAAAATTTAAAAGTATCTAGCCACCTAGTTTGATTGACAATAGAATTTGACTGTTTTGATGGTAGAGGTAATTCGAAAACAGTCAATTTCAAATATACCGATCGTTTACAACCATATTTAAGACAATTAAATCCAATTATCTTTATCATAAAAAATAATTAAAAACTGCTGGTTTCAAGTATGTTGACCATTTTTGGTCATCTGTGATGACAAAGAGATTCAACCGCTAATAAAACAAAATGGTTAAAAGTTAATAGCAACCTTTACCGCTAGTAACGATGGTTTTTTTATTTTAATTTTATTTTTAAATATTTATAATTGATTATTATTATATTTATATTATTTTATATTAAAATTAAAATTATTTATTTTTTATATTAAAGGGTATCTTAGTTATTTTAATAAAAATATTAATAAAATTAGAAGAAATTTAGTTAATGGGTGAATAATTGGCTTTTAAAAAGTTTTAAGTGAGACTTTGTTGGTTATAGAAACCTTGGGTGGGACTAAGTTATTTGACCTAAAATTATTAATATGCCCTTCTATCATAGTTTTTTAAAAAGGTTGATTTTGAACTAAAGATTATTATTTATATTAATTAAAAGTAGAAGTGTGATATTGTGACAAATGTTTTTATGTCAAGCCGAAAATGAAAAAGGTTAGCCGTTCAATGTTAATAGTTGAAAAAATATTTTTATTTATTAATAAATGTAATTTAAAATAATAAAATTAATTTTATAAAATAATTATAATATAAAATAATATTTAATATAATAATAAAACAAATTAAAAATTATTTTTTAATTTTTAAAATTATTATTATTATTATATTATATTAAAATTTATTTAATATTATATTAATATTATTTTTTTATTGTGTTTATTTTAATTATTTCATAAAAAAAGTCAATAAAATTTTAAAAAATTGACTCATAACTGAGTGTTTGGCTTTTTCAAAGAATATCGTTATAGTTATGGGGTTTTTCTGTGGCCCACCCGTAAAACAAAAACCAGCTTTCATTCACATCCCACAAAAGTTGGATAAACATTGGTGTTGGCTGATTGGATAAGCATTCGGGTCTCTCTGTCCTTAGTTATATTTTCTTGCGCCGCTAACCTTCAGTCTCGTCGGAGAAATTTCAAGTAATTTCGAAGACGCTTCAGGATCAAAGCCGGGAAGAGAAATGGTGTGGTGGTCAATCCGTAAGTTCCATAACTGTTTAGACTTTTTAAGTTGGAAGCAAATGGTCACAACTTTTTCTTTTTCATTTCGATTCAGGTTCGAAAGCTCGTTTTCCTATTTCATCTATGGCTGCTCTAAGAACTTCCACTGTATATGGAGACTCTTTTCAATGCTCAAGCTTCTCTGTTCTTACTAACTCCTTTACTGGTTTTCTCAGAACATTTTCTGGGCTAAACACAGTGAGTGATTTCAGTCATTTGTTATGTATTCTTGTAAATTTGTATAATTATATCTCATTTTATCTTTTTCTTGTTTGATTTCTCAGAGGGGATTTGCTAAAGTTTGTGATAATTACAACCATCTGGGATTTATATCTTCATTGAAGTAAGTTGACAGATTTATTCTTCCATTATGATTAGTCAGTACAGTACGCTTTTATTTTAAGCTCTTTTGCTTATCCCAGTTTAATATAAATAATGAATTATGATTTCTTAGAATGGATCAGAACCGGCCAAAATTATGTGGATTATATGGACTATATGCTTAATGGATCTAAAAAGTGCTCTACCATTTCCAGGGGAAACCCAATTTTGAAACTGGAGGATTCAAGCTCTGCGCAAGCACGCACTCCACAATGTACTAGCTATAAAGAGCAAAATGTGGGCAAAACTTCTTATGGACGAGACTTTTTTGAAGAGATGAAACACAGATTTCTAAGCTTTAAGAAGCACAAATATTTGTGAGTAGGCAATGCCACGGCCTAGTGAGATTTATCCAAGCTAACAAATTAAGTTCGTATTAATAACTTGATGCTTTTGACAGGAAAGAATTGGAGCATTTTCAAACTCTTGCACAAGCTCAATCACCAGAGGTTGTCATTTATAGACAAACTTATCTTTCTTCTTTCAGTTTTGGCGCTCTTTGTGGCACAAATATGCCGTAATATTAACTGTTTAAATTTGACAAGTTCAAGAATAGGTTATGGTGATTGCGTGTGCAGACTCTAGGATATGCCCCTCTAACATCCTTGGATTCCAGCCTGGAGAAACCTTTATGATTAGAAATGTTGCTAATCTTGTTCCCCCAATTCAGGTATGGCTGCTTCCTGCTGTTCGAACATCAACTTCGTCAAACTATCAAGATGTTAAAAAAAATGTATCTTCCATCAACTACATATAACTGAATTTTTTTCTTAATTTTCACAGAATGGACCATCAGAAACTAATGCAGCCCTAGAGTTTGCAGTCAACATACTTAATGTAAGTTGTGCAGGATATATAGGAACTTCTGTTCCCAGCAGACAGAAATTTTGTTTTCTTTGAGGCCATAGATTATATGTTATGACATAATACCAGATTATGTAGGCACTCTTGCTGGATACCACTGTTTACTGTTCTTTTATAATTTAATAAAAATATAATATCAAAAAATAATAAAATATCACCAATAATACCCAGTAGAAATACCTAAAACTGAGTTGAAATGCTGTAACAGAAAACATTTGGTGCAAATGTATACATCTATATATACATGCCCAAAACTTTAATATATATATATATTAAAATATTTACAAAAGATATGTGTATTGAAATATATACAATTACATGCATATAAAACTGAGCAAGCATGTAAACCGAAACATGCTGTAAAACAAAATTGAATGGATCCCAGACGGCAGCCATCTTCTCCCCTCAGCCCCTAAAATACTAACATGCAAGAGAAAGGAAAATAGAGAGTGAGTGATATATTCATCCAATAAGCGTTTCCTATCTCTGTCCTTAGACCAATCTTCCTCAGAGGATTGCCAAATCATCACATTCTGGCAACATTCATATACACGAGAGGAAAACCAAACTGGTCCCCACGTGTAATCACGTTAATCTTAGCTTTTCATTCTGCTATACACATCTTTACTGTTTTGTTACTTGTTTTTTGTAGTTCACGTTTCATCACGTGAATTCTGATATTTGTGTCTTATTATACGATGTTTCATATCAGGATTATTTACTGTTTCATTATTCTTACTGATCTTATCATTCTCTGAATGATATGCTATTGTATATGTCATATGAAAATGACATGCTATGAAACATGCTGAAAACATAGCTAGGTCTGGGCCTGTATGTTGAAAATAGCTTTCTGAAAGTTGTTTGTTGAAAACTGATGTTGGATCATGAGATCCCATATCTGAAAAACTGTTATAAAAGATATTCTAAAAACTGTATTGAAAACTGTGTACCCGAAGGTACTTACTATACTGTGCAGAATGATGAATACAGGGATTTGACATCCTGACCATGTGAGTTTTCTATGTAAACACGCACCATAAACTGTATGGGTCACGTGATGCCTCTGAATCTCATACTGAACTGAGCGCCTCGCGCTATAAACTACATCCGATCCTCGGATCAGGAAAACTATAATCTATTAATTGAGCATCCTGACATATGTCAATACATAGGGCTAATAATGAGCATATAGCTCCTGATCCAACGGGTGTGCTGAAACTCACGAGTGCCCCATTGTATTCACCCCTGAAATCAATGTTTTTCTACTAAAAACATGAATTCGGATCTTTGGATCCCTTTCTGAAAACTCTGTATGGCATGTCATATTATGTTATGTATATGATATATCATGTAAGCTTAACTAAGCTTATTTTACTGTTCCATAGTCATTTGATGGCTTTTACTGTGCATATTTCTTATTTTATGCTTATTTTCTCTTTTCTACCCGATGCACCGGCGTGCGTGTCTATGCGCACGGGCGTGCATAAACTTGCACGGGACCGTGAGCCAGTCGTGCATGTGGTCGTGCTCGGTTCTGTGATTTTTCTTCATATTTCTTATTTTCTCTTGGTGCACGACCGTGACATAAACATGCACGGTCGTAACCTTGTATTTTAGGTCATACACGGATACGTGAAGACGATCGTGATCATGCAGAAATGCAGTATGCACGGGCGTGCGTCGTCCTGCTCTGCACAAACATGACCTCTTGGAATCATACTGAATTCTATCCAAATCTCATACTAAACTCAAATTAATCATTTCCCACATACACAACACTTCATATACACATATTTGCCCTTTCTACAACTTCAAATTACACATTCATCATTCAACCCATTGCAAAGACATGTATATACACATATTCTCACACATATCATACATATATGTATCAAATCATCATCATCATCATCATCTCAAATCATCAAACATGCAAGGAAAACATCACAAGCATGCTGTAATCAAACTCATACACATCAAAGCATGCATCAAACACATCAAAGAAAGAGAGAAAGAGGTAAGAAACATTTATCTCTAGACATGCTTTCTCTCACAAAAAGATCACAAACTCAAGCTGGATTGGATGATCCTGGTTACTGCTCTTCTCTTTTAGGGTTGATATTCTCTGAAAATCAAATAGAAATCTTGGATGAAAATGGCTGAAAAACTGGATAAACTCAACTTAAAACCAAGACGGCCGAAACATTACGAACGCACGGGTGTGCACCTCACATGCACGATCGTGCATGGCAGGAAAATTACACTATTATCATTTTCCCGCGCTCGCATACAAATTCTCTCAATAGGATCCATACACAAACCACCTAACTCAAAAAAACATCTATTTCACCCTAAAACTCTTTCACAACCCTAGAATTCTCATCAATCTCAATCTAACCCCAGATTAAACGCCTAAAAGACAAATCTAACCATGAAATGTTATAGATTAAATGACCAGTTATAATCTCCATGTTTTAACCAAAGCATTATGTATAAATTTAGAGAATATATGAAGCATACTATGTTTAATGATTTTTTTCTAATTTCTTTTACTTTCACAAAATGGTTATAATTGCTAGGTTGAGGACATATTAATCATCGGCCACAGTGACTGCGGAGGAATTCAAGCTCTCATGACTATGCAAGAGGACGACTCAAGGTTATGAACCTTTCCTGTCTCTTGTGGGTATCTTACTGGTAATTTTTGCTCCAGTTTCTCATTGCATTTCTGGTTTTCAGTAACTTAACTGAGAAGTGGGTTGCCAATGCAAAAGCTGCCAAATTGAGGACAAAATCTGATGCAGCCCATCTTAGCTTTGAACAACAATGCAGGTACTGTGAGAAGGTATGTATGCTCTAGAATGTCCACATTACATATTGAATGAACTATACACAATTCAATTCTTTGAAAATCTGTCATCTGTCAAGATTTAATGAAATGAATCCAAACTCAGGCCGGGCATTACTTCATTGTTGGATGAATACTTAATTGCCATATTGTTGGGTTCAAAAATGGTGATAAACTGTGAACAGAACTTTGCCAGTTTAGCTTGTCTCAGTAGTCTTGACCTGGAAGCTGAAATAAACTTGTAGCTATTGTGGCAGGAATCGATTAATCGGTCGCTGCTGAACTTGCTGACATATCCATGGATAGAAGACAGAGTGAGGAAAGAGATGCTATCCCTTCACGGAGGATACTATGATCTTTTCAATTGTACATTTGAGAAGTGGACACTTGATTACAGGGAAAGCAGCATTGAAGAAGAAGGCGGCAGATACACCATCAAAGATCGATCATTTTGGTGCTGAACTTTTTCTTTCACAAGAAAATGTCAGCAAGCAATTGCAAAGTTCACAGTGCAACCATCTCTGACTCTGAATGTAAATTAAGTTAATTAATATACAGAAAGTATTCAATTCAAGAATTTTACTTAATAAGGTCTCCATATGCCATATTTGACCAGTTGATGGAAAGGGCCCTAACTTAACTTTTTCCTAATTTGAGGGGTAAATAATAATTAACAAAAATTGCGCGTGCTCTTTTGAAATACTCTAAAATTAACCATCAACAACAATACAAAACAAGTGGAAAAGAAACATCAGGCGGAGGAACGGGATCAGATCTCGGTTCAATTTCGCAAAGCAAAAATGATCTCGCAGTTCTTCGTACTGTCTCAACGAGGCGATAACATCGTCTTCCGTGACTGTGAGTTCTATCTCCCTAATTTTCTCCTTGGTCTTCAATTGACGTACGTCATAATTTTCACAACATCTGTAGCTCGTTGATCTGAAATAAATTACATGAGCAAGTTCTAGATATCTGATTAATAATCAATTTTCATGCAGATCGAGGTGAAGTGCAGAAAGGAAGTGCGGAGATATTTTTTCGCAAAGTGAAGTTTTGGAAAGAGGATGGACAAGAGGAGGCGCCGCCTGTCTTTGTAGGTATTATTGTAGTCAAGAAATGATCAGTGTGCATTAATTTGGGATCAATGAGGTTAATTGTTTTTAATTGATTTTTGTTTTTGGTTGATAGAACGTCGACGGTGTGAACTACTTTCATGTGAAAGTTGTTGGATTGTTGTTTGTCGCAACAACAAGAGTTAATGTTTCTCCATCTCTTGTGTTGGAGCTTCTGCAGAGGATTGCGCGTGTAATCAAAGACTATCTCGGGGTTCTCAATGAAGATTCACTGCGAAAGAACTTTGTGCTTGTATATGAATTGCTTGACGAAGTCATTGTAAGTTTTTCTGACTGCTAAGTTTTTGTTTGATTGTCAAGCAGTTTTTATCTTGTCTTGACTGACTGTGGTCTCTTTCTACCAGGATTTTGGTTATGTGCAGACAACTTCTACTGAAGTGTTGAAATCCTATGTGTTTAATGAACCAATTGTAGTTGATGCTGCACGGCTACAACCTCTTGGGCCTGCTGCCATTTTTATGGTTTGATATTATATAATTAATATCACTTTCATGTACGTGGTTAACTTGCACGTATCCTGTTTGTTTAATTGTGAGAATATGTATTTTAATGCAGCAAAGTACAAAAAGAATGCCAGGAACAGCAGTCACTAAGTCTGTTGTGGCAAATGAGCCTGGCGGGAGGAAGAGAGAAGAAATTTTTGTGGATATAATTGAAAAAATTAGCGTGACATTTAGCTCAAGTGTGAGTATTGTGCTCTATTTTGTGATGATTTTTTATGTTAGTGTTATTACTCCATATGAGCATCTAATGATTTTTTGTAAGTTAGACAAATTGGCTAAATTATTTACAAAAATTGAATCGAGAATATTTATCGGGCATTCCTAAAGAGTACAGGAGCAAAGTAGAAACATAATAATCTGGTAGTCTTTATTCTAAGTCTTATTATTGTTATATTGATTTTTTTATTTTGGAAACCTTTGTACCTCCATGCGATGCTCTTTGTACCGATCATCGCTCTAAAGCACAAAAGAACTTAAAGTTTTTTGTTTTCAATTATCCTTGCTCATGTGTAGATATATTGCTGCTGAGAAGATGTCATTTGATCTCTTTGCTCTTATGCTTTATTGGAGGTCATTATTCAGTTCCAGTAGACTAGGCTTGGTAGGCATAAGCTATTTAAGTAGGCTCGCAGCTTCGCCAAAAGATGCTTAGCTAGAAGCGATGAAGGGGGGGGGGCTGGGGAAAGCTGACGACTACATAAGGGGGGAAGCTATCTACGAAGCTTTGCCCCTTGCTTTACAGAGATTGTTATGAACTGACTAGATTCTCCCGGAACGCTAGCTAAGCTAATAAATAGTATTAGTTCCCTTCAATCAAATCAATAAGCTTTTTTATTTATTGATTCAGGGAAAAAACCTCCTTCTTAAAACCCATGGAGGGGGGCCTCGGCCTGGGAAGGGGAGAGTGGCCGAGTGGTCAAAAGCAACAGATTGAAAGTTGGTTTCCTTGTATTGTTGACTATCTTATTGTGCTTTAATTTCACTGCTGGTTCATCTGTTAATTATAGTTAATGAGCTTCATAGGATATATGTGGGATATCACTTATGATGCCACAATGTTTTTTTGACATGTGACATCTATCATCACCACATGCTATTTTCTTTTCACTTCCTATAATATTCATAATATCTGAATGGATTTTTCGAAAGATGTAGTATCTTCTCATGCTTGATGTCTATCATAAATGTGTATCCATATTATAATTTCTTAAAATTTTATTTTTACTACAAAATATTTTCTGTTTATATGTTGGATTAGCTTAAATACATATCACAGTATTTTAAATGATTACATTTTGTTTATATTCTTTGTGACTAATACTTCTCTTAATCAATCCAATGATGTTTATACAGGGATATATACTGACCTCTGAGATCGACGGCACCATCCAAATGAAGAGCTATCTTACTGGAAACCCAGAAATACGATTAGCTCTTAATGATGACCTGAGCATAGGAAAAGATGGGAGATCAATATATGGTACAGGCTTCTACACCTTCTTGGTGCATTTATGGATACATCTCTTGATTGACTTTTTCTCAACATGACAATTTGAAATAACTGAAATTATGGTTATTTCTTTCTGTGTATGGTGCCTTTGTAGCCTTTGTAATACATATATATCAAGCTCCCGGTAATTTAATTCCATGTTCTCTTTCTTCAAGCCTTTCCTAAACTCACCAGGCACTGCTTGTTTGGCAGATTATAGGAGTTCATCTGGGTCAGGAGCTGTGATACTTGATGACTGTAATTTTCATGAATCTGTACGCCTTGATAGTTTTGATCTTGACAGAACGCTGTCTCTAGTAAGTGAAACTAAGATGCCATGATCCTGACAATTGTTTACAATTTGAAGACTAATTGTTTATATCCTGTTGTTCAAATTAATGATTTGTCCTGCTTGTCTTTTTCAGGTACCGCCAGATGGTGAATTTCCAGTCATGAACTATCGTATGACCCAGGAGTTCAAGCCTCCTTTTCGCATTAACACGTTGATTGAGGAAGCAGGAGCTCTTAAGGTGACTATTGTGAAATAAGGGATGATGATGCCAATTTAAATGAGCCTTATCATTGGAATTACTGGACAAATATAAGTTATAATTCTGATCAGCACTCCTCTTATTTAGTGTCTAACCTTGCTTTCATTCTGTATGCTTGTGATTGTATAGGCTGAAGTGATTATTAAAATAAGTGCAGAATTCCCTTCCAACATTACGGCAAACACAATTGTTGTAGAAATGCCACTTCCTAAATACACTACCAGGTATTGTTATTCCATGCATTGCATCTTTTTTGTAGAAGTAATCCAATGAGATTTTGTTTCATATTCTGGAATTATTGATTAGGTATATATTTGTATTAAGTGTTTATTTTGTTTTCGGTGAACTCTAATATGTTTCCTAAGCAGCCTCATTGTTCTGGGTTCACCACTTTGTGTTGCCAGGTTATACCTATCTGGTTTTAAATATATATTCTGTTATTTTTTATCTGCCCTTACTCTAGTGCAATATATCGGATACTGATGGTAAAAATTGTCTCAAGATATTTCATGAGGGTCAGTCAGTTTAGATAATTTATTAATAGAAAATCACCATGCATTTCATTCAAAAAGGGTAGCAAAGTCTTGTTTCTTCGTCCTTGATGCCTTTGGTTGCTGCTTTCATATGGAAACTTATTTGTGAGAATATTTGGTAAGATTGTAAAGTTTCATTAAATTCTGCTATAATCTGTTGTAGAACTTATGTGAGAAAGAGATAAATTGTTTCTGTTTTTCATTGCATTACGTCAATATTTACAAGTTTATTTACATACAAAATTCTTTCTGGAAAATGAACCATCAGCCACCTCAAGCCGCACTGGCACTGTTTACGCCTGGCTGACTTACTTCTGCCATTATCTATTTTTCACACTCCCCTCAAGCTGATGAATTGATATTTACCATTCTCAACTTGAATACTGTTGATTGAAATGTTGTGGCTTTTAGTCCTTTGGTAAGTACATATGTGAGATGATGCAATATACGACTTGCAAATCAACACACTTTCTAACTTTTCTCTGATGAAATGTTTGTCGAATTCTATGTGCTTTTTTTTATGTTGTTTTGTGTTATGTGTAATGTTGATTATAGATTTGTTGTCACATTCTCTTCATCCCATCCCATTTAACCTTCAAGTTTTCTAAAATAACTTCAACCACAAAAGTTCACAAACACCTCAAGTCATCACTCAAAATTTTGCCTCAACATTAGATCTTGCTACCACATTTTGTTTTTTAATCCTCCATGTCACAAGGTTCCCACCATGAAAGGTGCAATATCTAGAGGTTGATCTTCTGTTAGTCACTTTTCCAGCATAGTCTAAATCCATATATGCTTCAAGCATTAATATTGCATTTCTCTTGAATAAGATTCCTTTCTCAAGAGCTCCTTTAAAGTACTACAACACTGAATTAGCATTTTGTAGATGAGCTTCGTTTGGTCTGTGCATGAATAGACTCATCACTTTAATAACATAGGCTATATCTGGTATGGTGTAAGACAAATAAATGTCCCTACCAGACATTGATCATCTCTCTATCTGCATTAGTATCCTATTATGCCAATACCAGCTTGTGATTGGGATCTATTGGTGTGCTGGTTTACATGCCAACCTCCCCATTTCTCTGAGAAGGTTCATAACATACTTTTGTTGAGAGATGAAAATACTTTTTTAGGAGTGTTAACTTCAATTCCTAGAAAGCATTTCAACCTTTCCAACTCATTAATCTCATATTCCTTGGCTAAGCATTGCTTCAGATATTGTTTCTCCTTTTCATGATATCCTAACATGATGATATCATCAACATATACCTGAAGGACCATAACTCCCTTTGAATTAAGTGCTTCACAAACAACTTTTGATCTTCCTTACTATTTGTATCCCACACCTATCATCACCTTGGCAAACCTCCCAAACCATGCCCTTGGAGATTATTTAAGCCATACATGGCTTTCTTGAGCTTATACACTTGTACAATGACTTGGTTGTTTTCAAATCCAGGTGGAATCTCCATGCACATTTCTTCCTTAGGATCTCCATGTAGACAAACATTTTTTACATCAAAATGCTACAATTTGCAATCATGGTTGGCTACTAATGACAACAAAATTTTAACAATGTTTATAAAACACTCTAATAGCTTAAATAATCTTAGAAGAAGGTGAATAGGATTAAAAAAAATTAATTCAATTTAAAACAACAATGTGAAACAATTAACAAACGTAATAAAAGGAGAGATAGGGTAAAAGATTGCTAAAAAAAAAATTTATAGTGGTTTTGATCTTTCTACACAGGCAAACTATGTCCATTTCTCCAAGCACACCACTTGAGTTCCATCATAGAAAATGTTTCTATGCACTAGTTTTCTGCGATTGCCCCATTTTTATGCTTGTTCTCCTGGATTTGCCCACAAGGATTTGAAATGAATGTTTACAAAGTGAAATGCCTCTATGAAGCCTCATACACAAATTAAGAACAAGAGATTTCTCTCAAAGATGTGAATGGAAACTTTAATGAGAGAGTAGATTAAGAACCTTTGAAAAATATTGTGTAAGCCATAAGAATTGTAATCTTCAACTTATTCTCACTCAAATGAACTCCTTTATATATGATTGAGCTTGCTAGAAATGTATAGGAGTCGTTTACTGATAAATATATCCGTTAATGGCTGTTGGAAATGAGTTTGCTCTGTTTTTGCTCTAACGCACAAGTGTGTTTCTTCGTGTACACGATTGTGACCCCTTGATTAATGACCTCGAGTA
This sequence comes from Anacardium occidentale, assembly GCA_026122585.1. NCBI lineage: Eukaryota > Viridiplantae > Streptophyta > Magnoliopsida > Sapindales > Anacardiaceae > Anacardium > Anacardium occidentale. The sequence goes on from JAJEJH010000102.1 coordinate 292,470, forward strand.
GACCTTTGACAGTCAAATTAACTATTCCCGCCACTACATACACGAGCATGCTCGTGTGCCTTTACATATGAAGACCACTTTAACACGACTAAGAATTAGCATGGTTCCTTGCACGATTGATTGCCTGAGAACAAGCACGCCTTTAATTTTGCCTATGCAAGGGCATGTATGTCCAATACAAAAGCATGCATCAAATCCTGACTTTTCTTCAAGTTGACTGTGCACAAGAAGCTTGCATTGGACTTTCGCTCGTGACCTCTTTCAAGTCTTTATTGCATATTCGTGTTGATTGAAATACGTGGGCGTGTATAGAAAGTTGACCATGGTCTTTGTTGACTTCCTTTATGCACTGGACCATTAGCACAAAACACCCTTGCTCTTGTTTGACCAAAAATTACTCACACAAGCGTGTACCATAACTACTCGAGTGTGTATGCAATATCAAAATCTGCTCAGAGGGTTGTCTTTAGCACGAGCAGAGTGTATAGAGTCATGACTTAGCACGTATGCTTGCAAAATGAACTATGCTAGGGCTTGTATTTAATGCACACGGTCATGCATCTGGGTAAAACCTACAAATTTAAGGTTTGTCAAATTTTGGTCATGAACAAAGTCATGCCTTGGACGAATTTGTATATTTAATCATATTTTTGTTATCATTAAAACATTAAGGGTCCAATAGTACTCATCTTGACAATCGAGGCGAATGTCTCTTGGTAATCCATTTCATTAGTTGTGTAATACCCTTTTGCTACTAATCTTGTCTTTTACCTTCCAATGACCTATTTGTTCTATTTTATTCTATTTTTCACATTATAGACTCATTTACATCCCACAAACTTCTTTTTTGTAGGGAGATTCATCCTCTCTCATAACTTTTTTTTTTGTAAGACTTCCATTTTTGCATTTGTAGCTTCTCTCCAATTTTCATTAAATAATGCCTTAGATAGGTTTGTAATGATAGGAATGTCTTTCAAACTTACAATGAGAATCCTATGAGATGGTGAGGTTTTTTTAAATGATGCAACGTGAGAATTCTTGGATTTGCCCAAGTTCAAGATTCGAAGTTTTCCTTCTTCAATAGTACCTTATCAACTATCTTGTCATCAAGAGCATGGGTTCACTATTTTGTGTCTGGGGTGACATGGACACTGGCGACTTGGGCATAGGTGACATAGTTTGGATGAACAAGGGAGATCAAAGACTCGATCTAAAACAATCCTTGTCTTTAATGACTAGATTCTCCCCCTAAAGAGGAGTGGTGAAGTAAAATTCATTCTCATTGAAGGTAACGCGTAGATGGGATTTTTGAATGGAAGATAATAGCACTTACATCCCTTTTTAATTAAGGAATATCCCACAGATTCACACTTGATGACTCTTGGATTAAGTTTTTCTTGGTTGTGACTATGTACATGAACGAAGGACACACAACCATATATTTTGGGAATCAGGTAATTTTTGGTGCAAAGAATAAGATAAAAAATTGAAGAGCATATCTATAGGATTTTGAAACCGAAGACTTCAGAAGGTAAATGATTTATGAGATGCGTGGCTATGAGAACAACTTCTCCCTAATAAGATTTAGGTGCATTGTTTTGGAATAGAAGGGCTAAGTTGCATCAAGTAAGTGTCCTTTTTCCTTTGCGCAGGACGACTCATGAATTATCTTTTCCTTTTAAAAGTAGAAGACGAGGAGATCAGCAATGATGAGAAGATTAGCAAAGATAAAGATGAGGAATTTGACAATTACTCGATTCCTTGGCGATGATGACAACCTGTCAGATCTAAGAGGGAATCATTGGATGAGATCTTGGAAATTGGTGGCCTAAGAGATCAAATCTGGTTACAGCTGTGTGAATGAGCTGACAACACCAATGGTGGTAGTAACTAGGAATGATTTATTATCCAATGATTCGAGGGAAGGATAGATCTGGTCATGGCAGTGAAAGTAAGGACAAATGACGACTCCAACTATGGCAATGAAGGCCAGCGATTACAGTTATAGCAATAAAGGCCGATGATGAGAGAAAATATCAGCGGCAATTAAGGTATACAAAAAAGACATAGACGGTGACAATGCAACCAAAATGAATTTGATGACATTATTTGAAGACAGAATGTTGCAGCAATGAAGACTGTAATAGAAAAAACAGAACTATGATTGTGAAAGCAAAAGGCTGCAATCGTGAATGTGGTGTTGGTTATGGCTGCTGCAATGAAGGCCACAGCAGAGGGACAAATGGGCACCCAAACGCGGTGGCAATGAACGCGCACTGGACTAGTTCCTAAATCTCTAATACCATGTGAGAAAGAGATAAATTGTTTCTGTTTTTCGTTGCATTACATCAATAGTTATAAGTTTATTTATAGACAAAATTCTTCCTGAAAAATGAACTGTTGGCCGCCTCATGCCAGATTAGCACTGTTCATCCTAGACTGGCATGGCTCATAACAGACACAAGTACCAACCTACTTAGCCATCATTTATTTTTCACAGTAAGAATCTTTGGCAAGACTTAAAGTGTCATTAAGCTATGCTGTGCTCTGCTGCAGTTTAATGGATAGCAAGACTGGTTCTACTTGGGCGGATGAAATACTAGAAAGCTAACATGTGTTATCCTACTAATCTTTTTGTATATCAGAAGTGGCTGAGAATTGTCTACAATTTGATGAGTTAAGACAGATAGATTACACTACTTCTGCATGAATTATGCTTTGTGTTTGTGTTTGTGTTTGTTTATGTTTAATAGCTTACATGTGGACTATTTTGAATCAACATTTCCACAGAGTGAGTTTTGGATTAGAACCTGGAGCAGTTGGGCAGAGAACAGATTTCAAGGAAGCTAACAGGCGACTTGAATGGGGTTTAAAGAAGGCAATAATTTCTTAAGAATTCTTGCATCAGTTTGCTTTTTGATAATTTTAATCAGTCCATGTTGAGGGGTGTCACCTTTTCATTTCAATTATTTATGCATTATTCAAATATACAAGTTAATTATGGGCACAATGCTTAACAGATTGTTGGTGGATCTGAACACATGCTACGTGCAAAGCTGACATTTTCACAGGAATCACATGGTACTACTTATTGATTTTTAGCAACTTACTTGAATTTTGATTATGTTTTTTGGGTGATGGGTTCTACGCTGGCATGTTTTAGGTGTTGCTCATTTTACCCTTGAGTACTTTTCTTACTCAATTTTTTGTTCAATACAGGAAATATCACAAGAGAATCTGGACCGGTCAGCATGACATTCACAATCCCAATGTACAATGCTTCAAAGCTCCAGGTACGACATTGTGTTAACTTTCTAGTTGTCTGTGCAACTCTACTCTTTGGTAACAGTTTAAAATTTGTTAACCTCACTGTGTGTAAAATATGGAAGAAGTTCATCAGACTAGAGCATCACCTTAGTCTGTGACATTCACCCAAGTTGCTTCAGATTATGATAGGAGAGAACAATTTCTTCTGGATTCTTTAAAATTATGATTTTCCATTGTAGTGTTTGTTTTCTGAGTGATTCATTTCGGAGTCATGATGGATTTATTAGCTTCTTGGCAGAAATTGCCCAACTTAGTTAAGGTTTGAACCGTCCTGCTTATAGTGTTCAAACAGTAGATAATATAGGTCATTAGTATTTTATTTCATGGGAGCATCTGGACCAGAAGCTGTCAATTTATAATGTCCTTGGTAACTTTCATGTTTTTATTATCACCATCTATATATATATAGCTTGTAGCAAGTTCACAGGATCTTTAGGAGGAAAGAGGGCTTTATGGTGTTATATGTCATTGAATGAATGACAGATTATTGCACAACAGAGCCAAGACTTCTCTGTGCTGAAGTCAAAACTATCTTAATCTTCTCTTGGTGCGTTTGAGGATAACCAGTTTTTTATGATCATTTGATGCAGGTGAAGTACTTGCAGATTGCAAAGAAATCCAGTACGTACAATCCATATCGATGGGTGAGATACGTGACTCAGGCCAATTCATATGTTGCTCGTATATGACAGTAGAATTTTCATCCTTTCCAGTCATATTTTATCTTGTTTATTTGCTGCCAACTTTTCTTTGACTACTTGGTATGGTTCTAGTTTATATATTTAACTTAAAAACTCAACTCTTTGCTAAATGGAACAAGTTCTTGTATTGCTTGTCATGTTGACTAGTATATTTGCCTGAGGTTGACATTATTTTTTAGTTAAAATCTATATCCTCTGTGTTTAAGTAAATAACTAATAATATGAATAATAATAATTATAATATTAATATTAACAAAGCCTATTATTATGGTGAGTGTCGGGTCTTTTGTGGTACACGAATCTTCCCACTAGATCGCTCTTCTAAACTCTAGAAAGTTGCGTTGGCAGCAATCTAATCTGGGTTCGAATCACAACAGTACATTTATTTGTGCTTCTCAGGGAGCACATTAAAGTCATACAAAATGGGTTAGGTAACCATGCCTTTTAACGTAAGAGTATTATGTCTGCCATGCCGGTTCCTCAACCTGGTTATGGTGACCAACCACATAAAAAGTAAGCAAGTTTTAGTTGCTTTTTTTGGTTTGTTCGTTGCACAACGAACCACGTGTTTGCTTGAACCTAACTGCTTGACTTCATCTTGCCAAAACATAAATGAAGGGTTAAGTTTCCAAGCAGAAGTAGGAAATGAATGAATAAAAATAAGGTATGGCGTTGCTGATTGTCAAGAGAAAATTAAGACCGTGTTTGTTTGTTCTGTATGTCTGCCCATGGCAAAAGCTTAGTAGTCATAAACTGTAGTAATTTAATTAACGTCACTTTAAAGTTTCGTCTTTGACTTTATCAACTAAACTCCAAATTAAGCTTTCCAAATTTTCCTTCCTTTTAAAGAACAGGGAATCAGTTTGCGAGTGTCAAATTCTGTCTTGTGTACCCAAAGTGGCAATTCTGCTTTTACAACATGCCTTCCCTCTCCTCTCACAGACTATTCTATTCTCTACTTCTCACTCAACCCTCCAAACTAAATAAATAAAATAAGTATTGGTCAAGGCTTATCACCAACTCTAGTTTATGTGTATATATATAATATATGTATGTAAGCGTTTTCAATGAAACGATGTGATTGTCATGAAAACGATGGGTTTTCACATACAGTAAAATTGCCAAGTGGGAAAAATTATGTATGGCCCAAGAAGTTGATATTTGCAATGAGCTTCGTTCAACTTGCTAATCAATCCTTGCTGTTGCTGTCTTTGTCTTCAAATCCAATCAACGTAACTGCACACTCGTGGTTTGTGTGCTGGCAAGAAATGGAGAGGAGAGGAGATGAGATGAGATGAGATGAGATGTGGATGCCCCTTCAAAACACTGTGAACACACGCATTCAATCACAGACGTGGCTGCTTGCTTTTCTTTGCGTACTTTGAAAGATTCGGGAAACTTTTCTTTTCTTTCTTTCTTTCTCTTTGACCTTTTGAACACTGCAAAAAATGTGAGTACCGGCAACAACCGACGGTAGAGGAGGTGTTGCTTTTTTTTTTTTTAAATTATTATTATTAATTAATTAGTCGTGATTTTTTTGTCTTTGTTGAAGACATTTTGATCACGCTAAACAAGGAAAAGGAAAGTTCCCACCTTTGAATACCAATGTTTCACCTGCAACGTTGAATAGAAAAACTGTCGCTACTGCATCTTCAAATATCTCTGCTGAGTTTCAATTGAGAATATCAATGAAGGCTGAATCACTATTTCCCACCCAATATTCGGTGAAGCTGACAATTTAGCAAGTATAGAAAAGTTCATTTGACCTCTACCCATCCGTTTTTATTACCAAAAATTATTTTTATTTTATTATAAATTATTAGATTTTTTTTTTTTGGAAGATACTATGCAAATGTTAATGATTAATTTACCTTTATTTATTGAATCTTCCTTTTTCATTTATTTTTTAAATTAGGTTTTTCTTCAAACTTAATTCGAAAAATTTTAAATTCGATTTCATTTCAAACTCTTCAAGTTTAAAAGAAAAGATTGAAAATGAATTACCATCAAATTACACCATTTTACATTTCTCTCGTTAAAGAAGATGTCGAGGATTCTATTCTTATCCCACAATTCTCTTTTCTTTTCTTTTGTTTTTTCCGTTTGTGCATGTTTTGATTGAGAGTTTCGTTTTAATATGTTTGTTCGATTCTTTTTCATATTAATAAACAAATGAAGTCTTATAAGAGCAAGATGAAACTAATTTTGATTTGTAATTTGTCTTTGAATCCAAATTTCAGGACAGGGTTAATAAAAACAGATTTCTTTTTTGCCATCTTTGTTGTTAAAAATTATTTTTCAAATTTAACTTACGAAATTTTTTAATGACATTTATCAATATTATATAGGGTTTTGTGTGGGATAATTTATGGCTAAAGAGTAATAATAAGGTTTATTATTTCAATAATTTCTTTTTTGAAATATTTTAAAGGTTTATGTATTTTGAAGACTTTTTAGTTTAAATTATTTCGTAATTTCAATGAAGAGACTAGATTGATAATTAAAATCAAATCATTTTTATTAATATAATTGAATAATTAAATTTTTTAAACTTAAATCATGAAAAATTGTTGTTTAACCAAAGTTTCACACGAAAGAGAGTCATTAGGGCTATCAAAACATGCATGCTTTTAATTTTCCTACAAGATGATGTCTACAAGAAGACTTTCCTTCTGGACCATAGAAAATTACCATAAAGCATGAATTGGCATATGGGCATATGCCCACAGTGCTTGCATTATTCATTATCTCTTGGTAATTGAATTTGGTACTGTTTTGCTGCTAAAATTAGAGTGTGTCTAAATTAGGCTAGAGGGTCCACCTTGATTTCTACTTTGTCCAATTTAAGCAGGATAAAATTTGGGAAAAAGTAATGGCCATGTATCTTTCTCAAAGGCTTCTTAGATTTAACCCTAATCCAAATGTGTACATCCTAAGCAAAAATGATGATCAACCCTTGAAATAATCCTTCAGATTTTAGGTCATCCCACCGAAAAATAATTCAAACTTGCATGCTCCTCCATGTATAGTAAATGAGGTAGCCAGGTGAGAATGAGATAATAAGAATTTAAATTTATACAAAAAAGATAGGTCATATTGTTCCATCGTTTTAAACAAGGACTAGACAGAGAGAGTTGAATTGAAAGAGAGATTTTTTTTTTTTAAATTCCTCCTTGTATGCCTGAAAATCATCCATAGCTGGGCAAAAGAGAGAGAGAGTGAGAGACTTTTCAAGAACATAAAAAAGCATCCCCCATAACCCAAAAATATAAGCATCAAGCTTGTCATCATCATCAATCTTCTCAGTCCGGGAAGAGAGAGAGAGATGAGGCACAACGCTCTTCCTATCCTGTCTGTCTGTCTGTCTCACACTCTCTTTCTCTTTCAGAATGCTTGAAAATTAAAATTGAAAAACAAAAAAGGAAAGCAAAGGCGGTGGAAGGTTCAGCTAACCAATACCTGCAAATTTATTGACATTGACATATCTACCCTCATAAACAGACCCCACTTCAGGTCTCTAACCAGCGGCGCCAGCCATCAGTCTTTGCTTGGTTTCCAAGCTCACCCGCTTCCCTGCTCCTTCTTCTCCTTCTTGTGTTGCTGTTTCTCTCTGTCTTTCTGTATCAATCTTTTCATAACTCAACCTCCCAATCTCCTTCTTATTTATTATAAATCAAAATCTCCATTGGACTCTTCCTCCTTCTCCATATCTATCTCTGACTCACTCATCGCTTCCCATTCCACCTTGTTCTTTCTCTTTCTCTTTCTCTTTTTTAACCAGCCACTTCACTTCTCTTTATATAATATAAGAAAACCCAAATTTTCAAATAAAAAAGTGTTTTTTACAAGACAAATATTTCACAAAAACCAAAACATGAAAGGTGAATATTTGGAACCCAAAACCTCAAACTCCCCCAACATGTTCTCAAAGCTTCAGCACCAGCAGCATCAACACCATCCTTTCTCTCATCACTTTCAGCTTTCACGCGATACTCAGACTTCTGAAGAAGAAACCAACAGTCATAACTCTGCAGGCACCACCACCACAACCACCCCTAAACTCAAGCAACATGAGCCCGGTGATGGAGCAACTATTGAAGTCGTTCGCCGCCCTAGAGGTAGGCCACCGGGCTCCAAAAACAAGCCCAAACCCCCTGTTTTTATCACCCGCGAACCTGAACCCGTCATGAGCCCTTACATTCTCGAAGTCTCTGGTGGGAACGACGTCGTTGAAGCTATTTCAAACTTCTGCCGTCTCAAGAGTCTTGGAATCTGTGTCCTCACAGGTTCTGGAAACGTTGCTAACGTTACACTCCGCCAGCCCTCCCCAACTCCTGGCGCCACGATAACGTTTCACGGAAGATTCGACATTCTCTCTATCTCTGCGACATTCTTGCCGCAAAACGCTGCCTGTCCTCCGGTACCGAACATATTCGCGATATCTTTGGCGGGACCACAAGGACAGATCGTAGGAGGGTCTGTGGTGGGCCCACTGTTGGCGGCTGGGACCGTGTTCGTGGTAGCGGCCACGTTTAACAATCCATCCTACCATCGGCTACCTGTGCAGGATGAGCCAAGGGCTTCTGTTTCAGGTGGCGGTGGTGGTGAGGGGCAATCGCCAGTTGGTTCGAGTGGTGGGGGTGGCGGCGGTGGGGCTGAAAGTGGACAAGTGGCGGGAGGAGAGTCATGTGGTATGTCGATGTATAGTTGTCATTTATCTGGTGGTGACGTGATATGGGCACCCACTGCTAGACCACCACCACCACCGCCTTATTGAGTTTTTCTTTTCTTTTCTATCTTTTTACTGTGAATCAATCGAACTTTAGATTTACTTTGATTTAGGAGTTTATTGTATTTTGTTTGTGAGATGATTACTTGTTTAATTTCAAAATTTCATCTTCTTCATGTTAATCTTCCAGTACTAATTACAGCATAATTTTTTATGTTCATGAGAAATAAAAGAGATACAAGGTGTCTTTAATGGCGGTGACTTAAGCCAAATTCAATCATATTCTGATTAAATTCTTGACCGAGATATAGATATTTAGTAGATTTTTATTTAGATTTACGAAGACTAGTGCAATGGCTAATAGGGTGGCTCGGTTGAGTAGGCTTTTTCTTTTTACTTTGTATCAGTGGAATTTAAGTGGAGCTGAACTTCTGCAGTAAAGAACGTGGCTAGGGTTACTCCTGGCAGTGACTTTTGAGCGCAGGTGCAGAGAAGATAAGAGAGTCTGGGAAGGAATTGCTTTATCCAATACCACTTCGAAAGCTCTCTTACAAACCTAACTTTATTATATTATATTTTATTTTATTTTATCTAGATTCTGATCCAAATTTGTACTTTGGTCTGTCTGTTTCGTCTTTTCTAATGGGCAAAAAAAAGAAAGCACATTGATAGCAAGATAGGCCTTTCTTAGCTGTCCTGTCTATCTCCTTTCTGCACTTGCATAAAGACTACTGCTATATTATCATCCAACTTGTGCTGAGATTTGAAACCAGGCATTTATGATATATGAAAAAGATAAACCAGGTAAAACAGTATCTGGTATGAAAATTTATTGAAAATCATCTTTCTTCTTCCTCATTTGGTTCGACAGTGAGCAGTGATCTGTGTAATACCCGTGTTCTGGCAGTAGCTCCTCGCCCATCAACTTGTATCTCTTTTCTACTAGTAAGTCGGAAAAAAAATCTATCTTATATTGGCCTATAATAAATCTAAGTTTCTGCACACATATTGGATTTCTACTAAAAAGTCAAAAGTGCCAAATCTGAGGGCTGCTACACATCCATATCCATCCATCTGTGTGGGGAAGAAAAGCGTTAAGTCAATATATATCAATTATCATTTGTAAATTTAGAACCAAAAGTGCCAAATCTGATTTCCAAACCCATCATATGATTGCAAGAGGAATCAATTAAGGGTGAAGTGCATGCATGGAATGGAAGCTCTTTGCTAGCTTTGCGGTGCAATTTCTCAAGTCAAAAATGGTTGCTGGGCTGGTAGATGCAATTCTCATTGCTTCTTTCTTCCCGCCCTTCAATGACGACTTCAAGACGACTCTTCCTGCAACCTTTTTCACCCCCCGTTAGGTACCATTTAACATCTGAATCAAAGTCCATTTTCATTCAAGTACCCGGCATGCAGTCGCCACTGTATTATGGCACATGCATCTATGTTCGTCAAAGACATGCCGCCCCTTTTCTTGACCATTTGCCTCTCACGATATGCATTCACTTCATGATACATCATCATAACTGGCCAACAGCTTTGTCCTTCATTGATCTATACAATTTTCTTCATCCAATATCTGATTCTTCTTTTCGCCGTGAACAGTTGACTTCTTGCTTTCTTTTCTTTCAGTCGGCGATTGCTTAATATTGTCTTTCCTGGTTTTTTTCCATCGAGCACTTGTAAAAAGATCTCTTCAAGAAAGTAACCTTATGATAGCTTATTGGTAGTGAATCCGACCATTCTTCCCTTTTTGACTTACATTCATAAATAAAAATTTGTCTCAGCCACATTCTCTTATACAGAAGCTTTCACTCATCTTCTTTCTTCTTTTTTATAAGAGAAAAAGTTGTTTCCTACAAAATGCATGGTTAAAAACTAATGATGGAACTGCAAGAATATCCTGAGTGATATTTGAAATTGAAAGACACAATATATATATAAATATATATATATATACACACATACCCCAAATTTCTCAGAAGAATCCATTTTTAAGTGACAATTACTAAAGTGGGTAGGTATTGTAGTTTAGAATATCAGCGAATGATTAGGGTTAGACCTAAAGGCAGAAGGTTGATGAAATGGTATTCTTGATTTGACAAATTTAAAAGTATTAAATTTTTATTTATTTATTAAATATTAACGGCTAATGTTTATATTATTTTATTTAAATATTTGTATAAAAAGATGTATTTTAAAAATAAATATTATTTTATTAAATTTAATAAAGATAAATAAATAATTTTATTTTTTATTTCAAAAAATATCATATTCGCTTAAATATTTTAAAAATATTTTATATTTTTGAGTTGTCAGTTTTAATGCTACTGAAAGTCATAATAAAAGTTTAAAATCTTTAAAACACCATCAAATTTTTTTCAAAATTCAAAAAACACCTCAAAATTTTTTCTAAATTTAAAAATCCCTTAAAATTTTTTTAAAAACTATGTTTAACCTAAACGTATAATTATATATCATTAACCTCTATCTATACTTAGACTAAAAAAAACTTTTGTTATTTTTAATTATAATTAATATAAATTAAACTAAAAAATATTTAATAAAATTTTAAAATAAAATATTATTTAATTTAAGCATTTTTTTGTATTTTCAAAAATTTTAGAAAAAAAAAAAAACAAAAAATAAATATTTTTGTTATTTTGATTTTGTTATTTTCAACAAATCACCCTACACTCTCACCCTGCAAACCACCATCTTTCATTTCTTTATTGCGTGCAACTTCATTGAATCCACTCTTTACATAAAAAAGTATTCTTCAGACTAGCCATTGTTGTCGTCTCCCTTGCTTATGGTTTTGGTGTTTTTGTTACCGTCTCCATTAAAGCCAACATGTTTGGTGGTTGGATTTATTCTTATAGTGGAATTTTTTTTTCTTTTTTTATGATTGATGGTTGAAATTTGTTTTAGTGAATGAAGAAGAGTGTGGGGGTTGTGGGTTGTTGATATGGTTGCAGTGGCGGCAACAATAAGATTTAAATAAAAAAAGTATCATCCAAGAAATCTAAATTTGACTTAAAAGAATTGAATTATAAATTTTCAAACTTAAAAAAGAATCAAATTGTTATATTTAAAATGTTAAGATGAAATTTATAAATGAGTAATTCTTTGTAATTACTTTAATAATCAAAACCTTAATTTCCGTGACTGATCTCACAATCTCAAGAGTTTAAATTTGATATATTGCCAACAATATATCAAATAGTCTTCACCTTTGTTATTTAAATAGTCTAACCCACGAGGGCTAAGAAAAGAGGATTTGCTCTAATGCACGAGATCCTTTGTGGCAATTTTGGCTCTTGCAACTTTGTATGTCATGAAGTTCACAGGTGTAGTACAAAAAGCAATTCAACCCTTTGTTTGGTCAATTGAATAACATGGATATGAACATAATGTGTAGCCCCAAGTATGAACCCAACTAGAATGTTAACCAGTGTTACTACAGCGAGAGGAATAACCAGCTTGGGTGTAAATTAAAGCTGGGTAGGGTCCCGTATTGTCTTTAATGTCTACGTCAGTTAATCGGAACAAAGTGGTGATGTGATTAAAGTGAAATTAGAAATTAAGAGTTCTTGTGGTGGGGGCTTTTTTATGTTTTTTTTCCATGGAGCTGACTTTTCCAGCTGCTCCCATGTCCATATCCGTATCCCACTCCCGCGTTCACATTGTCATCTCATTAAGGAGCCCTCCACTGCCCTTGAAGATTCTAGGTCTCCAGTGGCGGCCCATCAGGGTTTTTTTTCATACCGTCGTGATACCGGCAGGCCATTTTTGTAATTGAAGTTACTCCTAATAATAATCTGAGGATACAGTATTCTTGAAGGCCATTTTCGTAATTTTATTTAAAATAGTGAAAAATATGTTTCCTATCCAAGTTGCATACTGTAGCTGACGAAGGCAATGTTAAAAGCGATGGGAGGTGGTGCTTGTCAAAAGTAGGAATGATTAAAAAGTACACGTGTACGGTATAGATTGTCTAATGGGTTAAAGTGGAGGAGGCTGTCCAACGTCATTTTAAGGGGTTCGGCTAGCGCAACTGCAAAGCAAGAAGAAACAACATTTATCTATGCATGCGGTGGTGCAGACCATAATAACAACAAAGGCAATTGGGGAACCAGCCAAACGAGTATGGGTCGACTGTCGCGTCTGTCGTTTTGGTTGGATGGTAGTTGAATCAGTCTTTCTTCTATGTTCTTTCGTTGATTTTGTTGCCATAATTGGCAACTTCACTTAAGGCACGAGATGACTATAAAGGGCCATTTATTAGAGGTCAGGCCAGAAGACCCAAAATAGTAAAAGCAAGTCTTATTCATTCCTGGTGAATATAACGAAGAGTTACTGGATTTACACTCCTTTAGGGTCTCCATCATGGGAGCTCCCTTCCCAACTGTACACTCTTTTAGAAAGGATTTCTATACCACATATTATAAAAGGGAAAGACGTGGACAAAATGATGATAGCTGATTCTTTAAACAAGGCCAGCTACAAGAGTAAATTACATGCAGCCTCTTCCCGATTCTTATTTATAAGCCAGCCCCCTCTTTAATTAAAAATGGCTTAATCTATATTTCCCTCGGTTGTTTTTCTATTAAAGGGCTAAACCCTTCCTAAGTTCTGTGAGTTGGTTTCCCTACAACTACTACTAGCTAATTTCTACACTGTTTATTAGTGGCATCTGCATGCAAAATTTCCGATTTTCCCCTACCTTCCAAATCCTCCTGCCTGTTACTCCTAACCTCCCATGCCAGATCCTGTGTAATCAGCTTGTTCTGAGTTTGGAAAAGCTGAATGCTTCATGGTTGAGGGTGAGGAAGGGGAGAGTGACGAGGCATCAGAATCAGAACAATTCCTCCAAGGGCTGCTCCAACCAGATCCTGACTCACCGAATATGTAATCAGAAATGTCGTCTGTGCTGGAAGAATCTCGAGTGCTATCAGTGCTGCAGGAACCTTCATCTGAGTTGCTGCTGATAAGAGATGAACTGTCACTTGAATCCTCTTCTAAGATCTTTTGCAGTTGGTGGAATCTTGAATAGAAAGATTCAATGCCAGCCAAACCATCAGGAGAAATTGAGCTGGGGTAAGATTGCATGTAACTAGAGCGTGTGGAAGGGGATCTTAACTTTGATGTCGTACTCTTTCCAGTTACCCAAGAAGGAATCACTTTACTTTTCAGATCATGTGAAATTATTCTGTTCCTTATCAATCTAGGAGCCCTGGGAGAGCACCTGTTAGACAATCACTAAGTCAGATATACATACAAAGTTACAGAAATCCCAATCCCAATCTTAATTCAAACAAAACTGTGTCGAAGATCCGTTACCTTGCATAAAGGAGCATATATGCCCCCTCTGTTAGCACCTTTTCACGTTCCACAGGTGTTACCTATCCAATTAAGAATACAAAAGTTAAATTCTGCAGAAGGATTAACCCCAATGCTCTCAGTAAAGCACAACAGCTTTTAAATATCATACACACAAGCTCATCGTCTTATATACTTGCATACAGTTCCTGTACTATTTAATTTTCTAGTGCATCTATTAGTTTCATTTCATTCCAGGAAAGGACAACAACAATTAATAATAATAAGATGCATCTTTACAGGTATCACTGCAATTACACACAAGTTTCTTAGATTGTCCATACAGCGAACACTTAACAAAGGGAGGGCAAAGGATTTGCAAAGAGCAATGTTCTAAAGAAGATCAAGAAATGTTTATTTATTTATTAGATAAGAAACATGCATTCATGCTTCACACATAAGGATTCAACAAAGCCAGGCTTTGTGAAGAAGCCAAAATGTCAAGATACATGCAAATAGTAGAGTAGCTTGAGGATAAGATGATAAATAATAGTTAACTTACCATGCTATCATCAATTTTGAACCACTTGTTTTGGATGTTTTTTACATAGCACACGTAGTGTCCAGAAAATGCAGCATTCATAATATCCAAGTGGACCACAACTCCATAAAGCCTATATATAGGTGACTTATCGCTTGTTCCACTCATATATGGTGCCAGGTCCAGTATTTCCGGGAACTGAATAGATTTATTAAGCTTTCCAAATTTACCAGACTGTAAGATGATGCAGGATCAAGAAATCAATAAGAATCTATAGACAGCAGTGTAAAATATCATCATTCACTAAAACATTACCTGAAATCGCTTTAACGCAATTGTAAGAATATTAGGAGCCTCCAGTATTGTCAACTTCTTCTTGGCCTTTTCATAGGATCTGCATCTGATCAAAAATAGCAGTAATAAAGTGAGCAAAATGAAACATCTACAGCAATCACATAAAAGTATGTTGGAAGTGTTTCCTCAGCAAGAAAATGGCAACCAAAGACCATGCTGAATTTTGTGAAAGAACAAAACCACCCATGCAATCAACTCCTCAAGCACAACAAACACAAAAACTGCACACAGAAAGTAGCTAAACTATAAACTCTCTGCAGATTAATGCCCGCATCAAACCCCAAATTATCAAATTTAATCAGCAAGTCAAAACCAAATTATCTGTGATAGGTAGCTTATGACTACAAGTGAAAAAATTTCAAACACACCCAATTTTCTGGCAAGTTCATAGACCCTGAAGGAACAATGAAATCCACTATTTATTATTGAAGGGGTTTAAAGTCGGACTAAAATTGCAGAACTATTGAAAGAAGCTTACTCATTAATCTCTAACTCAACTATAATCTATAACCTTAAAGTTAAAAAATAAACCATCATATTCTCCACAAAAAGCTCTATCCTGAGTATAAGACAATGATACCAAATGACGCTCTCCAAGAGCTCCACAAAACGAAGTAAACATGACCAACCTGCCACATTGGTACTTATTTTCCCCATCCAGAATCTCTGTACCAGAAAATTGTCGAAGAGCCTCTTCTAGGCTTCCTATATCCCCTCCTATCTCAACAGTAAGATCCATCATCCTTTCCTGCCGTTCCGACTTGCCTTGGCATTTCATGCATTTTATCTGCAGACAAGTATAATATAGAACATGCATCATTTACAGTCCAATATGGAATTTACCATAAGTCAGTTAGATGCAACAAGACATTACAACATAGAATAGAGATAAGAAATGAAGAACTGCTCAGTCTCTAAAGTCTTTTAATAAAATTGATTAAAAATATATACCTTTGATCGAAGATAACCTCCAAATGTAAGGCCAATGAGAGTTGTTTCCTCTTCCAAAAGGCAGGAATCATTAACCCTAGCTTCCTTAAGGCAAACAGATTGCATTTTATCAATAGCATACCTGTCAAACAAATCCGAGAGCATCCCTTTCAGCAGGAGAAAATTATTAGAACATGGAGAAGGCCTAAATTCAATAATTGGATTTACAAATAAAATCCAATCTAACCTTAGAAATTCGTGTGCATCTTCTTCTCTCCCATTACCAAGTTGGCTTCCAATACTTTGAAGTTGTGATAAAATCCCAATGGGAGACAAAGGGAATTTTCCTTCTTTTGCCTTCAATATTAGATTTTCAAACTCACAGGTGAAACACCATTCTTTCTTCACACCTGATATAGATAATAATTATGAAGATTACACACCACACAAATGCTGCAAAATTTACTATTTAGAAGGAAGTAAAAACAATTATAAAGAATATGAGCCTAACGTACACTCTTTGGAATGGAGTCCCTGAATGAAGTAGGCAGTCAGAGGAGGAGTAAATGTCAAGCACTGGAGTACAGCATTAGCATAACAGCTGCAGAAATTATATTGGCAGTTAACAAAAGCAAGAGAAAATTTCTAGATAGAAGATAACTAGAACACCAAGCCAACAAGCAGTTGGTAGTTTAATAGTCTTGTTGGTCCCCTCAAAAACTGGTGAAAGCCATAATATGCAGAACACTTTGCATGCCCTCACAGAAAGCAAAAAACTTGGTAAACATTGCACTTATTTTACAAACTTACTGTCAAAAGGATGCACTACATAAGGTGGACACAAATTTGTCAGGTCAATTTACTAAAAGAAATTATGCAAGATAAAAAACCATTTACCTACTCAAACTAATCACCAGAGTAACCCCACACAGAAAATCCACACTGATTTAAAACGAATAGAAGTTATGTTTTCCATTTTCAATAAAAAAAATGAATAGAACTTCCAAAATATACAACTACTATGCATTGGTCATTTTAAATTATCCATGAGGTAAAAAACCATTAGCTTACCTATTCCCACAATTTATGAGGCCACATGGTTGCAGCTCTACCTTGTTCCAATTATATAGTTTGACAAATAATTCATATGACAATAGCCCCTGTAGAAACATAACAAAAATAAGAAAAAACCAATATCCATTCATTGCAAATGCAAAATGTCAAAGACATATAAATACAATACAAGACCCAATCAAACCTTGTCACTGTATCTTCCAGCAGTCTCACTCCCAACCCCATTTGGATGTTGCTTCAATGATTTGGATCCTCTGAACTGATCAACAGCTTTCCATACAGATGTTTTTAACCCATTCTTATCATTTGAAGAGCAGTTCTTAACCCGAGAGAACAGCGGAGAGCTTGTCTGAACATTGTTGATTCTTCCAGATCTCACACTGGGAACTGAATGCACTTCAACACAATGTGATGTACTACCATTGTCATTAATCACATTATTTGACTTCTCCGTGCCAGAGGATTGCAAGCTACTGCTATTCAAAGCATCCACACTTGTTGAATCTTTTCTAACACTAGACAATGGGGAAACATAAGAAGAGAAAGATACTGTAGCTTTTACTTCCCTGGACTTTGACATACGTGAACCAACATTAGTGCCATTTACTGTGAGACTAGCTAATTTGCAGTTCAAGGACGGGGAGCTCTTGACTTTTAGAAAATCAACATCACTAGTTTTAGTTACTCTATCTTTGGACCTTCCTGAAGCTGCTGAAAGAGCATCATCTGATACAATCCCTTTCACCTCAGTGCTCCCCACAGACAATGAGGGGGAAGGGGGCAAGTTTGATGAACATGAAGGGGAATTGGACAAAGAAGAATCAACATAGGCATCCATTGTGGACTCTAATGCTCTACCCCAGAAACCAGAAAACACTGTGCAACTTTCAGCATTTGAACCCTCATGCATACCACTAATGTTCAAACCTGAATTACTAGTTGATGAGCACTGAACCTCTCCACTACAGCTCGGTTTAATCTGACTTAATTTATTTAAATTAGTGAAATTATTGACAGAATCGACCAAACTAGCAAATTTAGGGGATAATGGCTTGATCTGATTCTGATTCTTGACACTGGAAACAGTCTCAAGCATATCAACAGAGATACCAGCAGATAGAGGTCCATCCAATTTCTCAGACTCATTTGAACTAAAGCTCTCACAGACAGAAACATCATCAGATGAGTCACTACCGGAATGGGAAGCAGAGAATCCAGAGAATGATGTATCAGAATATTCACAAGTAGAACTTGCTCCTTCCCCATCTGCATGAAGCTCAACTTTTGCATCATTATCTTTTTCATAAGGAACTTCAGGAGTGGTACTGGTATCAGACATTGCAGATTCCTCTGATGATATATCAATTGATGTTGAAGGCTGTCTGCCTTTAAACTTAAATCTATCAACATCAAGTTCATGTTCCTCCTGTCCAATAGAATTGGCACCTTCATCATTATTGTCTGGGGCGATGCTGGGAGGATGGCATTCATCCTTATGGCCTTGTCTCCAGTGAATAATTTGGCACTTACCAGAACTAAAAAAATTTCAAATTCTTAAGTAAATATAGTGAAAATACAATACTATATGAATTCCAAGAGCAGAATAGAAGAATGGGGAGAATTAGACAGTCAGTGACACCAAACATTTCAGTTTATTTTCATAATAGGTGCATGTAATTAAAATAGCAACATCAAACTAATACTTTTAACCCTTCTGTGCTTCACCAAGCAGATAATCAGCAGAGTACTGAATAACAGGAAGCTCCTCAAACATCAAACTATCTAGAAAGGATTACATAAGAAACATGAGCTCTGAGAACTAATTCCTCCATAAAATCACAAACCAATAATCAGCCAACTGGAGACCACCTTCTACCAACTTGAAGGATAAGAATTTTGATAGTGTATAAATCTCGGTCACCATGCAATGGCGAAATTGTTAAATGTCTAGACATGTAATACTGTTAGCCAATAAAACACTTAGAAAAGTAACAACTATTCTTCATACCCTTATATTGAACAATGGAGCCTTTAATTTACTCACATCTTTATCATATTGATGAACAATACTAATGTAAACATATTAATTATCCTGTACAACAAGATAAACATGTTACAGTGTTGTGTATGAAGATTATAACCCGATCTACCTCGTCTTTTAGAATACACTATTATAAACCGAGTACAAAGTAGCCTTCTGTACCATTTTAATAAATCTTTTTCTTACTATTTTCATATCTCTAGCACATGGCATGACTCAAATGAGTAAAAGCGCGAAGTAAGGAATCAGATTCATTACAAACTCTGTTCAAATCACTTAGCTTTTTTTTTTATCATAAAAATTTAATTAATAATTCATCAAAATCCCCAAAAATTATTGTATACGAGCTACAAGCAATCTTTAGAAAAGAAAAGCCTTAAAGCTCCCTCGCATACATATAGCATCTTAAAAATAAACGATCAAGCAACACAGAATTTTACAAATTAATAGTTACGACAACCCTAAAACACGATAACCAAATCTAAACCGTAATTAGCGTACCAGTAACGAACTGCTTTGCACTGGGCACAACGAGTGGTGGTTGGAGAGAAACAAACAGCGCATTGAGGATACTGCGGAACTGAAACGGCGGCGTAGCCAAGAGTCGCCTCAATCTCGGCTCTGGCGGCCTCCTCGGAGGCAAAAATCAGTAGCCTCCTGATCTCCTCCCTTCTGGCAACAGATAGCCGCCATTTCCGGCGGATAATAAGGCCGATCACGGGAAAAACTAAACTAACCACAAGGACGAGGGTAGAAAACCCAAGATCCCCGCTCACATGCATTTATCCTGTGCCTAATACCACGCATCCAGAGAAACAATCAAGCCTAATCTCATCATTAAACATAGATTAACTCCTTCTTCTTCTTCTTCTTCTTCTTTTTGTTACGGGTTGTGCATGCAGCGATTGATGCGGAAAATCAGAGCCATTGGTGGTCAAAGCGACGGCAATGATTTCGTAATAAAAATGTTCGATATTTTTTGTGGTTTCAAAAAAGCCAAGACAGGTTGTGAGTAAATGAATGTGAATGAACTCGATAATTTCTCAACGACGGAAAATTTCATTTGTAGATGGAAATATTATTTTTTAGGGCTGGCCTTTTCAGAGAAAATAGGGGGGAGAAAGTAGGGGGGAAAAATAATAGAAATCCAAGAGAACGAGTTTCTTATTTTCGATTTAATTATAATTTAATTAAAATCCTTTTAATTATTTTTTTACATTAAATAAAGAAATTCATGCCAGAGAGAAAGGAATGGAATTTTATTTTCGAGAAGCGTGAATTCTTTCCTCATCACATATTCGGGCCCCACCAGCTCCTAGGCCAAAAAATAAATAATAATTCTATTGGCCAAAGGAGTTACGATTCTACTATTATTTTATTGGTGGCTGTTTCTGTGAAAGCTACTGCATTAGGACGGTTGCATGTGATCAGGTACTTTCGAGGGACCATGTGGGATCGGACGGTGGAGATGTGTTTCTGATTCCTTGATTTGGTGGAAGGTGCAGGGTATTGACGGTGATGCCTCACTCACCTTTTCCTATAATATACCATCGTCTTTATGGTGATGTTGGGTTAAAAAGGCAGACTTAACCATTCCACAAGGAAATGTTGATTGGTGGAGAAGGCAAGAAGCTGCCATATTTTTATCTTTTGATAATGACGAGATAACCCAATGTCATAATCACAATCAAAAGGGATTAGGGATGGACGAGGTATAAATTTTTGAGTGGGTCGTATTCCAATTTCATGAATTTTCCAAATGTCGGTTAAAATCCCAATTTTCTTTTAGCCGATTATTTGACAGGTTTAATAAGGCGACAACGTCGGCGACTGATGTTGCCGATTCAATTCTCAAAATTGACAGGAGCGGAGCAAAATTTTCGTTTTATTTTTTTATTTTTTACATTTTATTTTATAAGTTGGAAGTTGGAACAACCGTGTCGTGCCTATTTCGATGCGACTGGCAGCGTGACTTGCATGATGTTTACATTGAAATATTAGGTCTACTGGTGTGACTAAGTTTTTGGTCACGCACGTGCCGATAGGCGGCGTTTCGCTTGAAATAAAAGTATTTCTTTCTTAGTCCCAACTATTCCATTAGTAGGGAAAATGAAACTTGCACTTAATTTCCACTATACTTTCCCCGCTAGAATGTTGCACTTAGTTTTCATTCACTTTCCCACGTCGCCTTTAATTTCTCCGTCAATTAGAGATGGGGAAGCATCCTTGAAATATTAAGGCAACTTGATAAAAAATTCGAAGCATTTTACAATTGAAATCATTTGATTTTAAAGGCTGAATCTGGGCATAAAATTAGATAAATTTTAGGTCTCTCTTGGAAGTCTCTCTCAAGCAGAGTTGGGCAAATACTGAGCCTCCCTGTTGGTTTTGTTCATGGGCTTGGGCTCTTGGAGGTAGGGTTCGAACTGATCCATATCTCCAAATATAAGGTCTGGGTCAGTCCTGATATCAAGTTCTATTTAGTGTTCTGACACCTTGAGTTTGGACCAGACCATTGGAACAATATTTTTTTTATAATTTTTTTAATTTATAAGTAAAAATTTTATTATGCATACATTTACTTTAATTTTATCAATTTTGTTATAGTTTGAATACAATAATTTAAAATTATCGGACCTAAATGTTTTAATAATAACAAAATCATATTAAAATTTCAATGTCTTTATCATAAGTAAAATAAGATAAAACTGTTTTTATATTTTACAAATCAAATATACGATCATGATTGAATTATATATGCTTTAACATAATTCATTTCGATTTCGTACATAAATTTTATAATGTTACAACGCTCCTCGTAATCTTGTGAACGTTCCTTGTAAATGAGTCAACAAAAAATCAGTAGTCAACTCTTACGTACGCTTGTAACCATTAAGGAGTTACGCCCATGGCCAAACCGAAGAGTGTCACGGCGAGTATTTGTGGGTGTGGCACTTGACCACACAGGGGTCAAGGGCAAAATCATCTTTTCACTATGCGAACCATTATTCACTCCCTTCTGCATGAACATTCATGGCATCCTTTCTTACGTATTATGAACGGTCACACAGGTGGTCCGTAGCCAAATCCGCATCGAAAAACAAATATCCACAAAGTGAGCCCGCTGATAAATTTTGAGGCTTAAGAGCCACCACCTTTCATTGCAGATTTGGAATCGTATCAATTAATAATCATTTATTGTTTCTCTGTGACCTGAGTTAACGCAACAAATCATGACGGGTAACTTGGGATGTGTAATCGTCGCCGTTAATGGCAGCGAGGAGAGCATTTACGCCTGGAGATGGGCGCTCGATAACTTCAAGCTCAGAGTCCCTGCCCGGGATTCCACAGACACTCCCACTTGTTTCACCGTCCTTCACATTCAATCTCCACTTTCCATCGCTGCCGGGCTCAATCCCGGTGCCATCCCTTTCGGTGGGCCCAGTTAAAATCAGCGCGCGCTCTCTCTCTCTCTCTCTCTCTTGCTCTCCATTATTAACTACTTTCTGTAACTCTGTGATTGTTTCATGATTTTTCATTTGATTCGAGTTAAATGAGTTAAAGGAATGAATTATTGAATATGTTCACTTCAATATATCAGATTTGGGTTCCTGCATTTAGTGCGGCTATAGAATCTCACCAAAGGAAAATTACTGAGGCGATTATGGAACACGCGATGAAGATTTGCTCTGAGAAGAATGTGAGGTTTCGTATATCCTAATTTTTTCCTTATTGTTCACGCTGTATTAGTTTAATTTAATATGAACTAAAACCATTTTAAGGTATGGCTAGAATGAGAAAATTATGCATCTACAAGATATTTGAATGCTTCAAAAAAAGAGAAAGGAAAACATTCGGCATTGTTTGGAAAACACTATTTCTTTTCTTTCAAACCAAAAAGAAAAATTGATATATGGTTAGCTATTAAAAATACTTATATTATCAAGTTTAATAGCAAGTTCACTTTGTAGGAACTACGAATAATAAGAAATGTTGTTTTTCAGAAGGAAAAATCTAATAAAAACACTCCCAGATTACTCTCCTGTGGATAAGTTATATAGAGCTTGTTTCTAAGTAATTGTGGTCTATATGACCTTGACTGTGCTTTCAAATGATTAAAAGGAATGTTGTATTTGTTTTTCTCTAGTTGAACTAGACAAAGACCCCTTGGAAAAATAAAATACTAGGATTTTTTTTGACGAAGCACATTTTCCATAAAACACAATACTAAGAGCATAAGGATGACCTTGTCAAAAAAGTGTCATGTCCTTGAATTCCTTTTAATCTTTTAGCGCTGCCATTTGTGAGAATTGAATGGCTAGTAATGGTTGGCTGGATCTTATTAGTGCCATACTAGTGGCTAGGAGCCAACCATTTGCTAGTGTTTACTAAAATCCTTCTTATTTACATAAGTCATAATTTTTATGTACTTTATTTTTTCAACATTATGAGTGTTAGTATTATTTCAGGGGAATGTCCAAACCCAAGCGCTGGTTGGGGATCCAAAGTAAAAGATTTGTGAAATGGTTGAGAAATTGCATGCTGATTTGCTTGTGATGGGCTCTCATGCTTTAAGCACCATTAAAAGGTACTCAACTTTGGGATATAGTTTTATTGTAAATTGATTAATTGTATCATAGTGTTCTGGTTGCAAACTGTTCTGGTTGCAAACTAACTGCTGTCAATTGTTATCTGTTTAAATCGGTTTTCAACTGGTGGTAATCATAGAATTGAAAGTCCAATTTGGTCCTATTTCCCTTTAAAACATTATGGTAACATCCGCTCACTCTAAAATGACATTGGAAAGGTTATCTAGGTGTTTGTGAGAACCATGCCTTCTTTGATCTAATGACATATTGAACTGGTTTGGTTCATTAGTTGTAGAAATTGCCTTTGCTTGAAAAAGAATCTGCCTTGTCAAGAAAAGTTGCTGCTTTTTCTTGAACAAACCCCGTTGAGTTACAGGCTTGATCAGGCCTTTTACCCGGGGAACAGAGGAAGGTGCTATAAAGTCTCCGGAAATCATTACTGAACCATTTTATCGATTGTTATAGATGACAGACTTAAGTTGTTACATGACTTCCTGTTTCATAAAAAAAAACAAACATATATCCTATGGCATCGACTAAATACAGGTGGATCCATGTGGCCTTAAAATTCATCAAAACCCCGTCTTGGAACTACAGAAAATTTGAAATTTGTAGTAAACATTTATGAGTTGCTCAGATTTATTTCAAAAACCTATGCTGAAGTTTGTTAAAAACCATCCATGTGGGAAAGGCTATTGACTGTTCATGCCATACTGTAGGGAAGGTTAGCTATATTTGCTAAACCTGTACATATCCTTTTTTCCAGTATTGTACGACAGGAGCATCTTAAACTTGTATTCAAGCAACCAATATAATTCTCAGTATGCTAAAGACTATTAAACTATTTGAATGCCAACAGGATGTTTTTGGGAATCATAAGCAACTATTGTGCCAATCATGCAGCGTGCCCAGTCATGGTAGTAAAGGGTGAGGGTGCAGCGTCTTTACCATAAGTAGGTATGTTCTCACTTTTTTGCAGTATTTCCTATGTCTTGTCCTCAGTTGTGTGCATGGTTTACACTATGACATTTATAAATGTCCTGAAGTGAGGATCAATGCTGTTTGATATTTACTAGGCAACTAAAATGAAAAAGTGGATATCAATGTGGTTTGATGTTGATTCGGAAATATGATGAAAAGCCATGCAGCTAATCAAAATAAAGACTTTGAGAAGTAATGGAAGAAATTTTGGAATGCTCATCTATACAGAGGAAGGCCTTAAGAAACATATAAAACATAAGCGAACTCAGTGAACACTTTCTCTTTCAGCATCACCTTTTAAAAGTTGTACATGTTCTGTTAGTGTTTTATTTATATTGCATGTTAAATACGTGAGTGCTTGCATTCCTGAGCACAGAACTTGTTTTCTTGGCTGAGGAAAAACTTTCTGCTGACTTTTTTGAAAAAACTGTACATTGTCTATATTCTATGGGCATGAGATGGCTCTGCTATATCTTTAATGTTGCCTTGCCTTCCAAATAGTGAAATCAGTTCAATTTTGAGTACTGGTTTACTTGCCTTCCAAATGTTGCCTTGCCTTCCTTGCTCATCTTCTCACTCTTTCCCTTTTTGTAATGTTACCCTTGACAAAATTTCCTCTTTTTCTACATCCTGCTCAAACATTGCACTCAACTCCAGTCCTATGTTTATTTACTGACTTCTTCAGTGGTTTCATAGAAACCTCTAAATCGAACACGGAAGGATCACCCAGAAAGTTTATCCATTTTCCCTCAAAACCTCCAAATTGGACAGGGAAAGATCACCTGGCAATGAGATAACCATTCAATATCTAGTATAGTATTATGTCAACATTTCCTAATTTAATAGGTAGAAAATTCTGGACACGAAACCCAATGGTTGGTTTAATTTCTAGCCCCAAGTTCCCACACCAAGCATCTATCTTATATGGGTTGATACACCAATCACCCGTTGAGCCGAAATTTTGATGTGGTTGTGCTCGACAATGCCTTACTCATGCTCGTCAGCTTCTTCAACATTTTGTTCTGCCTTTTCCGCTTCTGGTTCCGCCAATGGTTCTTAAAGTCGCCGATTTCAACATCTGTGATTACCGCCAAATCTATTATCATACCAAAAACACAACCCCTTGGTTAATTTTATTTGAATTTGTTCTTTTGAGAGTCGTTTATACTGTGGTTGCCGACCGACTTCCCAATGTCTAGCTTCTCACTGTGGTTCAAAAACGATGAGCAACCTAGGCTTTGGCGATATTGAGTGAGTCGGGTCTATCTGTTATGGATTGAATGGAGAGTAATTAGGTTGTGCCTATAGTGAGGTGTGATTTAAGATGGTGTAAGGTGAGGCCTGTTGTGGGCTTGACTTGTAGTTTGGAAGTGGATACCCTTTTGGGCCTCCTCTGGCCCAGTTCGATAATTAGTGCAGCCTTAGCTGGTTCGACCATAGCCCTTCCTCATCTGGTCAAACACAACATTGTTGTGTACAATTTTGTGAGCCATGCCTTTAACAATGAGTTGGCCCCAGAGCTCTATTTCGGCCTGAATGTTAAACACACAAGCAAAAGAAAATTATAGTGACGAAAAAGTAATGCCGCTTATAACAGAGGTGTTATCTTTTTTTTTTTTTTTTTTTTTTCTTTTTCTTTTACGTCAAATTTACTCGGCATGACTCAAAACTAAATTAGAACATATTTGGGTTAACCAAAAATTAATTCGAACTAATCAAAATTAACTCGAATGTTTAAAGAAGTATTACCGTATTAGCATTTCCATGGAGTGGTACTTAATCTAATTATTCTTTATTTTTATTTAAAAATTTTATTTTATTTTAAGTAGTAAGAATGAAATTTGATTACTAATATTATTAATATGTTTTAATAATATTATTG
This sequence comes from Anacardium occidentale, assembly GCA_026122585.1. Taxonomy (NCBI): domain Eukaryota; kingdom Viridiplantae; phylum Streptophyta; class Magnoliopsida; order Sapindales; family Anacardiaceae; genus Anacardium; species Anacardium occidentale. The sequence goes on from JAJEJH010000102.1 coordinate 318,944, forward strand.
ATGTATAATTTGGGAAAAAAATTAAAATATTAATGGAAACGGTGAACGTTTTTAGATCAATTCAAATTGTCTTATGTCAATCCAACCTTAGGTCAATCCGAACTTAATTTAGGTCAGATTAGCATTGGAAGATTACAATAAGATTTTAATTAAGGTTGAATTTAGATTGAAAGTCTTTGATCTAAAAATTTGAATCAACACAATACGAACATGATTAGATAATAAAAATTTTAAACTTATGTAATTCAACTTTCACATAAGTTCGGAAAAATTTTGAAATAATATGATAATTTTAAAAGCAAAAAGTTAGGATTAATATGAAATTTTAACTCTTGAACATGAATATTGAGTCCCAAAAATGTAAATCGGTCTTTCTTATTTTTTTACCATACACAATATATATTTTATACTAAAATATAATATTGATATAAATAAAAAAATAATTCATGCCATATAAATTTTCAACCTCCCTTTTTAATATCTTTTATCCTTGTATCTTAAGAAAATTTGTACTTTTATATCTTGAGAAAATTTTTAGATGGATATTTAGTTTTTAAAATTTTTATTAATTATAATTTATTATTAAACGAAATCTTAAGTGATAATATTCAATCGGCCTATGAAAATTGGATAAAAAAGGAGTTTGGATGGTGCTACTGTGATAGATTTAGGATAGGAAAATGCCGACAGAAGAAAGAAGAAGACAGTGCATGAAAATTGTCGTCGTCATGGTTAACACAGACGTCTCTAAAGCAATAATATATATATAGAGTAAAGATCTACAGCTGCTGCGTCTGATTCTAAGGATATTTTTAAAGAGAATCTGATCTGATCCAGATGCATAAAAAAA